>CM067378.1:32554070-32821787 GCA_034510155.1 Eucriotettix oculatus | reverse complement strand
CAGAACATTCTAGAAACATAAAATACTAGAAACTAAAGGCAAACAATGTAAATAAATTAAACAAATATAAATGGTTGCGTCGGCTGGGACTCGAACCCGAGTCTACGTGTCTGCAGTCCGGCTCGCTACTGCTCTGCCATCACTGCAGGTCTTCAGTGTGGCAATATTCATCTTTAAAGAGATTTCAGCGGATTTGACTCTTTATGAAATGGAAAATAGATTTTAAAATGGAATATGTTGAAGAAATTCCAGCTTAAGAGCACAGTGCACACTGGAGAAACATATTTCATGCTCATTAATGAAATCTGTTTCAATAATCAACACACATTCACTCCACCGTGTCATAATAATATTAATATACTGTGCAATATTTCCCTATATTTCTATCTTGATGCCTACAACCAGATGGGAATGGAAATAGAAAGTTTTAGCCATTTTAACAAGAAATGTTTACTTTTTTTAATCTTAAAACTGAAAATTATGTTTGAAGGCGAATTCCCGCGTCAAGTATGGAAAATCACTGTCGTTGTTAAAAATTATGCACTTGATCTACAAAATACAGACTAATCACTAACTACGGGTGTAAAATGAGTTTTGTTTTATGAAACCGTTCCCTCTTATCACCATGTTTCATGAAACACGTTTATATCCAGTGTTCACGTCCCTGTTTTAGTATTAGCATTAGTATTAAAACGTAATCCATTAATCCCATAGAGCAGCAGCACTTCAGGGATGTGGAATGAGTCAGAGATTCTACATAAATTGTTATAATTGATTAGTTAATATTAACTGTATGTTACTATTTACATTCATGTGATTATATAAAACTTACAATAAGATATGCTTAAGCTCCACAGAGGAGACAATATATTATTTGTACCTGATATGAAATGTTGATAATAGCTTATACTCATAAATTAGTGTCTTAACAATGTACTATGTCTATATTAAGTTCTATACTAAAATATACTTAACTGCATGAATTCTTCAGAGTAGAAGGAGTGGCTAAGTAAAAAGTTAGTTAGTTCATAGTTGTACTTGTTTGTATTTATTTATAACTGTTTAATGGAGGCTGGAAGTTTATTAAACACGCTAATATCGTTGTATTATAATGAGGTACTTCCCTTCCTTTTCTAATTTATTTTATTTCTGGTAACAAAGCTATGCACATCTGAGTTTGTTGCAAATATGTGACTGTTACTAATCACAAATATCATCATTGATTGAGTACACTGGCAAGATACTTTTGGTGAAACCTGATAATATATATCAGAGAATTAAAAACTTGGGCTTTCTCTGATGAATTACCCAAGAATAGTATATCATATGTCATCAAAGAGTGAAAGTATGTATAATAAACTAATTTGGGTCACTATAAATTGACATATTTTTAACAGCAAAGGTTACCGAACCTAATTTTCTTAGAAGAATATTAATATGATCCAATTTAATTTCATGTTCACAGATATACCTAAAAATATTGTGCATTCAACTTCACTTATTTCACAGTTGTTTTTGTTAGTGTTACAGAGTTCATTGTTTGTCTGAAACTGCATGAAATGAGTCTTATCACAATTGTCTGACAAATCATTAACTGAAAACCAGTGAAGCAACTGCGTTAGTGTATCAGTGGCAGCACTTTCTGGACTATATTGCTTAATTGTTAGCAAAATACCAGTATCATCTGCAAAGAGTATAGTTTACGAGGAATAATTTATTGCTTTAGGTAAGTCATTTATATAAATTAAGAACAACGGGCCCAAGCTGGAAGCCTGAGGAACCCTAGTCTTTATTGTCCCCAGTCTGTATGTAACATTTGTCAAGAAAATGTGTCCTTTAAAGTAACTCTTTTTTTCCTGTTGGCTAGGTAAGAGGAAGTATTGGAAATTCTAGTATTCCGTAATAATTCATTTTAACAGACTCAAAAGCTTTGGATAGATCAAAGAAAATTCATAATGTGTGTCGTTTTTGTTTAGTTCTAATATTTCATAAGTGAGGGTGAAAATAGCTTTTCCAGTTGAGCAATTTGTCCTCAATCCAAATTGTGAGTTGATAAGCAAATTATATATATTTAAGTGATCAAAAACAGTACTGTAAACTACTTTTGAGAATACTTAAGACAATTGGCAGAAAAGCTACTTTCCTAAAGACAGGTGTTTTTAATAGCATATTTAGTCAGGAAAAATTCCACTGCATAATGACCGATATGTCATCTTATGTATCTACTTCATGAAACAGCATTTCATGAAATATGTTTTACCAGTGTGAACCGGACCAAACATTATACGAATATTAAACACCTGAAGAACCTCCAAATAAAAAGTTAAAACGTTCAGTTTTGCTTAAATTTTTATTTTAAACTAACTTTTCAACCTATAAACCGTCGGAACCGACTATATTCGATTCTCACAGCAACATATCAACCGGAACCGAGTACATTCAGCTACGTTACCTTCGTAGAAAATCGGAGCCGAGGATTCACGACAATAACTTCCGATGACGTGATTGTTACCTAGAGCGCCCAAGCAGTAACGAGTATGGGACTCGAGGAGTCAGCTGTTTCACCAGAGGGCCAATACAAGCTCAGTCTTCTTAACGTAAGCTCCCTTAGAAAGCTAGACCGTACGTATAATTGTAAATTTAATCGTATAAACATAAATTGTGGGTAAAGTAGTGTGATTTTGGGCATGCTTTTGTGCTTACATCTGCTACAATCAACATCTAGATTCAAAAAGGTAGTATATTGACTGACGTTTCTAATTTACATAGAATAATAATAGTTGTTGCATATTTTCATTATAATTACCTTTTGCTACAGTTCTTTGGCATCAACAAGATTATGTTTCAATAATTTTCATTGATGCTTAATGCATAAAAGATTATGTTTCTTGAGAGATTCTTAAGATTTCTAGATAAAATGTAAGGTTTCCTAAAAAAAGTGAATTAAAAGAATTTGGTGCCGAAGCTGCATGCTCCCACGTATGTGACATTTTAAGGGTTAATTGTATTTATTAATTCATTCATCGAATAAATTTCTTCTAGACATTGAAAGGTTGTATTTTAACTTCTAAAATTTAATCATAAACTAGTATATCTGTAACTTGAGGCTAGCGTTGACGTACTTGTGACAGAAGTCTGCAGTGTGCGTCCGATACTGGGTTATATTACCATGATGTGGAGGGATTCCTGTGAAAGCGAGATCTGGGCACAGATTGTATTTGCCTTCTTTACACAAATCACATACTCGACAAGGTACACCTTCTTCAATGGCCACTTTGTCTCCTGGAACGGACAACGTTATTTAAGTAAGAATTTCAAATAATTACCATTTTTTATATAATACGTACAATTGTGTTTAGATGTTTTCTGATAAAGAATAAACAAATTGGAGTATTAAAACTAAAAATTTAGGAATTAATAATTAATAATTTTTTTACAGCCAATAAAATTGATCAATATTTATTCAAAAGCGACGTTTTGTCTCCTATTTGAGGCTTCATCATATTTACTCCTTCACTCCCTCAGCCGAAAAGATTATTGAATGAATTACATGAATTACATGTAAAGAATTTAGTGTCGCGGACCATCTCCAGCGAAGGTTAGGGCCGAAAATCGGCTAAATTTTACGCCTAATGTGGTGATTCATGACCCTTACAGTCGGGTAAAGCAAAAATAATTTAGTTTTTGTTATTTACGTATACAGGACGGAAGACGAGAATGGCTTGGTGGGGCCGAGTAGGCGGGAAATGTCGGCGGGAAAACGTCACCGTCTGCAACATTGTTGATGGCCTGGAGTAGATTAGATTGGAGTTGTTGCAGAGAGGCTGCCGGAGAGAGACGCTAGGGAGAGACGAAGCAGTGGCAGAACAAGGCGACATGTATAAAATTTAGTTTCTGCACATTTAAGAAAGGAGATTCATTTGGTGGGAGTACAGAAAATAAAAAGCCAACATTTGATCTGAAGGAGAGGCACTAGAGAATCTTAATATGAAGAAGACGTGACCCAGCAAAGGAACAACCGGCATACGAACAAAAACGAAGAACGACGTCATCAGGCGTTAACATCCGGTAACGGCAATTTACCTCGGTTTTTCCACACAAACCATTCTCGTCTGATTGGCGAATTTAATTTTCAACTATATCGTTCGTCACCCGCGTTCCCGGGAGCAGCCATTTAAGAAGCTGCGTAGATTATTATTTTTGCTTTTACCGACTGAGCTAATGATTAAATTGATATCGTAAATTTATATGTTTTCCACTATAACTTAATTTGAGTTATATTTCTATTCAAATTAAATACATTATTATTATTGTTTGTTTGATTGTACAACAATATTTTGATGGTGTAACCAACGAACACCACACCAAGGAAGTTTCAAACAGGAGACGAAACGTCTCTTTTGAATAAATAGTGATAAATTTATATGCTGACTTATTGGCCGTCTTTTTATTTATTGTAAATTTTACAATTAGAAAACTATGTCGTAATAATACGTTTTATGAAATCCCTGGTTGTTCGTCACCTGCAAGTCAAATATAATAACTACCAGCTGGAAAGGTAGATTGAGGTATGGTATGAAGCCAGAACAATTAAGTAGAAGAAATGGGCCTATTTATTGATTTCATTCTTGTATTATATCGTAGATATGTTAACCTACTCAACGCACACACTAGCTCCCTTTCCAGAGATTAACCGTGATGTATTTTGGTTGCAACTAGGCGTGTTACCCGAAAAATGGAGTCGCTACTTACCAATAAACCGCTGTGAAGGCGAGAACACTTGAAATAACCTCGTGTGTGACTACTCCGGGACTTATTCCAGTTGACTGAATTAAGATAGTGCTGATTTCTATAAGAGAAAGTACCTTCCGACTGTTACCGTATCAATCACCAATCGGAGAAATAATCGAGGTGAACTGCGTCCACTCAAGAGACTGAGTACGATCGAGGTTGATGTATCGTTCTCGGACCCCATACACAATATTCCACCATTGATCACCGACGTCTTCCAACGTTTAACAGCCCTATCATTAGACCATCCTCTCCCTGGTGTAGATTTTCCCCAATCAGTCTGGAAACTGTACATTCCCGTCATCGCGACGCCGACTGTCTACCAATACACGTCCCGATGCTTCTGGCTAAATTCAAATTAAATTTCACAAAATATTTATTTCATAAAATGTGCATTAAAATTTTTTTCCTTTAGTTGAAATGCTTTTAAATACTCTGTATTCGTGATCCCCAGTAAAATAAATTTATTAATTAAACGTGCGACGAAACGTTTGAGAAAAAGCGCGCTCGGACGCCGCATAGAGGAAACGTTTGTGTAATTTTTCAGATTCTTTAACAGTATAGAAACACATTCATGTGAATATTTTCAAGAAAGTGTATGAAAGCCACTCAAAGTGAATTTTACTTGGCACAGTTCGTTTAGTTACAGAGTCCGTATGGGTGCGTCCCCACAAAAAAGTCCCACCTCCAGCCTACCTGATGCATGCTTCTCTGCGGAATTCCCTGAATCACTTATATTTGAGTAACGATAGTAATTTCAGCCAGCGTTACCTTCTTCCCGCATCCGATTCTCCCTCCGTTTCTACATCTTCCCATGCTATTGCGGGGAAGTGACTTAACTTGTATTACCCTCAAGTAACCTATTACTGAATGAAGAATTCATTTTGACTCAAAATTACGCAACAAATTAGTTAAGATTATAGTTTGAAAATAAGGTGAATGTAAGTCATATAAAAGTTTATAAAATAATTTCCCATGTGAATATACATAAGGTCTTAATATTTATAAGGAAGCCTAAAGTTAATTCATTTCTTTTCAGTTTTATATGTGTATTACGTTTATATAGTGGTGGAATAAAACTATGTGATAGTATATATCATTAACATATGATTTTCATAAGAAATAAATCGAGCAATTAGTTTAGTATCGCACGCGAGTAAAATATTAACTGAAATAGTATATAGGATGATGGAACGTCAAATAGAACGAGAGTTAGATCAGTTTGGATTTGGAATAGGGACAAGAGAAGCAATATGGACTTTGCGTCTAATTTTAGAGGACAGAAAAGAAAAACAGGCCTACGTTCATGGCATTTGTAGATTTAGAAAAAACCTTTGATAATGTAAACTAGAATACTACTAAGGATTTTGAGCACAGGATTAAAATAGCTAGAACCTCTACAGAAGACGGTTAGCAGTAATTAGAATTGAATGACAAGAAAAGAAAGCAGAAATCAAGTAGTAAGACAAGAAATCAGTCTGTCGCCCATGTTCTTCAACTTTTATATATATATATATATATATATATAACACGCGATGAAGAAAGTTAAAATGAATATGGAAAGGAAATCAAAATATAAGGAGAAGAAATAAAAACCCTAAGGGTTTCTGGTGACATTGTGATATTGCGGAGGGGGAGCCAAAGAAGACTTGGAAACCATAATAAATGCCATCAACGTAATCCTGGAGGAAGAGTACAACATGAGAATTAATTGAGAGAACAATTGTATATACTGTATCGTTATCGTCCTAACTGATAATCTGTACGATAAAAGTTTTTAAAATAATAATAATTGAGAGAAAACGAACGTAATGGACTGTAGTATGGGAAATAGTGGAATAACATAGAGTGTTTGATTGGGAAAGGAAGTTAAATAGTTGTGCTACTTAGGCAGCATAATAACTACGGATGGTAGAAGTATAGAAGACATAAAGAGTAGGATGACACAGGCAAGGAAGGCTTTCATAAAAAGGAGGAATTTACTTACGGGTAATATAAGTGTGAATATTAGGAAATCATTGCTAAAATTTTCGTATTATTGTGGTGTTATATGGGTACGAAACGAGGACGGTAGGAATTTCAGAAAGGAAAATAACCGAAGTATTTGGAATGTAGTGCTATAGAAGAAATGCTGAAAATAATATGGATGAATAGAGAATCTAATCAGGAAGCTCTACACAGAATAAAGGAAGAGAAAACAATATGGAGAACTTTGACCAAGAGAAGGGATGGATTAGTAGGTAACGATTGAGGCATGAGGGTCTTGTAAAATTAGTATAAGATGGAAGTGTGTGAGGTAACAACTGAGGAGGGAGGTCAAGGATGGGATACTCAAAGCAGATTATGTAGAATGTGGTAGGTCCGCAGAAATGAGAAGGTTTTGGCAGTTTAGGATGGAAGGTTGTATTAGACCAGGCCAAGGACTGAGTACTGCAACAAAAACAACAAATCGAAGAAATGCACTACCAATAACATCCTAAAAAGTTTTAATTTAATTCATCCGACTTTCATCACTATGTTCGGGATTTTCTCAAGTTAGTCTTCAAATGTTACTACAAAAATTTAGATAATGCATTGTAAAAATGTATATTAAAATAATTATTTAAATATTCATTTTCTTAATTACATTACTAAAAGTAATATTTATCATTAGAAATATCAGCGTAAACAATAATTAATAAATAATTTAATGTAAAAATACTCTTCCTACCTAAAATTTCAAATATTTATGAACACTATTTCAACATAAATAAATTTAAAATACTGACCTACTTTGAGTCCTTTAACTCCAGGTCCCAGCTCAGCTACGGTTCCAGAAGATTCATGTCCCAGGACCATGGGAGATTTGATAACATAAGAGCCAAATCCTCCTTCCTTATATAAATGTATATCAGTACCACAAATCCCTACATAACCCATTCTCAGCAAGACCTCTGTAACATAATGTTTATCTTGTTACCGAAAACTGTTTAATATTTCAGATTGAAGACTATTTGACTTTTGAATTTTAACAAAACCGTAATGACTCAGTATCTTATAAGCAGTGTGTAATACCCAGAGAGACATATCAATCTCACTAATTGAGAAAAATATTTATTTTCATGCAAATAACTGCCGTTTATATATGTTTTAACATTTGGTGCCCTTCATTCCCGCTCCCAAGGGGTGGTAGTTGTGTTTTGCTTCTATAGTCTTTGCTTCGGTCTGTTTACCGTGAATTTATGTGTATGGATACAAATCATGTCTGTTGTTTTTTTGTTGTGGTATTCAGTCCTAAGAGCGGTCTGATGCAGCCCTCCATTCTAACCTATCCTGCTCAAGCCTTTTTATTTCTACATAGCTACCACATCCCACAGCCTCCCTAATATACTTAGCTTATTCCTTCCTTTGCCTCCCTCTTATGTTCTTACCAAACCCCCTCCCACACACACACACAAGACCCTCATGTCTCAATCGTTACCTATTAATCTATCCCTTCTCTTGATCAAAGTTCTCCACATTGTTCTCTCTTCCCCTAATCTGTTTAAAACTTCCTGGTTAGCTCCTTTATCCACCCATCTGATTCTTCTATAGCAAAATACATATCTAACAAAATTAAAATTGAGTGCGTGAGTCTTTATATTATTAAATCACACGTGAGCTATAATACATTTTTCATATTTATTAACTATCATTACTTATGATTACATAGCGTAAAATAACGCTTCATTTAAGTAATAATACTTTTTCCCGAGAATGTCGCATCGGTTAGTTACAGAGAAATCAGCCTTGGCGCCAGAGTCGTATATAGTTAAATTTTAGCATAAACTCACGCCAAACATCAATTTAATTATCTCGCTAACAGGCTTAGTGAGGGCATAATCTATCCATTAGCAAGTTCTATACGTCTTTACGGTAGGACCTGAAAGGGGGTAAAGAAGGAAACTAAATCTTCAAAAGATCGACAGCAACCTTCTTTGGACAGAGCACTACAATGCATCAATATTTCAGGGCATTTGGATGAATGTTATAGGAAATCATAAAGGTAAACCTTATAAACCGCAGTGGGTTTGAACAGACTCTGTATATAATTCAGAAGCGGACTTCTCCTTCTGAATTTTCCCTTCTTACCTCCTTGGCCACAGGACAAGGTGTTTTTGAATTAAGTCTCCCGCAAGCTGAGACGACCTGGAGCAGTGTGAGGGGTGTATGCATGGGGGTCACAGACCTCCGAAATATGTTAAGAATTGTTCGTCGATCCCATTGGACCAGACGGCCAACTGCCGCTCAAATTTGATCAAGGCATGGAGGCGGTCAACAATCCAGTCTCCCGTCTTCAGAACGGCGTGGGAGCAGTACCAAATGTCCGACCTATTAGATGCAGGTTTTCTAGTGTTTTCCCTGTCAGCTTTAGATGGAACACCGGGTAGGATCTTTACTAGTCACTCCTTGGCTACCTTGCTCTATCTTCCACATCCCCCAATTCTCTTCCTATGCTATTAAAGGGAAGTTGCCTGATTCAGGATCACCCTCATGTAGCCTGTAACCCACCAAAAAACCCTACTTTATAACCCTAATTTATATGCTTTCTGGCAGAAATACCAATTAAAATATTATTACACTCATTTAAAGGTAAAATATTTTATCCTTTCAAAAAAATCACTTTAAAGTTATAATTTAGAGCATGGAGAATTATTCTAAATGAGAAAAACTTAAATATTAAACTCACCGTTTTGTTTTGGCGCTGCTATTGGTCTTTGTTCCTGAAATATCAAAAACGATTGTCTATAACAGTTTCTGATATATGTTATCAAATAAATATTTATTAAAATACATAACTAAAATAAAAGGTAATGAATTATGTTTACGTTGTTTTGGGTGAGGACTCAGAACAATTAGTGCTAACAGTTCTGGCAAAGCCACGTGGTAGATAAAGTAATGGCGATGTATCCCCTCATTTAGAATTATAGGCGACTTTAGAACCGCAGGGAAAGTCGAGAGGTTTTTAACACTAAGAATAGATTTATATGACTTTTAATATAAAAACTGAGCAATAAAGCTCAACGATAGATCTCGATTTTTTTTATGTTTCACTTTAGTTGTTTCCATGACGTAGAGAAATGAGATGACGTTGGGGTTAAAGGTTAGCAGAACCAGTTCAGAAGCTGTACGTTGTTGGTTCAATCCATGGACTAAGATTATTTGACGTCAGACAAAGAGAAAGAGGTGTTATCAAACCTTCAAACCTAAATCAAAAATCAGAAGTAAGCTATCGGAAATAGACAGCATAATAATGAATAAATTCACTTCACATAACTTTTAACCAACGGCATCAGATTGACTCTGGAACAAGTTCCATCTCTGAATGGGGTGGGGGCGGGGGGTTATCTCCATCATCAGTCCTGACAGTTCAGCTGACGACGCAGTATGAATGAAGTGGAAAATGGTAATGGTAAAGAATGATCACCGGTACTTGAGTACGTCCACTTAATTTAAATTCTAAATTGTAGCAGTCTTTCAGTAGTCAGAAATGCATATTTAGAGTTAAAATATATTTCTGTTGTACTGAAATGCACTTAAATCAATACTTTTCGTTGTTTGATTCAGCTAAGATATATTTAATTTGTATTAATAGGAAATTTATGTAAACCAGATATAGAGGATATCTATTAAAATACACAACAAAAGGAATACTATAAATTGCATTTATGTGTAAAAATTCTCCAAAGGAGAATACTAATCCCCAAACGTATACGTCAGGATCAGGCTCCTCCCCACCCCAAACAAGCCACGCCCATTCCTTATGGTAAAATCGCAAATATTTTATCATAATATTAAAATATTTTTAATTTATTAACTTAAAGATCCAATCAATCAAATATTTAACATTTGGTAAAATATTTTGCTTCAATCGATACGGCTTTGAAATCAATTTAAAGACTTTTGTCGTTGAAATATTTGTAATTTAGTAAAAAAAATTAATTTATCCTACACAGATTTTAATTTAATTTAAAGACTATCATTCCAATATTTCAAATTTAGTAAAAGGTTTTCCTTCATCCCAAATAGTTTTTACTTAAATTTAAATATTTTATAATTTATATATTTATAATAATATTTACGAAAAAATGGCTTAAATGAAATGATGAAACTCTTGGTTTAAATCTTTGAGAAATTTTCAGAAAACGATGATAATTATAGGGTGCAAGTGAGAAAGTAGTACTGTTATGTCACATTTAAATAATTCTGTTTTTCTACTATTTTTTGAGAGATGATTTCTGTTGAGGTGTATTAAGTTCACCTGCATTGTTTTTCCGAAAATGTAAAAAGATTTTACTTTCTTTTTGTAAGTGTGCATTTTCAATTGAATATATACGGTATACGAGTACAAACATACTAGGAAGTCACTAGTTGTGCACCAATCAAGTGTGTCGGGACCGGGCTTCACGTTACGACGTAACTAAGAGAGGACTAAAACTACACCAGTCCCAAAAAATGTTTAGGAATACATTTTTTTACATTTTTTAAATAGCATGGTAACAAATTAATAACTAAAATATTGTAAAATTTATTAAAAGTTTAGAGCTTAACAGTAGCATATATATTTATTAGTTCATTTATTTCGTTACGATTAATTTTTACATTCGTTTATTAGGCAGAATTTCATATTTCCTAATCGGTCCTCATAAATTTACATGTCACGTGAATAGAATTTAATAGTTTCTTGAATCATAAGATTGTTTAAGATATATTGCTTAAAACGTTTAGCATATACATTATATGAGTACGTGAATGACGAGGAAAATATATAATAACTTCAAATACTGTTTCTCAAAGATGAATTAATTATTCTATATCTTAAATATCAGAAATAAAACGATTGGTACTGCTTACCATCCTCAAATCATTTTTTCCATATAAAACAGCACTAAGGTTTTCTTTTTTCTGTTCGCAGGTTTTGCTGGTACTTCGCCGAATCGTTAAGAGACCAAAGTTTAACAACCTGTGACTTACTAACCTCTTCACGTTTCTCGCTGTCAGTATGACACCAAAGTTTTGCAGCGAACGCAACATAATGATAAAATTAAAAGCTCATATATTTCACTGCAATAATTTGTACGTAATATACTTAGGACGTTCTCTAATAAAGAACAAATAACTCCTAAACCCGAATTATTTTACATTTACAAATATAAACGGACCTGTAACAAGTGAAAATCTAAATATATTGTAAGGTACAGCCAACATAAATATCTATGCCGTAAACTAATGTTACTTGAGCAAAGATTATTTTACAGATATTAAAAATTATATAGTATTAATTCAAAAATTGTTTTACAGTGGATTATTATTTTAATAAATAAAAATATTATGCTAATCACTGTACTATATTTTTGGGGTTGTAGAAATGTAACTTTGAGAAAAACGTTTCCTTAGATTATTATATAATATTGTAACAAAGATGTTATCATTTTTTAAAAATCTTTTTAAGATGAAATTATGAAAAATTTTATTCTTCCTAAAGCACTTCTCAATTTAAAATAATTTCATTTACCCCGCCGTAAATTTTATTATGAACCTATAGTTGCATTAGAAAACATGTAATGCAATCTTCCAAAAAATCCATTTATATGATTCTCAATTAGTTCATAAAATTAATTTATATATTAGATTATTTTACTGGGTTTCAGTTTTGGAGAATATGATGGGTAATTATGCTAGGTTTAGCTAATTTTGCTCAACGATTTTCTGAAATGATGGATAATTCGACTTTTCCCAGTATCAGTCGAAATAAATGTGTGAGTTTTAACTATTTTAAAGAGGAATATTCGCGAACTGGTATGAATAAAAAATTATTACTTTATTTTAGAATTCAATATTACACAACATTTTTTATGAAATACTTACTGAGCCGAAAGTTTAGGAATAATAATATTTACAATTAAAACAAAACTCACAATATTTAATTCCTTAATAACTAACATGTAGAGCAATGAAATATTAACCTATGATCGTATTGATTAATTCTAAGAGAAACAGATTACTTAAAAATTGAAATTTCTGACTCTGAATCGGTAATGTGAGGAAATTGGACGAAAGTGACAAACATAGCGATTTCATGGTGACAATGCCGGTTTCCGTGCTGTCTGAAGATCGCCGCAGGTCATGATATTCCTCAAATGTCTCACATTCAGGTAGAATCTCATGGAGACTCCTTCGGAATTCCTTGTTCATTTAAATCCTGTCAATGACACCGAGACGAAGAGTATCTTTGCCTGGATCACTGGGTCATCCAAGTCAGACTAACGTAACACCTCTAAAACAGTCTCTCTTACCTATCTCTCTCCACAGTCTCTCTCTTGAATCACCATCCGCAAATATTCATCACCATACTTTTTAAAAACCTGTTCCCGCTCAAGTATATTATTTCCATCAGGTGTGGGGAAAATTCCTATCCAATGACAAGTATCCTCGTGGAAAGTCTGTAGGGTGCATTCACCCCACCTACCACCTATAGTTGAGAATGTACAAGACAAAGCCCACTGCTAAGTTCTGACAAAATATTACAGCTTTAAAAAAATCCGAATAGGCATAATAATATCTAGGTTTAATTACCCTGTCTGTAACTTCTTTCAATTTCCCTCAAGCCGACCCTTTTGATAATAATATAAATATATTTTATAAATATTAACTTTGTTTGCTGACAAATTGGCTGTATTGTTTATTTATTTGGGTTTAATTGACAGATTATTGATTTATTCGACATATACTCACTAACTGGAATCACTTCTCCCAATTAATAGAAAAGCTAATAGTCCTCAACATCCTACTAAGAGCACTCTTAGACATAGACTCTGCCTTAAATCATCTACAATCCATTATCCTAACATCGACCGCCATAAACTCCTACCCAAAACCACCTAAAACCTCACCAAAACGAAATAGATTAGCTATTCCTTAAAAAAAGCTTTGCGAAAACAATGATATAATTATTTTAAAAAAACATAAACAAGCGATACTAAAATGACATTAATGGAAAACTACAAAACTATTAAAGACTCCAGCGACTTTTAGGCATTACATCTATCTTCAGCAACTCAATGCAACCGACAATTCCCAATGGCTAAAAACAAAATATTTGAATAAGAAGAAAGCCGATATCCTTTCACTTAAAAAAGAAATCAATACTTTACCACTCCTTCCAAAAAGCAAACATCTTCGCCAAACTATTGATCAATTAATCCTCCCACGACATTGCTTCACAACCAGGCCATAGCAGCAACACTTCAACAGCCCCTACAATTACCACCCCTCCCCACACATCAACCGCAATAAAGAAGATAACAACAAAGACCTAATAATCATAATCACCTATATCTTCAACGACATCTTCAGAACACCTAATATCCAACCAAATGGAAACACGCCACCATAATCATGATACCTAAATCAGACAAATCAAAATCCCACCCTGAAAATCACCGTCAAATTTGTCTCTTTCCTACATTATCCAAATTGTTCGAAAAACTACTTCTCCTACATCTAATCAAACAAATCTCCTTCCGTATTCCGAACACACAATACTGTTTTCGCCAAAAGCAATCCTACGTCCAACAAATATACCACCTCTCTAACCTCATAAACAAGTCCTTCGAACAACGCAAAGCTCTCTTCACCACCTTTATTGACATCGAAAAAGTTTTTGACAAAATCCACCATCCTTTCCTACTATCCAAAATTAAAGACTTCCTAAATGACACCTACTACAGAATACTCCTAAGCTGCCTTTCTAACAGAACCTTCTCTGTCAAAATAAATAATCACCTCTCCAAACCACACTCAATCGCGGCGGGCGTCCCCCAAGGAAGTGTCATTGCCCCCTTTCTATACTACATCATCTCCCACGATATCCCACAATATCCAAACACTAGGACAATTTTTTCGCACACGGTATAGCCATCTCCTATGAAACTTCCTCTCTAGTCTCCAATTTCCAACCTAGAGTAATGGTCCAAACAGTGGCGAATCAATATCAACCCCATCAAATCAATAACCATTTCAATACCCCATTCACATTAACCGAAACCCTCCTCCCCAAATCCACCTCTATCTAAACAATTCATTAATCTATACCAAAACAGAAACTACCTATCTAGGACTCATTTTGATTCAAAACTCTCGTGGAAACCTCATATCTCCAAAATCAACCATAAATTCAGTACCCTATATTCCCTCCTAAACAGAAAAGTCCCTCTTAGAAACAACATAATACGCCTCCATAATACAACCCAGCTGGTCCTATGCCTTGTTCATATAGGGAACAATAACCAAAATGCGAACAAAACAAAACATAGTCCTACGCACCATTACAAACTCTACCTAGTACCTTAGAAATTCCGTCATCCACCATAACATCAAACTTCCCAAAGAAAACTCCGTAATAACCATATCCATAAACTCCCCAATTAAAAGCTCCCTCAACCACCCGAACCCCACGATCCAACTACTCCATGACAATCCTTCCCCATATCTGCGCTTCCGTCAGCTAAAAAGAAAACTCCCAATCGACCTAGCCTACCTTACCATCAATCCCGCAGACCATATCCTCATATATTCTCCAAATCATTACACCCACTCACATCGTATGCCTCTCAGATACATGCGGTGGAGTGGGGGAGGGGGACCTGACATCAAGTTTACATGTGAGTTATATACTGTAATGAAGAAAAAGGCTTAGCTCTTTAATAATTAAACAAGGAATGAATATGTAATTAAAATGGAAGGATGATTTCATAAACGACTCCAATTTACAAGCTAAAAAGAATAAAATTTATTAATACGTATTGCAAAAAAAGGTTAAAATGCGTACAGAGCAAAGTTTATATGTTGCGATCTAAGTACACTCTCCTTTTTCCCAGGGGATTTTGGGTCAAGTAGCAGAGACGTTTTAAAATCAAATCAACTGTGTCCGACAATGCATATGATAGTGGGCGGGTCTCACCAGCGTCCAATTATTTACGGCTCGGTCGTCCTTATTCAGGCCATCAGCATACCAGCAGTAAGGGTGAAGGGGGCGATGCTCCAGCTCATGGATCGTCAGGTTCACCGAAAACTGCTCAGGCTGTTCAGAGAAGCAAGAATATTGCAGGCTTGCGCACTCTCGCTCGGGTTTCAAACCCGACACGTAGCGGAGTCCACCCTTCGCCGTAACTGCCGCAAGACTCCTGAAGTTACCAACTTTCCATTTCGGGTTCACATTCCTCCTACCCCCGCTCCTTAACCCCCTATTCGTCACAGCTGTCCGATCCTCTTCTGACCATCGCATCGCCATTGTTCGCAAAGCTGCAAAAAACGTCCACGTCCAGACACGCCGTCTTCCCATCGTGATAAAATTTATTAAATACTGGATTTTCGATAATGTACGCCACAATACATTATGTTAATTTTTTAAACACATGATTTTAATCTGGTATATACTGGAACAATAATTTACCAAACAAATAATCGTAAAATAAAAGTTTTTATATGAAATTTTAAAAAATCGATTTAAATAAAATATTTTCATAGGCGTAAAATGATAAATCGATAGTCTCCCCTATTAATAATCGATATCTCGTTTTACCAATGTCGACATATTAATAAGATATAGCCATGTGTTCTGTGTGGTTATATAGTTGAGAAATGTTTATGTTGTGCATTGTTAATCGAGTTATATTAAAGATACGCATTATCTGTGAATCATATAATTAGATCGAAATCTTAAATCTGAGATTTACATTATGGGGAAGTTAAATGTATCTATGCTTCGATATTTGACAAGAGAAGATTTTAGAGTTCTTGTTGCTGTAAGTATTTGTTTTTCTTCAAAATAATATGATGTATCAAATGTGGCGATTCTGCTTGATTAAAAATGTACAGTTATTTAACTTGTATATTATTTGAACAGTACAATCTTGTACTTGTCTGTGTTTGCAATAATTTATTCGAATGACTGTTCATTTTATGTATTTATTGTAACTTGACTACAGAATTACGATTTTTGAAGTAGCTTGGGTTGTTAAAAATAATACGTCTATAAATAGGGGTTTTAGTAAAAATATTGTTACAACTCTATTGATGAAATATACCAATTTTGCAAGTAAATTAATTAACCTTTGGCCTAGTAATGTGGTTAATGATGATGAACTATTCAATTCTATATTATTCATATAATAACTAGAAAATAAAGTGGTTATGTTAATTTCATTTTGTTTCATTTAGATTGAAATGGGTATGAAGAACCATGAACTAGTTCCTGCACCTCTGGTTGCTTCAATTGCAAATTTGAGGCATGGTGGAGTTCACAAACTTCTGAAAGAAATTTGTAAACATAGGCTTATATCATATGAAAGAGGCAAACGCTGTAAGCTTTGTATTGTATAATTTATAAACCTGAAAAATAATACAAATGCCACTTTAGAAGTCAGTTTATTTGTGTGAATTGAAAGTTTTATTTAATGTACTAGATCTAATTAATTATTATGTATCGAAATTGTATATACTTTAAATTTGTTTCACTGATAGTAATGATTATATATTACAAATTTTCTGCAGAATTTTCACATGGTTTTTAACTAATTATGTAAAACATATATTTGTTTCCTTAATTCTTAGATGATGGCTACAGATTGGCAAATGCTGGGTATGATTATTTGGCTTTGAAAGCATTGACTATGAAAAAAGTAATATCATCATTTGGTAATCAAATTGGAGTTGGCAAGGAATCTAATATTTATGTTGTTGCTGATGAAGATGGAAATCCTCGCTGCCTGAAACTTCATAGGTATTTTATGTTTTTGATTATTGCTTGGGGTTAGAACACCATATAAGTCTCCTCAACATATGTTTGGTTTTTTTTGTTAAATCATTATTAGACTATAGACAAATTAGATTCCCAAGATATGTATGTTAAACCCCCTCTCTGAGTATCAATACCATTTACAAACTGTGACATCACAAATATTAATAGATATTTTCCTTCGTCCTATTTCCTTGTTCAGTTCCAACTGTAAAATAGCTTTCTGCACATTATGCCATTCTCAATTATTGTTCAACATTTTTAAAAAATCATCATTGTTACAAGCTGCAATGTAAAATTAAGCTAATACATATCTGAATACTTACCTTTTTTACTTGTGTTTACTCAACAACTTCCGTAACTATGAAACAGCCAATGTGAACTTTAAGGTCGTTGCTGTTGAACATTTCACGATGATGGTTGATAACTGAAAGCTTTATAATAAAAATAACAGGCAAGAATAAAGTGATTTGTGAAATTAAAAGGACTTTTAGTTGCATACCTTGGTGTTTGTTTAGATTTGAAAGGTTTATTGGAAACTAAATACATTTTTTTTTTGGGTGGAGCTTGCTGTGTTAAACAAAAATTGCCCTGGGTTCTATTCAGTTTAAGTTCACTAAACCTGGTACTATGAAATAAAACATAATTAAAGAATAATACCCTGTAAATCATGAAACTACTTACATGAAATACAATGTGCATGCTGCTGTTCATTGAATGTGTTCTATTTTTTATCTGTACCTGTGCTGCAAAATTTGTGACCTAATCCATCTTCCATTCTTATTTGTTATGTTATATTCTCATTTTTTAAATACTACTTTACTTTACTATATTTACTTGCATCAGAAGATTGCTTCTTGCTTTCTTCTATTCAATTATTTTTATGTTGAAAGTAATTCTTAATTCAAAGATATTTGCTCATAAAATGTTATAGTGTGAAAATCATTATTAAGCTATAAATAGAAATTATTTTGCTAGTCAAGTTTATTTTCCTAATAAAGTGTATTATTTTAGGCTTGGTCGAACATGCTTTAGAAGTCTGAAAACAAATAGGGATTATCATCAACATCGTAAGAGCATGTCTTGGCTGTATCTTTCTAGAGTGTCTGCTACAAAGGAATTTGCCTACATGAAAGCTTTAAAGGATCGTGGACTTCCTGTACCCCAACCTATTGATTTTAATAGACATTGTGTGGTTATGGAATTAATTGATGGATATCCCCTGTGAGTATTATATTCATCTATCTGCTGTATTGTTATTAGGTGTTATTCCATAAACCTATTAAGAATCTTGATGTTAAAGTTGTGGAAACAGTGTTTATAATATTATTTCTGTAAATTCCATAACAAAAAGCTAACTTATTTATTTTT
Source organism: Eucriotettix oculatus (assembly GCA_034510155.1). Lineage (NCBI taxonomy): Eukaryota > Metazoa > Arthropoda > Insecta > Orthoptera > Tetrigidae > Eucriotettix > Eucriotettix oculatus. Next base: position 32,802,808 of record CM067378.1, on the reverse strand, counting down.
TCATTCCTCAAATGCTTTTTTCAATAGTCTATATATTATTTAACAAAATTACTGTCCATGCAGAATATAGTTTATTGCAGAAACAAAGTTATATGAAAAAATATTAATACGTCAAAACCATAAAAAGTTAACTGCTCCATTCTTTGGTTTGATTTTGAATATGAAGGCAATATATTTAAGTGGCAAAAAATTATTTCTAAAAACATCACATTCAATATTCCATTGTTCACTAATTTTTTAAAAGAAGGCATTTTATTTTGTTTGTTTTAAAAAATTGTATATGCACCATTTACATCAAAATAGTGGCAGAAAGTTTTTGTTATATCAGTCTTCTAACCATTCAATTATTTTTTCAAATTTTATCAAAATTTTGCTGTTCTCTACAGTGTGAATTGGAGTTTTGTTTAACAGATTCCCTTGCATCCTGTAATTCTCTAATGAACCTACTTTCAGTCCCATATATTCTCTCCTCCACATTCATAACTTTATTTTCCATTTTATTAAATATTACTGTGTGTTTGGTAAAGCCATTCAGTGTTTCTGACATACATTGGTGGATATCTGATTTTAATTCATTTAAAAATGACATTTGCCTGTAAAATTGTCCTGCCTCAAATCCCATCTCTATACCTGACTGTGTTTCCTGCTTTTTAATTTCCTCGGCGATAACAACCTGGCTCCTAACTAGTATATTCCTCAGGCAACATTCAAAATATAAATTATCTATGGAATGAATGTACACTAGTTGCATTTAGAGAAACATTAATTTTCTTTGAATTCCCAAAACAAGATATGCAAGTCGATTAAAAATGTAAAAATAAAATTATGTTAGTATTATTGCATAAAATATACACATTTATTGCCAAATTTTTTTCTGTTTATGACATGAAATTGAGCACTCACTTTGCAGTGCCAAAATTGTAATGTTTATTACTATTTTTTTATTTAATTAAGCAAGCCCCACAGTTTGACATTAACATTTTAATGGCATGATAAATGGTAAAATCCCTTGGTTTTATCAGTCACACCATTTAATGAACCAAAATTATATATTAATGTTGATTTCAATTTTTTTTTCAATTGTACAGGAACTTTCAGCATATGCCATAGTAATCCTCTGTTATCAAATAATTTTGTGTATATATATAATTTCGAAATCCTAGTGTCCAAGAAGTGTTAATGTGTGGAATATGGTTCACCATGTAAGAAAAAATCGAAACCTGCTATTTTTAAAAATGTACATTACTTATGTTTAACATTGTTGATTCTTTAAAATTCTCATTTGAAGTTATTTAGTTATTCCTAGTGCTTTTAAGAATATGAATACAGTTTGTTTTCAATCTGTCCACACATTTAAACCTCAAGGCTATGTTCCTCATATCAACTTTCCACAATCTTTATATCATAATATATTTTATATTTATCAACTTATGTAAATTTTACTGCAATGACTTATACGGAGCTCTATATCTAATTATTGTGTTGTTAAGAATCTGTGTTTCTCTTTGATAGTGTCATAACTTGTCAGATACTGTTATTAGATTATTTTTCTTCGCTTGTTATAGATGTCAAGTTCATGAAGTCCAAGATGTTGAAGCACTTTATGATGAGCTGATGAATCTTCTGGTGAAACTTGGAAATTGTGGAGTTATCCATGGTGACTTTAATGAATTCAACATAATGATAAGTGAGGATGATAAACCAATAATCATAGATTTTCCACAGATGGTCTCTACTTCCCACCCAAATGCTGAAATGTTAGTAGTTGTAACTATAACATATCTTAATAAAAATATTTTATATTTTCCAAATACTGTATTAGATTATTGTGCTGATTACTAATTAAGTGTTGTTGCTAAACATAAAATTCTATATGTGTTTACTGATTTGATATTATCAGAATAATATATACAATTTATTTGTTTAGATAGAAAAGAGGGACATAGATCTGATGACTTAGCTTAAATCAATAGTAGGTTTTGCTAGGGTGGGAAGCAGTACAGTAAAATTTCAGAATGCCTGAGCCCCGTTAAGCATGATTGGAAACTGAATCGTGTGGCGACCAGCCAATGAGCTACTGAAATTTTGTGTGTTACCGAGCTCTAGTTTGACAATGCCTACTTTTTAATTAAGATTAGTTATTTGTTCTTGGTCCCCCTTTCCTATATATTTATTATCTTAAAATATTTTTGACAGTAATGAAACTATTTTTCAGGTTCTTTGATCGTGATGTAAACTGCATTAGAGATTTCTTTCGAAGGAGGTTTGGATATGAAAGCAGTCTTTACCCAACATTTAAGGATGTTATGTAAGTTAATTTTATTTAAAATATATTTTTGTTTAATCTTACACTTCCTTTCATTATTAAACAAGTTCTAAATTGTGCCACATAAAAAACTGATTCAGTGTGTGCATCATGAGTTTGTGACATTTTAAAAACTAAATTATAAAACATTATTCCTGTACATTGACACATTTAATGTTAATGTTGTGCTTTATGTTACACTGTTTATTGTTTTATTTTTATGAGACTGTTACATTTTTATTCAATTGCATTTAGGCTGTGTTAGTTTATAATTATTATACTTTATCCTTAGTTATGATGTACAAGTAGTTCTTGTTCTACATTAGCAAACCATAGCCTTCAGTAATTATTTGCAACTCCATTAAGACATACCTTATTTCCTCAGCAGAGAACTAATAGAATTAATATAAATCTAAGTACATTCCAGTTTATATATATATTGTAACATGAAAAGTTACACTTAACAATGCAGGCCAGCTTGCGAGTTGCAATTGTTGAGGAACTGACGCAGCCCGGGCCAACAATGTAGTCTGGAGAGACAGTCGTCATGGGGTAGTGGCAGGAGTAGGTTGTGTCGGCGGGACGATGAGGAATGACCACGCCCTGCAGATATAATTTTTCTCATGCTCTGATTGAAATTAAAACTATTAAATTCATCTTTTGGTATTTTTTATGAAAAATACCTGGCGCCCTAAAAGAATTATAAATCCTTGAACACGGAGGAACGCGGAATCCGCTAAAATATATGTGTGTGTCAGGAAATGACATTGACATGTTAATTCAAACAATTTATAAGGAAAGGAAAGAGAGATGGAAAGTAGGTGACTTACCTAAGGTTCATAGATGGTAGACACCTTTTTGGAGGCACCTGCCCCTTCATCAGAAAGTAAGGAAGATATTTCCAGTGATTGAGTAGCCAATACATTACATTTGGTAGAATTATATGAAAGTGCTTTATTAAAAGAATGTTCCATCACTTTTGATACATATTTCCCATCTTTCAGACAATTTGTGAATACCGCGCCTCTAAACATCTTCCCTTTTTGCCCTGAACCATTCATCGGCTCATTTTTTAATATCTTCATACAAATCAAAGTGCTGTTCAGTAAGTGTGTGACCCATCAATGCAAACAAGTGGTAATCAGAAGGCGCCAAGTCTGGTGGGTAAGCCAAATGAGGTAGAACTTCCCAGCTGAGTGCTTCCAATTTGTCGTAAACCAGTTTTGGCATATGTGATTGAGCACTGTCATGAAGAAAAATGACTATTAAGCATTTCCAAAGATTTTAAAAGCTCATAATAGACTGCGCCCCTCTGGTCTCACCAAACTCAACTTTCTGCCACAGTGATTCAGTCATGTGGTTGATTTTGATGGTGCTCCTGGGTCTACCCATGATTTCTTCCCCTTGGGACTCCCAAAATAAATCCACTTTTCATCCCGTCACTATGCAGTGCCAAAATGGCTTCCTTTAGAACCGAACAAGCAAAATTTCACATGTTTTGCACTTTTCAATTTGTCTATCATTCAACATGTGTGGTACCCATCTACCAGTCTTCTGAATTTTTCCCATCTGTCATAGGGTTTAGTAACTCCGAATTGTTTTTGTGTTTTTGAATCATCTTCGTCGAACAGCAACAAAATCACTGCTTACAAAACGCTGAAACTGTCGTTCACACATATCTTGTGATTGAGCATATTCACCATAAGCTTCTCGAAGTTATCAATATGATACAGTAACAGTTTTCTTTAAATTAAAAACAAAAAATTAACATTGTCCACAAATGATCTTGTGTGGTATAAATTTTGACATATTGTACACAACAATACAACATGATGCACACACTTTTTCAGTGCACATCTGACACTTGTTGATGATGCAACCAAATGGCATTACATCGCAAACTGCATTGGTGCACCATTTGCTGTCCGAATTTCGCACTTCCTACTTGTACACTTGGTATTAGTTTTGTTTCCTATTTATCACAAATATTACCATCTTAACAAATCTGTTAGTTTTATATATTAATTTGTGTGTTCCAGACGTGAAGATGATTTAGATGTGGAGGTGGCAGCAAGTGGATTTACAAGGAAAATGCAAAAGGATCTAAATATAGAAATGGGTATTGAAGATTCTGATTCAGAGCTTGAAGAAGAAGATGTTCAAGATGATCTTGAAGCTTTGAGGAATGATGTTGATACCATAATCAAAGAGGAGGTAGAACAATACTCTTTGATGACAAGTGTGAATACCTGTGAGGAACAGCAAGAGTCAAGTGATAGTCTGAATAATTGCATTGAAAAGAAAGACTATATTAAAGATATACCGAAAGACAACATATCACATTTAGACTCGGAAGAACCTCACATCGAGCAAACAGATGATAGTGAAAACTTTGAGAGATTAGATACACAAAAGCACTTGGGGTCACATTTAGTCCCAGAAGAATCTCAAATCTCACAAACTTCTGATAATGAAAACTTTGAGAATTCAGATACGCTGAGTTGCTTTGGATTTAGAAGTATTCGAAGTACATCAACTACTTCTACCATTGCACCTGAAGTCATTAAAAGTCGTGTTAAGAAATCATTACAAAAAAGAGATGATGCACTTCTAAAACGCAGAATAAGAGTTAAAGGTGAAGCCAGTGCTGTCACTCGGTCAAGAAGAGAGAATCGGGACACCATCAATGATTGTAGTGGTATATGGGGATGGGAATAATACTTGAAGGATTTTGTATTTTTTGTTTTCCCAATACTTTAAATAAATGTGTACATTTCACAGATAATTATTTCAATTTCCAAATGTTTACATTCATTTATTTTTTTATGAATTGTTAAATAAATAACATTGAAAAGAAGTGTGTGCCAAATTTATAACCCTTTCCGGTCCTATGTCCCGCGGTGCGGGACACAGTGCTTTCTTGGAAGAAGTCTGTTATTGTCTCTACCTGCCATTACGTTCCGGTCCGCAGTAAATTTTACCTGCTGTTTCTGCAGCTTTCGTTGCGTTAGGATATAACTTGAGGGAAACAACTTAATTACAAAATATTTGTTAAAAAATTAGTTGAAAGATATTAATTTTAATTTATTTTAGTTTTTACAATCAAATATTAAATAATATAATTTAATTTAGAATGATACAGTTCAAAACATTTAACTGGGTGCAGTCCTGGGTTGCCCGTACATGTCTTGCAGAAAATAACTGTCTTTTTTCGTCCTCCTGGAGTTTTTCTGTCACTACACACAACACAATCTTTACCTCCTCAATTAGCCCGCTGACCCAGAAAGTGTTGAAAATAATTTAGCCTTTCTTCTTTGCCAAGGCTTGATTTCTTTCCAGCCTTTATACATTGTTCACGCCCAACACTTTTCACTAATTCATTTATCAATAATTTTCAATACTTTATATGCTTCAATTGGCGTTGTTGGAGCACATTTGTCTTTTAACTGAAACCCCGTTGATGGCAGTGAAAAATGCTGAGGAACTAAATTACTTTCAGTTCCCATAAGCTTAGACCAACCATCATTTAATACATTCGGACGATGAATGTCGGTTTCATCAAAACTACTGTCACTTTCATCCTCACTCATCCGATTCACTAGAAAATGAACTGAGAATGTCATCTTCACCATCAGATAGATTAATTAAGTCACTGAGTTCATTTGTAGACAATTTCATACGTTTAGAGAAAGATGCCATCTTTGCTGATATTTAAACACACTAAAAAGCTTTAATTATACTTAAAAATTCATGAATGATAATAAGTTACTAGTACCAAGCCTTGTTGTAAGCAACTGAGCAAATTTTGTAATACTTGAGATTTACTACCTGAAATAAATAATAAGGAAAGTCCTGTCCCGCCAGGCGGGACAGCGGACCGGAACACCAAAAATAGATTTGTCCCGCTATACGGGACATCGGACCACAATACAACATACGGCAAAAAGACCAGAAAGGGTTAAAACAATTAATGGGGAAAGGACAGAGATAGAAAGAAGATGACTTACCTGAGGTTCATAGATGGTAGACACCTTGTGAGGTTTAGAGTACTTAAATTTTTGGAGGCACCGCCCCCTTCATCAGAAAGTTAGGAAGACATTTCAAGTGATCAGCTACATGAACACATGTTAATATGTCATCACATCCGCATATTAACGTATACACACTTCCACATCTGAACGCACGCAATTAAAAAAAGGTATACCTATACATACTAACACACACTTTGACCAACTACAACCTTCCAGAATCCCACCAAGAACAAGACCAATAAATCTACAGAATAAACTGCACGCACTGCCCAGCCTTTACAATGGCCAGACATTTGTCTCCTATTAATAGGAAAATAATTTTTTCTATTCATTATTCATATCATTTAAGTACTTGGAACTGTTAGGAAAAATGTAACAAGTAATTAATCTTATTTGAAAGATATTGTACAAATGTTTGAAATACCCTACAGATTAATTTAATATGTCTTCTGCATGGTGTAATAAAATCATGGACAATTTTAATTGTGCATTGACAACATTGCTGTTGTTACAGGCTAAGGTTGTGTTTGCTGAACCTGATTGCAAAACTGTTTCAGATCCATGATTTGGACTGTTGGTTATGCAATATATATATATTACATTTCATGAATTTCAAGTATATTTATGTGGTAGGTAGACAATATTTTTTTAACGGATTCCACTATTCAATCAGTGTGATATAAAAAAAGGCTCATCACTTTCATGCTAAGAGTGCATATGATTTAAGTAAAAGTTAAATGTATCTTCTCAAACTGTAGCTACTGACAGGTCAATAGTTCTTTAAGTTATGTGATACACAATAATTTTTAAGTCTAAAAATTTGTAAACTTTTCATGTGCAAGAACAAATTTGCACCAGCCATCACCGACTGCAAAATTATTTCTATTATTAAGCAAAGTGTAGAAAAGGAGTTGTAGTATTCAGTCCTAAGACTGGTCTGATGCAACCCCCTCATATCAACCTATCTTGTGTAAGTCTTTTCATTTCTGCATAACTACAAAATCCCACATCCTCCCTAACCTGTTAAGTGCATTCCATCCTTCACCATCTTTTTCTTTTCTTACCCCAAACACTTCCCTGCAATGCTAATTTTACAAGAACCTGATGTCTTAAATCAAGGTCTATTAATATAGCCTTCTCTTGGTCAACATCCTCCATATTGTTTGCTCTTCACTCATTAGTGATTCTATCCACCCATATTCTCCCATAGCACCATATTTCAGAGGCTTCAGTTCTTGTCCTTTCTGCAACTCCTACTGTCCACCTTTCACATCCATATAATGCCACACTCCATACAAACGTTTTTAGCAATGATTTCCTAATATTCCCCGAAAGTAAATCCCTCTTTTTCGCAAAAGCCTTTCTTGTTTGTGCTATCCTACTCTTCATGTCTACTGTACTTTTACTTACCTAATTATGCTGCCCAAGAAGCAGAATTCCTTAACTTCCTTCAAAATATCCCCTCTCAATCTAACACACTTTGTTATTCCAGTTTCCCATACTACACTCCATTACCTTGGTTTTCCATCTATTAATCATCATAGTGAAAACTTCTTGTAAAAACGTTATTTAGACGAAAGTAGGGAGTCATTGTTTAATAGCCACAAACCAGTGTAAGACATGCCACAATAGGTTTGCAGTAATATTGTCGCATTTTTATCGATGTCAAGGTTCTATCATTAATTTTCTTGCTAAGTTATTCTTATCGCATTAGAGATGTTGATCGTTAATCAATACAGCTATAAATGAGTGGCACATAGGAATCTATTTTAGACGGAAAGGTGGCACAAAAAACGAAAGTAGTCACATAAAGATACACTAAATTATATATTATTATTAAATGGCAACAGAGATAACGGAGTAAAAGCTGCTTTGTAATGTAAATTTTGTTGTACGATAGTAGCAAAAGTGCTTTCTCAAGCATTGCAACTTCTTTTTCTGAACTGCTACTATTTAGAGCAGGAGTCGCCGAACAGTAGCTCACGAAAGGTTAGCAGACAGAGAGAATAAGGAATTTCCGTTTGGTATGGTTATATCTGCATTAAGGTATTTATTTATAGCCGGGTTTCACTGTGTCCCGCGGGACCTGAATAAGTGTTCCGCAAAAGTTTGGAGTGATTGTATCTTTACTAAGGTTATATCGTGTTAGGAATTTGCGCCAATATGGTTTTATACATTAGTATGAGTTCGAAAGACGAAAACTCCGTTTGCATCGAACGGGAAAAGGTCGAATCATTTCTTAAACATTTTTTCACGCCGTGTGCATGAAAGAGCTGGGATATATTGTTTTTACCTTGCTGACCACAAGACTTGTCAGATAAAACAGAAGGGTTTTGGCCCCACACCCAGCTCAACGGGATAATCCACACTGAAAACATATGTTTAGGAATAGTGTCTTTGAACAAAGTTCCCGATGTTTCAACAGTTCAAATTTGTTCTTAGCTTGTTTCGGAACCGATTTAACAATGCTGCGACCATGTTCCTTGTTTCCTGATAAAATAGGAAACAATGAACAAGCGTTGATGTCTTCAGCCAACCAGAATCCTGTACGAAGGATTGCTATAGCCCAGAATTATGCAGAAAATATTTTATCTAACTTGACAATGAGCAACTATGGTCAACAAATAAATCAACATTATACACACTTGATTTTATAATGTATCACAGCTTTAGGCAGCCTCATCAGTATACAGTTTTTAATGTTTTTGACGATTACTGTTTATTCACTTGTTGTGGTTTATTTGGTTTAATCAAAGACTTTCATAATTTTGAGAAAAATACCGTACGATCCTGCATACAATATTCCCATAATATGTGACTTTGTTATAAAATTAACGTTCTTTATTTAAAATATATAATAGTTATAGTTATAATAGTATATATAGTTAGGAATTTGCGCCAATATGGTTTTATATTTTAAAATTTTGTTTCTATTACACGTGTTCATGTCAGTAGCTGCGAGAGTTTTCTCGCAGGCGCTTCACCCCAGAGTGACTGCGGGGCTCACCTGATTATGTCGGGAATGCCTCGCACTCTCTCTGGTTTTTTTATTAAAGTTCTCACATGCCGAGATACCTTCACCTTTTTAGGAGGTATATGTACTGGGGTCGAAGACCTTTGGCATATGGCAAGAGTTGTCCGCTGATCCCATTGGATCAGTCGGCCAACTGCCTCCTGAAACTGGTGAAGACATGGAGAAGGGAATGCTGCAACCCCACAGCAAACTCGTCTCCCGTCATTCGGGAGGGCGTGAGAATAGTACCCAATGCCCGACCTACCTGATGCAGGTTTTCTAGGGTTTTATCTGCATTTCTTTAGGTGAAACATCGGGTAGGATACTTAAACCATAGCCCGGGGGCCCTAGTTAAGCCTTGACTACCTTGCTCTACCTTCCGCATTCCTCCTTTTCAATTCCCTTCCTATGCTATTAAAGGGGAGTTGCATGTTTCAGGTTCACCCTCATGTAGCCTGTTAACCCCAAAAAAAATTACACTTGATGGAGGCGAAATTACATATGTAGCATTACGGGTCAAGAAGTATTAACAACCCAGTAGATGTTGTAGTATTATTAATTACTTTATCCTCTTAAAATTTGTCTTGGGGTGATGTAGCACATAACTTTAAATACTCACGAGCCGCCACTGTTTATAACACTAGGCGACAATGAGAAATGTGTATTTGGGGGGAGGGGGGGTTGACAGGCTACATGAGGGTGATCCTGAAACAGGCAACTCCCATTTAATAGCATAGGAAGGGAATTGAAAAGGGGGGACGCGGAAGGTAGAGCAAACGTCGAACGACACTACAAAACTAATCACGCAGCGTATTGACGCCTCCTTTTCTAAAGTTTGTCTCCCAAAGTTCGTCATGCAGTTTCTAAATGCCAACGCAGCTCTCGGGTTTATCGAGTTCAGCGACTCCTTATTTCATGTTTCATAGGCATTATTTCAGACCTAGCATTTAAACCTCATTACAGACTTTCAATTGTTAGCTTCAGGTGTAATGCAATACTTTGGATCTGAGGGAATGATAACTTTCTTAAAGACCATTTTCTGCTCATGTTCCAGCGAATTGTAGAATTTCGATACCTATGAGGTATTGGAGGATCTACAAGGTAAGAACTCCATCTTTCCCACACTTTAATTTAAGAGCCAACACTCCTGCCGGTTAATTGGGCATTATGGGCAGAGCATTAGAGGCTAAACTGGAAATTTATTCCTACGTGGCGTTAAACAAACAGTATTTCAAAAACAAGTGTTCCATTAGCTCAATTAGAGCGAGATAGCTCTTCCGTTGACCTTTCACTTTAGGCTAGCGTTCTATCTTTAAGTGGCCTTAACCTTGCTAGATACACAAGAAGTGACTAGTCAGTACAGCTGCCCTTATCTTGTGTGTTCATTAAGTATTTTATCCAATACGTGGCACGAGATGAAAAATAAATAGGAAAATGTTCAGCGTTTAATGGTTTATCCTTTATGTGATCTAATGTCATACCAGACAAATAATAGACGAAAACTTTATTCCGACCAAAAATACGTATCCCATGAGTCACATTTTAAGACTAACAAGAGATTTCGATTTTTTAAAAATAAAATTAAAGTCGAACGTCGTTTATCCGGACGTAGTTTATCTGAACTCATATTTTCTCCCTTTTAATATTACGGCCATTACTTTTTTAAAGCACTATCTGACACAAACCTTTTTTTAAATCTAAGATACTACAAGGGTCTTAATTACTACGGTATAAACACAGTAACTGCAACATTTCGGGGTTTTCCCGAATCCAACTGTTAAACTTTCATCTATACCAATAAATAAAACTGAAATGACTGTCTGGAAGGCTTTTTTTTTGTTAACAGGCTACATGAGGGTGATCCGGAAACAGGCAACTCCCCTTTAATAGCATTAGAAGGGAATTGAAAAGAGAGTATATGAAGGTAGAGCAAGGATTGACATGGACCCCCCGGGCTATAGTTTAAAGAGATGGAGGGAAAACCTGCATCAGGTAGGTCGGCCTATTGGATACTATTCTCACGCCCTTCCAACAAGAAACAAGTTTCTTGTGATGTCGCAGCATTCCCTCCTCCGTGTCTCCGTCAGTTTTAGGAGGCATTTGGCCAACTTATCCAATAGGATCCTCGGACTGTGAGAACTTTGAAAACAGAGAGAACGAGGCATTCCCAACAGTCAGGTGAGCCCCGCGGTCTATCTGGGGAGAATACCTGCGCGAGAAATCTCCCACAGGTCTGTCTGGAAGTTTGTCTCGAATAGGCTCCGAATGCCGGCGTGAAAACCAACTGCGACTTATAAGTCTTATTAGGCGTTCCAAAACCATTCATTCTAGTTAATTTGTTATTATAATCGTAATTTTGGCAGCATGAAAGAGAGAGAAAGAGGGCGAGCACTCTCATTCCATCTATTGTTGCAGGAGTTTTGTTGGGGTCACGGGATTGTTGTTGAGACAATTGTTATTTCAGTTATAAGACAGTCGTTTTTAGTTTCAGTTCCACGCAAAATTGTAAATCACCAATCAGATAAAAGTAATTGTATTACAATAGATTGTTTCACGTAGCCTAAATATGCGTACTAACAGGTTCAAGGCTGGTTTCCAGAAATCGGGGGCGGATGGTCACTGTAATATAATTGAATTCCCGGGCGGTCGAAATCGCGTCCATAGCTTCTCTGTACCAACAAATAATCTTCAATAAGTCTGGTCAACAATATTCGTTTTCACTGCTCTTTCTCCGAATGTTTATTGTATACAAATTCTATTCAGTAGTAATCTGTATTTTTAACGCATTTAAAATTTTATAGATTCGGTTATCCGAACCATAAGATGACCCCAATTAGTTCGGATTGTCGACGTTCTACGAAGCCAAAAAAATATGTAGTGGTCAGCATTGCTGCCTCGAATCACAGAGATACTGGGTTCGAATCCTGGCAGGGCAAGAATGTTGTTTGAGCGTTTTCACACTCTGAAACTAGAGAAAACAAGTTCCCCAACCGTAGTTGCAACTTTAAATAAAGATAATATATAAAAAATAAAAATAACCACCAGAACTAAATAAATCATAACGTTTATCACGTCTCTCTCCTAGTCAATGGCAATACATTATCTTTAATCGGATTAATTCTTCGATGTGATGTAAATACTAACCATACATATCATAGAAGTATACAACCACTATATCCTAAATATATCACCATAAATCAATATTAAAATATTGTACGATATTAATTTTTGACACTTGTCCATTCCATCATCCATTTTTAATTTTTTTATATCTTCCATTGCTTTCTTTTTATTTCATGTCAATCATTTTCGGAAATTATGGCCTCATCCTTAGTAAAATACCCTCAGTACAATCATCTTGCATGCCAGCACATGACTTCTGATTTTGAACCAAATCAAGTTGGTATTAAAATCCATCAGAAAAATTAGGGAATCGTATAGCATCCGTTATCAGACGATCTTCTGAGTCCATCTTTTGAACATGTATTCAGAGAAATGATGGAAAATATTCTGATTGAAATGGAAAAAATAATATATTTAAACAAAAAACCTAAATTAACTAATAATAAATGCAATATACAGAAGGTGGAAGATAGTTGATACCATATGGGTCGTATTTACTCCATACACAATATACTAAGATACGCACAGTACTGTGTTATGAAAAGAACTACAAAATTTTGGCAACCAAGTGGTTTGTTTTCGGCCTTGGGTAAATGTGACAACATGGTTAACTAATGTGATACACGAAAGTTATGCCCTGCTTATCGTTGCTGTCCTCGTGCTTCATAGTAAACATGATTAGTAAGGAGCGTCTGTCCTCAGAGCTTTAACTTTTTCTCGTCGTTTTCCAGAATCTCAAAGCATCTACTTTTAACCAAACAAATATCACCGTAGTTTTGCCACTCCAATTCGAGTTTACATTATTGAAGATTAGCTTTATATGAAACGTTGTTTCTGAAAACGCTTGAAATTATTCGTTCGTTCCTACTCAAGTTTGACCATCTCAGAATATATATATATATTGGTAGTTCAAAACGTTTTTAAAATATTCATTGTGTCCGTATCCACCAACAATCGTAAGCATATAGCCTGAAGACGGCGGCAGAAGATGGCCGCAGAAATGTTGTGTTCTTTTAAAGTACCGGTTGGTTAACCGTGAAGATTTCATCCGAATTATTCACCGGGAAAGTCTACGTTCATTAATCGTAAGCATTATTGTAGACCCTATCGACGCGCAGGGCTTCTCGACTGTAGATTCAATCATGAAATACATATTTAATAATACCCTAAAATTATACGTTATCAATTAAATAAGTATCAAAATATATTTTAATATGAAACTGATTCTACCATTTCACCAATTGAATACTAAGTGACTAAGCAAAATCTTGATTAGTTATTTTTTTTAATTGCTTTACCTTTTAATGTTGTTTGTAAGTATGTAAAAAGTAGTAATGGCTCATGATACATTCCTGTGTACTTGATTTAACGATTTACACATCGGAGGTCGTCGTGGATTGGTGAATGCTAAGCAATTTTTTAAACTCCTCTGCCTCTAGTTCTGCAAGAAACTTGAGACATTGTCTAACAGCTCTTTTATGAGGAAACAACTTTTACTCTTCCATTAAGAATCATCCAAAAATTATACCATAAATAAATAAAGTATGCAACGCATAACATTTCAATGGCTTCTATTCTTTATTTTTCTGCCACTCCTATCGCCCACGTTTCGCCCACTCCATACGAATATTTTTAATAATCATTTCCTACTATTCATTATTATATTAGTCTTAAGTAAATTCTTCTTTTTTCGCCTATGCTATCCTACTCTTTGTGTCTACTATACTTCTACCATCCCTAGTTATTATGCTGCCCAAATAGCAGAATTCCTTAATTCCGTCAAAATATCCCTGCCCAATCTAACACCCTTTGTTATTCCACTATTCCCATACTACTCTCTATCACCTTGCTTTTCCCTTTATTAATACGCATGTTGTATTCTTCTTCCTCAATCACGTTTATACCATTTATTATGTTTTCCAAGTCTTCTTCTGACTCCCCTATTATCACAATATCATCAGTGAACCTGACAGTTTTTATTTCTTCTCCTTGCTGTTTGATTCCCTTTCCATATTCAATTTTTAGTTTCTTTATCGTCTGTTTTATATATAAGTTAAAGAGCATGGGCGACAGACTGCATCCTTTTCTAATTTCTTTCTTGATTTCTGTTTTATTTTCTTGCCCTTAAATTTTAGCATTTTATAATCTTAGTTCTACATTTAGTATCACATCTTTTATTTCATATTTCATACGATGCGTCGTTTCACAATTAAGTGGCTGAAAACTAATGCAGATTATATCATACAGCATTGCCTGTTCATCTAAGGTCTCGTGTTTACTATTTATTATAATATTGGTGTCATATGCAAATAGTATACGAAAAATACTAAGAAGTAAAGCTATGGTTTTCTAAGACAGCGGTGTCCGTCAGAAGGCGGACGTACTTTGTTAATATTTCTATCACGAAAGTATTCTTTCCTCCCTGTATATAATCCAACTACCTGATTTCGATTTTTATACTTTTCTCCTAGTCATATATTGGGAACACTGACAAATAAATAAAATAAAAATAGATCACCCTCATGTAGTCTGTTAACCCCCTAACCTCCCCCCCCCCCAAAAAAAGCTATTAAGATTCAAAATTATTTATAAGACTTGTAAATTTCTGTTAATGAATGGAGCGTATTATTCACTGAAAGAGTTAGTAGATAGGAAGGACTCAAAGAGTTTGCTGGTGTCCTATCAAATTCTCCTACTATTTTACAACTATACTCTGCTAGAATTTAACTGCCGACTTATTTTCTTTTTCATATTCGATGGGAACCAACGCACGATCTTCTGCTGACTCCTCCTCCGTCGACTAAAAATTGAAGATTGAATTTTATCTTTACTCTTTTTGTTCTTAAATTCTCAATTGTCAAATTTTGTGTATTTCTTTTAATATTATATTTGACGTATCCTATTTCATCAACCGAGGACTAATAGATTTAATAATAATAAATCTAAATAAAAAATCGAAAATCTTTTATCAAATTTCGAATACCCCTCTTTTTTATTCGGATTATCGCTGGTGTTGGTGTCTACTATACTGGAGCTCGGAGTATGACAGACACTCATCCCAATACTGCCGTTCAAAGGAGAATGGCAGTAAGACTAAAAAATGCTTTTGAGAAATCAAGGAATAAAGTTTCTTTGAGCTTTCACATTTACATAAACCCCTTATCTCTTTGAAAATGTTTTTATACATACCAAGAAATATTATTTTATAAATTAATTGGAATACATTTATCCGTAAAATATTTTCAAAAGTCGAACATTTTACTTACTGCCTTTCTACTTTGTAAGCAGAATATGTTTATGCTGTCTAATTATTTATCAAAATTAAGTCTCATAATAATTTCAGTCCATTAATTGTTTTTAATTTTACTAAATTTTAAATAGTGGAATGATAAAGTCAATTTAAAAACTGTTTAGAATGAAGGAAAATTAAATATATTTGTTAGATAAAATTTCTAAATTACGCAACTCAATGTCAATTAAATATTATGATAAAACATTCGCGGCAAATGACGCTATTAATATTTTCGATGTTACCGTTAATAATGGGCGCGGCTTGTTCGGGGCGGGGAGGTGTCATGTCACGACCTGGCTTTTTTCCTACAATCTATACACGTTAACTGACTAGTTGTGCACCATTCACGAATTAGGGGCCTATAGGCGCGGAATATAACTCCACCACTTTTTAAAAGTTTTTCCTTCATTCCAAATACGATCTTCAAGATTTTTGTAATACAAATATTTGTAATTACATTTACGAAAACAATTAGTTAAATCTTTGAAAAGGTTCTTATAATGTAATCTGAGAACAAATTAATGTTATTTGAATGTTTGAATTTGTGTTGCATCGTTGCATGTTGCTATCGAGAGGAAAGTTACTGCTCATTTGACAAAAATATAGGACATTAACGTCCGTCGATTTTTACCTTGGCATCACTAATCAATTCCTAAACTTATTGATTTTACACCTATGCTGCAGTTTTCACATACCTTTTGCATATTAATCCTTCCGTTCAAATTCTTGGGACGGTAATGGCGTCTTACCCACAATGTTTAAAAGTCATAAGATGACAAAATTTGGTTGACATTGCTCTATCGTGAGTTTGAGAGCTCTAAAGCCCATTCCACGTGTGTTAAAATTTACGAAAATATGCATAAAATGTCCATTTTGATTCGAAATAGCAGAAAACTAACTGATTCGTTAACATGTTCTCAAATTTATGACGTCACTAACTGTAATCTCTGATAGTAAAGATATGTTTTACTATTAACTACTTTTCTGGCTTTAATAAGTTTTCGGTTCTACCCATGGTTACTTTACTGGAATATTAGATTACATTGCATACAAAAGCTTATATAATTTGGCGTGTGATTCGCCTCACATTATTCCCTATAAAATAAATTTACGAACGCGTTTTTCTGAAATTATTATCTTTGAGGCAGTTGTCGTCTGCTCGTGACGTATTCTTGGAAACCGTGGAGATGTGTTAAGTATTGTTTTAGTGGGTATATAAGGCCCCCAGTTTAGAGCTCAGTGCCCATTCCATCGTGGAGATGAGGCCGAGGTCTTGGGCTTCAGGCTCCAGGGCGAGTGAAGACTCTCACGGGCTTCGCTCACTCGGGAAGCTGGAGCGGTAACCAGCCTCAGGTCTCGTCATCCCTGCGGAGGGCTGCAAGACGTCGGGGCTAGCCCGGCGTCTATGCAATATAGCAGAGGCGGTGGTAGATCTGGTTGGCCGCCATGCAAGGACCAGCGGGGCGGGGCTGGTCCTCACGCACGTCTATGAGACGACCCACTTGAGTTTCTAGTAAAGTTGTGACTCGAAATAATTTTATAGAAAGGAAAGAGAGAGAGTGGCAGGAGAAAGTTATTCATATTTCCGGATGTGTTCAAGTTATATTTATAATTAGTAAGGTTAACTGTTTTCGAAAATTTAGTTATTAACAGCTTCTGCTATTCTGAGTTAACAGTTACTGTTCAATATTCATTCCACAAAAACTGTTTGCTATATTATAAATTCAATGATTCACGACATAATATCAATTCCAACGGAATTAATTTTTGGATAGTAATAGGACTGAATGTAAAACGTGTTTTTTTATCTCCAAACAAAATTTCAAATTGTTCGTTAAGATCATGGTATAAGTATAAAGGTGATGCATTGCGTCAGTACATGCCACGCCTTTTGGCGCGTGACGTCATCCGGGAGGACTTTATATTCCTTTATCTTGGCAAATTGCAACATTCGGATATAATTTCCGGACTTTTGCTCTCATTTCTTTCAAAGCACAAACATTTCAATTAATAACTTGCTTCTTGGCATCTGATTGCGCCGCTTTTTTAATTTTTTACGATCTCAAACATTAGTTTCAGAAAACGGACAGCACTGAACTGCCACGTAGATACGAATTGACTATACACTGATGCAGAAAGAACTTGTTTCTAAATAATTTCTGTTAGGACAACTGACCAATTTAGGGTATTATAGCATTATATTATTCTCTTCCTTTCATTGTAATACTTTCGTCAGAGTGGGTCGGGAAGGAAATATAAAAAAGAAGGTATTGCAGTTACAATTTACTGAATATAAGGGGTCAAGAAATATGTAATTGTGGTCAGCATTAAATATTCCTTTTCACACCCAGAGGATCCGTCAAAACAGGTATGTGTTTACTGATATTCCTTCTGAGTAACGATTTACTTGATCAAGAATTTTTGGTGAATGATAAACATATTGACAGATCTTGCATTGAAAAATTAATTTCAAGTCCAATTTCTGGTGTAAAAATTACACGAATATAGGTGAGTGAATTGAAAAAAAGGAAAACCCTAGAAAACCTACATTAGGCACGTCGAGCTATTGCGTACTATTCTCACGCCCTTCCGAATGACAGGAAATGATTTTTCTGTGGGGCTCCGTGTCTCCCAACAGTTTTAGTAGGCTCTTGCCGTATGCCTAAGGTTTTCGACCCTAGTATATACACCTTCTTAAAAAGATGAAGGTACTGGAAATACTTCAATTGAGGCTCAGTAAAGCATATAACATATTTTAGAAGAAAGACAAAAATGGAAAAATGTCAACCGGACCAGGGACATAGGACATTTTTCCATTATTGTCTGTCTTCTAAATGATGAAGGTACTTTGGCAAATAAGAATCTTGAAATTAAAGAGCCGAAGGTAAGCCCCATCAAAATCACTCTGGAGAGAAATACCTACGAGAGAAAACTCCCACTAGTATCCTCTGGTTTTTAAATAAATATGAAATTAATACCGACCTTTCGTTGCACAATACGTCAAAAGATACTAAAAAAATATTTATAAATCACAAATGAACTTGTTTTTTCACGCATTATAAATTTCCTACTGATACTGCACAGTTGTCATGCATTTCCAACGATATTTAACTGGGAATACTTAACAGAAATGTGTAAACATTTCTCACATAGAATTCAAAAATTTTTAACACTGAACGACATAAATGTAACTCGCAATAAATAACGTAATTCACGTTTTACTTTTCTGGCATAAACTTTCATTGTTGAAGTCGGAGAAATTTTGCGGCTATTTGGCTGTTATTATTCGTTATTCTCACCTGTCAACAGTTGACATTATCTGGAGATAAAAGGATACGTTATGATCCAGAAACAGCATTGCCGATACTCAACAACGTACATGTAAATGTTTTCCATGTGTCATAAAACGTCCATAATCATTATGAATGGGCCATATGCTGAAACGGACAAACTGTTTCTCTCTTTGTCATTCATACATTAGTTATCAATCATATATCAAACAACACAATTTTAATATAATGCAAATTATGTTCATCAGCACGATAAGTTCGTTGACACAATTAATCAGTAATACAATTCCTTGAAAAATGCAAAGTAGAGCAAGGTTCGAAATCAACAGGGGACTACCGGGCCCTAGGAGATACGAAAATTTAGCAATATAAGAAATGATTTAAATTTGGAACTTGACTTTTTAAGGTTTTATACAAAATTGAATAAGCAAGTTTTATAAAATTTTACATCTTTTTACAATACCAAGATCTTTCTGGCTGCTGACTCGGCTGTATCCAACTTTGTGTCTGCAGAACTCGTCAATCACATTAAGAATGATGAACAGGAGTCACGTGCTAAAACATTACGGAAAACGTTAGATACACACAGAGACAAAAATGACTAACAAATCACACGGCTCACACTATTTTGAACAGTCTAATAAACAGTTCCTGTCCGCCACCAATCTGCAAATTATACGTCAAAACTCCTCGCTCTCCACCACCGCTCTGATCGTAGTTCAATTTTACAGACCCCCGCCATCTTACAAAAGTTCGGTCACCTTACTCCGTGAGTTAATAATATTTTTTCCTATTACCTCTCAAAATTACTTCAAACAAAATTCACGTGACCTTTCCTTAGCGCGGGAAAGCCTCGCGCCTGCGGCGCAAACTTGTCTTTCAAAGCGACTATGAGTTTTGACGGCGTCTCCATTGCCGCCACCTTGAATTTCTCCGTTTGCAATGTAGAAAGCAAAATCAAATACATGATTACCTCCCCCTTTTGAGAAATAATTTCAAAGTATCCCTTGCATTGATAAAAATACCAAATAAACGGAAAACTTTTTTCGATAAAAATAAAGATTACTATTTACGATTAAACAAATTAAATCGAGCACAACTTTTAATTGGCATCCTTAATGAATGATTTGACAAATGGGGTGTACTTTTTGTATTGCTATATACATATATATACTTCTACTGCATAACACGTCAATATCGTACGCTATCAAAATTATATGTTTTGTGACATACACACTCACACCCACCCACAAATTATATATATTTGTGAGAATGTCACATAACATTTAATTTTGATTGCGTACGATATTGAAGTGTTATGTGTAAAAGTATTGAATAAAATTAATTGCCTAAACCAAATGAAAGGAAAGGTATATTTTCAAAATTTTCAAAAGTTCGCATTTTTATATTGCTATCTTTTATTATATAATAGCTTGTCAACTATATTAAAAATTATTAGTGCTCAAAGAATGTCTTAAGTACATTATAAATTATTTGGAGGGACTTAATATATAAATGCATAGCAGTAAATTTCTAAGCATAATTGGGAAGGGAGAATAATTTGGAGAACTATGGCCAAGAGAAGGGATAGATTAATTATCCACGTTTTGAGACATGAAGGGCTTGTGAAATTAGTATTAGAGGGAAGTGTGGGAGGTAAGAACAGAAGAGGGAGGCAAGGATGGAATACGTTAAGTAGAAAGGGAGGATGTGGTAGCTATGTAGGCATGAAAAGACTTGCGCAGCATAGGTTAGCCAGGAGGGTTGTATCAGACCTATCTTAGGACTGATTACCACAACAACAATAGCAGTAAATATAAATTAAGAATGAGATGAAATTCACTTATTAGGACTAATCAAATACTCTGTTACATATCGTTGTTTATTTTCCGTGACAACGATTTAGCGAGAGAAGTATAATTTCAAGACAGTATAGGTCATGAGAAATAGAAGGACGTGTGAAGTGCACAGAAATTTTTAATTATACAGGATGTCTCATCTGAAACAATATGGCCAAATTAAATCGATTAAAATTAGTGGTAATGACATGAATGATGGAGTATCTCAAATTAACAGACCTTTGTCCCTGCAGCTTGCAAGCATGAGCTTAAAATCTAAAAAAAAAATGTATACATGGAATGTCCCCTCGAAACCCTTGTTCTTATGTACTGAACCTTCTTCCGTTACCTGTCCCTTTTCAGAGATATTTGGCCGCACTGTTTCAGATGGGGCGCCATGTATTATTGCTCTTAGTAACGAAGTATACAGATAGCGACAACGTATTTTTACCAAGCTCTTTACTTATTATTCCTTAACTTTTACGGTGAGTTTGTGACGTACAACATATCCTGAGATGATTGTCGATGTTCTCATAACATCGTTTACACTACTAAGGGGTGAAGTGAACTGTGGTATACCCCCCACTTCAAGGGGACCTTTCGCTAGGTGATTTTTTATATAAAAATTTTCGTATCACAAAGACCTATAATTATAATTATGTTACTAAAATATATCAATATTCTAAAGTACATTTTATTGACTGAAAGTGTTTAAGCAATTACCTTATATATATTAAATTTTTCAAAATGAACTAAACAATTTAAATTCAGTAAAAATTTTAAATGTTGCTGAAAATTGAAAAAAAATCCTGTACATTATGGGTTTTCAATTCTTTCAGCAATTATTTGTTCTTCAAACTGTAGCATTTCAATTGAAATAGTAAATCCGTCTGCTCGTTTCGCGTACTTATTCTATAAGACCAACTTCCAGTTCCGAATGTTGCGCCTTCTTCCCGCGAAGTGCCCGCCGATCTGTGATATATTTCGAAGTGCATCTTTTTATTAAAATCCAACGCGAAAGTTCAGTTCATCAACATCAAAATTCCTTTCCGCTTATCTGTTACCATTTTCTCCGGCGTAGCACACCACTTGTATTTTAAGTGTATTATTGTATTAACTGTGGTCAACTGGCATGCAAACTACGATGCTACTATCTACCAAATTTTTTCTCTAGCAATGTTGTACAACAAACCTCTACAACGCCAGTCAACATCATTCTTTGTTCTTTACGACTCTCTGTGGGAAATGTTGACTACATATGCGCTAGAAATTTTCTTAAGTTGAGAACTCGCGTGTAAACGCGGCTTTTGGAATATTCAGCATTGCCACATTTCGCGAACTTTAAGTCTACAATAGGATTCATAAAAACAAATTCTCGCAAAATCCATGTGTGACATAGGCGCGAGCGGCCCATACACGCCTAAATACGGCACATTTTGCAATTTAAAGTCACATTTACTGAACGGCACATTAATCATTGTTACGGATATAAAACTCTGCACTAAAATCTATAATATGCATCATATTGTAAAAGTTATCGCAGTTAAAAACATCGAACATACGATATCTGAAGCCATGTTAAAGGAAAGGCGTTGATTGCAGTTTTGCAAAACGACGCAAATTGTTTTGTAGTAGAATTTTGAGACTCAGCTTAGAGCCGCTGATAAGGACATTGAATACCTATTGTAGTTATATAACTAACAATAACGTTTCAAGGACTTGCAAAGCGTCAGCGTTCAATTACTGTGTCAACTAGCACGTTGGTAAACCTTGGCGGCAGTTGAAAACAGTAGACAGTACACTCAGAGGAAAGTTTCAAGGGTCACAAAATACATTTATCTAAGCTCCACTGAATTCCGTGAATAGTCAGGTTAATATAATGATGCGCAAATATGAGATTTTAAAATTATTTCAACTGTCTAGAGCAATGATTCCCAGACTATTACATTTAGCCCAGCGAAAGATTTCACAGGATAATTAAAAATCCCTTATCTTTTGTTCGATCCGTATATCTTATATATGTTTCGTATGGAATATTATTACTCAGTTCATTAAATATTCTGAATGGATTTTTTTATAGTACCCATAACGAAGCATTGAGAACTCATCGTGAATTTATTGCGTGTGGCCCGGGGAACTCCATAACGAAATGGGAAATCTCCGCAAGAATTTATTTCTCACCGTCATGCATAACTTACATTGATTTTTATTAATATCTATGTTTTTAGATACTGACGTTGATAACTTACTTTACTGATACATTCATTCTGCTTATTCCTTTTGAGAAGTCGCCTGAAAGCGGAGATACGAGTCGTATTTCCATATCTTCTTCCGCCGTTTGTCTGAAGAGTTGTTGGGCTAAACAACGCGTCATTAGTTTTACCATAATAAAAAAGAAAAATTAATGAAGTTGGTGTCAATGGTTGTCTGCCTTGTTGCACCAGTCTGTAATATCAAATGAAGTTCATTTGTGTTGCAATACGAAATCTGTTTTTGAATATCTACTGTCACAACTTATGAAATGGTTCGGAAAATACTTTCACGCAAATATACGGACAAATTTGTATGGATTCAAGACGAATATCGAGCCAAGACTCCGTTTAAAAAAAATTATTGTCTTGCGACTGTAATGGTAAAAAAAACAACGATGTATGGAATTTGGTGGTAGAAAATCAAGGTCGACTGAAATTGAAGAAAGTTGCAAACAGGGTAATAAAACCTAGACAGTTTGGCGCCGGTCTGGGTTTTCTAAAATCGTTGAAGTCCGGGACAACTGACTGTGACGAGACCTGGTATTTTCCCCAAACACCGGCGGTAAGTGGGTGTGTAATAATTTTTATATCTCGCAGCTACATTACTACTTTACTTATTGTATCCTTATGTCCGGCTCGATGCGATTATAAACAACACTCCGATGACGTCACCTATCCAAAACAAAATTTCTATTTTTTCTCAGGGGTATAAGTGGTTTCACTTGCAACCAAACAAATTACTACACTACCAAATTAATAAAGTTTACATGCAATTAACCAACTTTAAATTGTCGAGCAAAGTTGACAAAATTTAGGAATCAAATGATTTTACTCGTGGTGAGGTGATACATAACCAGTATTCACTGATATATGCTTCGCAATCAATTTACATAAATATATTATATTTATTATTCGTCCCTCTCCTTATATTTTCAATTCAAAATAAGAAAACTTCACACTTTCATAACCTCCAGTAGATGTCCAGAGACGACACGCCGCTCCGCCAACGGTGATAATCTTTCTTCCTCCTACATGGGCAAAAATGTTTATTTTTATTTTTTTGTAGGCATACTGCACGTGAATGGCTTCACCCAAGTTCTAAAGGAAAATTCTTTGGATCAGAGAGGATTTCGTCCCCACTGTCGAAGGAAATTAAATAATGGAGTGGGGATAAATTGTTAAAAACGGATGCAAATTGATTTTCGGGTATTAATAATTTGGTAATTGGAGATTGGCAATTGGCGATGGGCTGTATGATTATGATGAAAAAAAGAAAGAGACTTGGGAATGTAACTGATACACAGGAGCAGGATTGAGAGATCTGGAGAGTGATCTTGAATTGGCTGAGTGAGGGCGGATTGCTCGCTCTTGATTGTGGCGGCATATAAGAAAGATTAAATCAGCAAGTTGTTTATTTTCCAACAAAGAAGTTAAAACAAGTCGGTTAGCACCGAAACTACATCTGAGGACGAACGACGGGTTCTAAGCAAGCAGAATACGGTAAGTTTGTAATCTTTCTTCCCATTTCCTTGTACTGCCAATTCCGAGTTGGTATTTTTGTTTCTAAATCTTTTGCTATGAGAAGGCCCTTAAATACGACCCGAGAATAGATCTCATGTTTCTAAATTGGCTTGTAAGTAATTTAAATTTTGTAAATAGTGTATAACGTGTATATTGTTACTCTGAAAAAGCCGGCTTCATAAAAAGAATTTCTGTAATAAATTATTTATGGTCAATTTATAAATGTAAATTTAAAGTATACATTTCCATCTATATATATATTATTAAAAATATATATAAATCCACTTTTTCATTTCAAGAATGATTCATTGAAGACTCACGTATTTTTGCAGGTCAGTGGTAAAGATTAAAGAATATTAATTCCATTTGCAGCTTCCTATCTATGCGAAGCTGGATTTTCATCAGTCGTTGTTTTAAGTATAGTGCAAAAACTAACACGGAACATGATATAAGATTTGAGAAATTGTCTAGTGAGCAAAAGGCTTATCCATCCCATTAATTGTTATAATTATGTCCATTCAATAAATTGTCAATTTAAAATATGTGTGTTCGTTTATTATATTTTAAACTAACTTAACCGCATTACAATTAAAATGCATGCAATAGATCTATGTTTGTATTTGGGACGTCACGAAAAAATTGTCTACAGAGTATAAAGCTGTTTTATAAAATTAGTATTTTAAAATATTCTTGTTTTATAATAAGCACAAGTTATATTTTCAGCAAAATATGAAAACTTGAATGAATAAACGTTGTTTAAACAGAAATATTTACTATTCCTGATACCACTAAAGCGACTCAATTGACGTTTCACATTTCGAAACCAAGTCCTCATTATTTCTTATCACGGGACTCAAAAGTATGCTAGTGTACAAAAACGTTTGCTGCTTGATTGACTTTCCGTCTGTAAAACAAGGAAGTAATAATAGGAAGGACTACGTTATATGCAGACAATCTTTCAAATAACAAAGAAAATTTAAAAATGCCGGATGTTACATGTATTGAATTAATTACTTTTAATTCAATAAATTTATTTAAAAGGTTACATTTTTCTCTCTAAACCTTCTTCTTTTAGACAGGGAAGTTCATTATCGTATTGTGAAAAGTTGTATATTAAAAATAAAATAAATTACTGAGTTGACTTTATACAACAAGCAAATATTGTTAGTGTTAAGCGTTGCCATAAAAATCCTAACAAGATATATGACGTCTCATTTAAAGATGTTAGGTCATTTTCCGTATTTCACTGTGAATTTAGTCCATTGCTATAATTTCCAGTCTACTCGAAAAGCAGTTTTAGATTTTCTTTGTAACTTTTCACTTCCTAAATATTTTCTGTATAGAAGGTAGTACTTCTTTTTTCTCTGACAATATTATAATTTTATCAGTCAGCAGAAGATTTAGTAATCTTGTAAACCGAGTACAATAAGAAACTTAATAGAAACAAAAGTGAAGTAATGGTGAAGATCGTCAAAAGTAGGGTGGCGATGCAAAGGATTTCAGATGAGGAAAATCTTACTTTAACGGAAGTAGATGAATATTTCATCTTCGACAGCATAATATCTATTCATGGTAGAAGCAAAGAAGATATAGAAACCCGTATAAGCACAACAAGCAAGGAAAGGATAATTTGCTTATAACATAAGTTAAACTAGGAAATCATTTATAAAAGTGTTCGCGTTGAGCGTAACGTTGTATGGGAGCGAAAGTTGAAAAAATGAGAGTGCAGAGCAGAAAATAATTGAAGCATTTGCAATGTGGTGCTAAAGACTAATGCTGAAGGCAGGTGGGTAGATTGAGTCATAAACGAGGAAGTTTTGAATAGTATTGGTAAGGATAGGACTGAAGTAGTTGTGTTAAATATAGATTAGAATGGAGAGACGCATAAAACCAGATATGATAGTACCATATGGTACGTAGAAGAAGAAGAAAACAAATAATAATTCCCATATCCTTTTACATCATTTACGACTGTCTGTGTTGGTGAAATTTTTCTATTCCACAATTTCATTGCAATTGCATTATTTATAGGGAAATTAAACATTTAAACAATGTTGTTGCTATTCAATCGTATTTAAACATGATATTTAACTTGTTATTGCAAAATAAAATTAAGATAAATGATTAAGACTATTAGGGTTACAAAGCAGAACTGTGAGTGTATAAATTACCAACTGGGGTGAATTATTAGAATTAAACAATAGCTGCATATATTCGGGTGTAACTTTAAGTAAAGACTTATCATAGGGGAAACAATGTAAATTCAGTGTCTCAATAATCTATTGAACGCATACATAAATCTGCACATAAAATTATGATTTCTCAGAATAAACTCTTTACCGGGATATAAACAACTTCGCCGATACCGTTGTCCTCGTCGCTCGAATGTAAAAAAATCTCCTGTTTTCCGCCTGCGAGATCACACCCTGTGAGGAAGGGATCGACACAACTTGCTGCTTGCTTGCCATAGTAGAAATCCACAAGGAATGCCCGGAAGTCATCCCTGATACCTGGACGAGAAGGTTCCGAAACGAGTGAAGACCGAAACACGGGTTTGTCATTATAACGATCTCCGTTGTTACCCCAATCCCCTACAGTAATTAATCCTGGTAAGTCTCATATATAAGAATACCCTGAGCTAAGCAGTTGCTAATTCAACATTTAATTTCCCCCAAATTTCACATTGTTGTTAATATTATATTACAGGACCCAAGAAGGAATTTGTGTTAAATATGTAATTAATAAATGAAATTAAAAATTATTCATAATAAAAAGGATAACCTCCCTCTCTTTACAATGTAAAGAAACTTTTGTAATAAATCGAACAATTCGGGATTGGAAAAGTCTACCTGCGAACGAGATAGTAGTCTGTCCATAGAGTACACTCCAATTGAAGAATAGATCAACTAATTGTGACAGGGATGAGTAGAAAAATAATGTTCGTATTTAAAAAAATTAGTGAAGTGAAGTGAAAAATATTTTTTTAAAAAAGGGTATGACCTTTAATGTTTAAATTGTGACGCGTATAAATTTTCGTTGTATATTTTATTTACGTAAGTTTTCATAGAGAACAGATCCTGGAGATGTTCTCAAGGCACCTTTCTGGGGTAAACCCGGTAAACAAACACAGTCATAAACCTGAGGCCTGACAAGCGCCTGAGGAGTCTCAGTCCTTTGTCTGGAATGATTTTACGACCCGGCGATAAACTCAGGTCAGCCAAGGTCAGCATTGTGGTTGACACAAAATATGGCTAGGGGTGACCCCTCCCAAATTTTGGATTTATGGAAAGGAAGGGTAGGGACGCCATTCCCTTTGGAGGACCTAGGTAAGAGAAAAAGCGGGGAGACCAATAAGGTTTTAGGAGAGGTGAGTTCGAGATGGAAGGGCCTCAAATTTGAAAATTCGGAACGGAGAGTCAGAAGTGAGAGGCCAGAAAGGAGCTAGTGAAACGGAAAGTCGGACTGGCTGGCTTCAAGGAGTCAGAGAGGGGAGATGATTTGGCTCTGTTACAAGGAAACGAAGGCTGAGACACGTTTCCTGAACCATATTAGAGGCCTGCCTGCTTCACATGCCACCCGTAAACTGCCTTTGCGTCGAATCCAGGATCGCAGGAAACTTGTGGAAGCTGATTATAAAGTAAGAAACAGAAGGCAATAATCAGTCTCTGTGCTATGCTTATAAACACGTCATGCAGTCCTGAGTAAAGTACATTAAATTTACTTAAGTCTCTTGCTCTGTTATTTCTCTGGTTAGGGCTCAGCTGGGCAAATAAAATTCATTGAAATTAATTTCTAAATATTGTAATTTGTTGAGTCTTTTACATTTGTTAGTAATAAAACTGTTTTAAATGTCAAAGCTGAGATTTATTGGCAGCCACCCATTTAAATATATACTCTTAATTCTTTAATATATTTAGAAATTGCAGTAAGCAGTAAAAAAGAATTAATAGGTTTTAGTTTAATAAGGGTAATGAAGTAGTATGTTTTTTCCTTTCCTCTTCTTTTTCTTGTTGTATATATTTTGGTACTTTAATTTTATGTTTTCCAAACATTGCTACTGGACTTTGTCCATTGCAACACAATACATCTATCAATTAAATCTTAATATAATACTTATTTCAGAAAATATTCATTTGTTTTCTTGTATTCTTTGGGGAAATATTATTAAATAAGCCTGTGCCAATGGGGAAGACCATTTGGCGTGTTTTTTTTTCTGTCCTTACCCCATAGATCATACGCTAGACAGATTACTCTTCTAACGTTCAGCTTTTATTGAACAATCTCAGGTTGATTTTTTTATATGCACTTGGCAACCGTAAATATAGGCCATCTGGTTTTATAACTCTTAATGACTAAACTGTTGGTAATATAGTTCAATTAAGAAACGACGTCAAGATGGATTAAAGAGTGGGACAACAGTTCACTCATCTGAAATTGGTTTTTTGGTTGCAGTAGTATGCTGTAGGGTAACTGTGGTGGAAATTTAAAGATTAAAAAGAAAATACAGCTATACTTTGTTATGTATTGTTTAGTTCATAATGACTTCCGTCAATGCAAACTAATATGTA
The DNA here is from genome assembly GCA_034510155.1 of Eucriotettix oculatus. Taxonomy (NCBI): domain Eukaryota; kingdom Metazoa; phylum Arthropoda; class Insecta; order Orthoptera; family Tetrigidae; genus Eucriotettix; species Eucriotettix oculatus. The sequence continues at coordinate 32,773,575 of CM067378.1, read as the reverse complement.
ATGAAATCTAAGGAAGAGAAACCTAAAAAAGGAACGGTACGGTGCAAGATCCTTTTACAAAAAAGCTTCGCACCGTTTCCCGCTCTTTCTTCATGCAGCCCTGTGTGTTTTCCAGCCGTTGGTTGGTACGCCCTACAAAAGAATGCAAACTACATTATCCCCAACACAAAATCGATCAGGTATTAGCCGACGGACTATATAACAATATGCGAACTTATATTAGAAACACCTGTCAGGTGTATCGGTCGAAATGATAAAACGAGATCGTAACTGCGTGAGTGTGAAGAGGAGGGGAACATGGCGCCGTGCGCATGCGCCACTCCGAATACTATTAAGACGCCTGCACTGCCAAGCAGTTGTCACAGTGAGAGCCACAACAAGCAAGGAAATATGGCGCAGGTCGAAGACAATCTCACCGCTGTCCTGTATAAGATCAACGACATGAGGCTGGTGAGTTCTCTATTGATCGCCGAAGTGTAATGGCCTTGACCTGTGGACGAGCCATTTCCCGATCGATATTCGCGAACGTAAACAAAGAAAATGTATTGCTGATGCCGTCATGGGAACTTAGTAGCATTAGTGGCAGTTACTTAACAAGAATGTTCTTCTCTCCGACCATGTGTTTCCTGTAATTCGCAATGCATATTTTTATTTTTTTCTCTCATGCTATATGGGCCACAATCCATTGAAAATTTACGAGGGTTGAGGGTGCGTATGTACTTTTCGTTATTTAACGCTTGAAAGCCCATATATCACAAATGACCTAACTTATTATCAACCAGCGGAATGAGGAAGCCTCTTTTTCCCACCGCCCGACGAAATATCTTGCGAGCAGGCTGATCAGATCAGACAATGAAGTCATTATAGAGTTCCACCACATTGCCGGAAGTACCCTCCAAAGCAGACATCAATTTTGTATAGTGTTCTCATTCAGAAAGTTTCAGGTAGAGCAGGACAGGCGAATTGCTTTGTCTAAATTTACTTTCTTCCTTTGCAGTAATACCACCAAGATTCAGTTAATTCCTCCATCACGTTTTAAAAAAACGAAAGAAGAATATAATTCCAAAAAACTAGGTCAAAAATCTTCACAATTTAATTTGTTTAATTCTATTCACGCTGTGGGAGTATGCAGAATTATTTTCTCAAGTGTTATACGAATATCCGACATGATTAATTAATATTCAGTAAATCAGTTATTGGACAATAAATAACAGATAAATAAAACAGCCAGCCAATAAGTCAGCTTTACTATTTAACATTAGTAAAGGTTGTATTTTTACGTCTGATTTTATAATAATAAGTAAAAATTTCCGAACAATTTCGGACTTTTTTAACTATTTCCAAAGAGGAAAAACACAACGTTTCGGTACCTATTTGTACCTTCTTCAGGTTATTATCCTGTGGAGAAACATTAATAAACCATGTTATATTCAGTTATGTTAAGATACTACAAAATGTGTAAAATGTTTGGGTTTTCATGTTAACTCATGGTTTATCAATGTTTCTCCACATTATAATAACCTGAAGAAGGTACAAATAGGTACCGAAACGTTGTGTTTGTTCTCTCTGGAAATTGTTAAAAACAAAAATAAAATCTGAAATTGGTCGGAAATTTTTAGTTATTATTATTTAATTTTTACCATGTTCCGTCCAGATTTATGGACTTTTTCAGGTACAGAATGATTCAAATTTCGTCCGCAATTGTCTATGGGCGTAGTCCAGGAAGCAAAATTTCTCTTATGTTAGCCGTTTTGTCCGTAACGTTTGTCGTGAATAATTATGTACCTGAATAAATTTAAAAAATGTGGACATATTAGTAGAAATATTTAACGTATAGTGTTAAATAAAATAAGCTGGAATATTCGTAGTTTTTTACGTGTATAAACATCTAGTATTGTCCACAGATGATTTAATTACGAGAAAATCTTTTGAGTTTCTTTTATCTTTATTTAGACTAGTGTCGTTTAATTGTCAACTATAACAGTCTCACGGTTGGAAACACACACGCACACAACATACATGCTCATGTCAGGACTCGAACCGAGGACCTCTGCGATGACCACTACACCACAGAAGGTCGGCACTTTTGAAGATGACAGACTCCAGCTTTCAGTTCGACTTTAATCTTTACAACTCACCATAACTTCTAATTTGTTGAATTTTTTCGACATCGTTTATCAACATTTTATAATTAATTGTGGTAAATACTCCTCCTCGCGAAAGGTACATCCATTCCGGTTTAAACTGCTCGTCTATTTCGCACTTATTACTGAAATGAGTGTGAGATGATGTAACGGAAGACAGCCGAGTGCTCTGAACTAGTGGGACATTTCACGTACAGTTTCTGCTGTTATTCGAGATTTAAATGAGATTTCGTCGTTGAGGTTTGAATCGTCTTGCCAATAGTTCATGAACGGCTCAGAAGTGCGATCAGATCGAAATAATGTCTTCAGAACTTCGTTATCAAGCAATTTCAGTTTTAAGGTTCCTTCTGAGAAGATGAAATTTACTACATGATACGAGAAAGTACAGAAAGAAATTTGTCCAATCTGGTTTTAAAGTTAGTACACTTTATGAAAATCAGGGACGAATTCTGATAATTTTACAGTATGTTACAAGTTTGATTTAGATATAAAGTTCTCCTTCAGATTCACTTTCCCGTTGACTCCTTTTCTTCTTTGCACTCGCAGTAATTGATCTGACACACTTATTTTTTCTTCTTACGCATAACTAAAATACACAATTCGACATTTCTTTACTAAGGAATTTCAGTGCATCAAACGCCAACATTCAACCGAACTCCAAATCAATAGGCACGAGGATTAGCAATCTCTTCAGTCTCAATAAGATAAGTAAAACAACACTACAAAGGCGCAATTCTGTCCAACCGTTAGGAATAAGATAGCGCAACAATCCGAGTGAGAAAGAATCTAACCTGGTGCACAGTAGTAACAAGCGACAATCTTCGCACAAATTGCAGAAAGAATTATCACAATCTGTGTCTATCAAATCTCGTGCGCAAGGACGCTTGAGATGTGGGCTCTTTGCGTATTGTGTGGCTCGCGGCGTGGGATCCTGTTTATCGCAATTTCCCTCCGTGACTGCGCACATGCCTACCCGTTATCTATTAGAAAGAGTGAGTCACACGCATTGGGCTTTATACATGTGTGAGTCAGCGCCAAGATCATAGACGTATGCTGGAACTATACGTCACACCACATATAATCTTATCAAGGTTGCGGATCCGCGACAGACCTCAACACACACAGGGTAACGGTATTGGTTTAGAACATCGTGAGAGCCGTCTAGGGTTTCGCACTGGTTGATAGAGATAGCACTCTCAGTATCCAGCACACACAGATCCGTACTTTGGCGCGCTGTAATATGTCTGGTGTCGTGACACAAAGAGTCCCGCAGATGGCACTAATCAGGGTAGAAGCCTCTACGCTAAATGGGGGTCTTTTTTTATCATAGGGGACGTGATACACACATATTAGGAGACCAGGCAGCGAGACTCGGCTCGTTACATGGCGAGCGAGGTCAAGGATTTTGCTAAAACAGTGGAGCACGAGTAGCGAGCGTAGACAGACAAGATTATAATCACCAGAACACACTCTAGACACTTACTATGCCAACTGCATTAAGATTATTTCATATCAGACAGACATCTGAACAGACTGCAGAGAAGCCGGTCACACCATGGAACATACACTGGATGCCGCGACAACATTTAGGCATCAACGCCGGACAGATAGACGCGATTGTAGAACGCGCGCACCTGGAGCTCTTAGTTACATGTGTATTAGAGGGGCACAGGCAGAGTAACAAGGGGTAAGAAAGTCTCTTAGTAGGGTTTCCAGGTCGTGTAAAATTAGCATTTATATATGATAACTTCGTTGATGCCCTTAGGCCTCTTAGTATCGAGACACAACACTACGCACGACTGAGCGCGCGAGTCTCGGGGGGATTATGGAATTTAAACAGGACCGTTGGCGTGTATGTGTAGGCCTAGTAGAATATAGTTCTAACTCTATGTAGAGACGAGGCTGTAGTAGACGCATCTCTTCATCTAAATTCTGGACTTTGTTGTACAATCCACTTTTAGACACTTGAATTGTTACTACTCTAGTAGTAGCGAGGGATAAAGTGTACACTCGGCTCGCGGGGTAGCGAGAGAGTCTAGTAGTGCGAGAGCGCGCGTATATGAGTATTACTGTGTTCGCTTCGGATAGATGGTCTTCAGTTCTGGATATAGGAGCAATGATCCGCTGCAGTCTAAATAGAAGGAGTCATACAGCTATCACTATAGCGGGTGAAGCTGCCATTCATCTTACATGATCAATCATGGTTTACTATATTAGCCGACTAAACAGTATTGAGAGACAGAGAGGGTATATTTGTGGCACATGGTCTATTGCGGTCCGAGCGTAGTGATGCATTACTTGGTGTACAGGCGCTTGGCATACAATGAGCAACCGGCACCCTCAATAGAGATGAGCGAGAGACGTATATTGTGTGACACACAATGATCAGAGTACCGAAGAACAGGACTGTATCGCTTTGCAGTATATATCTCGTATATATATTAATATAATAGCGGGTACATGGATATAGAGACTTATTGCGTTCTATCTTGAAAGGTGGTATACACACACAATCTGTGCTTATAAAGTGATCGTAAGGATTCAAATTCTAACTTGATACACTAAGTACACTGATACAGACGGCGGCGCCATGTCTGCGCACGAGCAACCGTCCGATAAGAGATTTCACTGGATAGTATATGAACGGGATTAACTCGGCTGTCCGAGTGGGTGTAGGAGGGTGAATCACGCATCACAGCGATCCAGACTCTCAATAATAGATCTGGTAGCTCTGTAGGTCATGAGGAGACAGAATGGTTATATAAGATATTCCGTGTCGAAGCACCATGTGAGTAGATTGGAAGCGAACGGGCCAGGCGGTATGGTGCATAGCTCAGACACAGAGTGATCACACTGCGGACACATCGGCATGCGTCTTAGATTAGGACGCGGGTACATATTAGATATACTTTTATCAGTGTGGGGATGATACAGGATGATAGTGTGAGAAGGAATTGTCAAATGATCAGTTATTTTGATATTATTGTACGCTGATTAGAGAGGGAAGTCGTATGGTACAGCGAGTGTGTATTGGGTTTATATGTAACTCGTGATTCTTGAGGGGCATACCACATGTGTATCGTATTGTGTTGACTACTATATAGTATGTCCTGATACACATCGAAGATACATAAGACCTGGTACGATGGATTGTCCGTGCTGGACGAAATGATACAGCCGACTAGGTGGGGTAGCGCGATGACGTGCTCCTATCAATGTGTATCAGTAGATCATGTGTGCACTTGTCGGTAGATACTGGTTAAGTTATTAGGCTCAATCTATGTGCCTCCACTTCCACATTATACGAGGGTGCCGAACACACTTAGCTACTGCTCTTTACACTATCCGTGTCATCTACTAGCGTGCAAGAGCCGGAGTCACAGTGAGCAAATCTGAGTTCAGATCTCTGGAAATCCTCTGCATTGCTGGTTCTGTTGCATATATACAGTTGTTGATGAATATAGTACAGATCATGGAAAGCTGAGGACAATAACATGCACATAAAGTGTGTAAGAGCACACACTTAGATCGAACAGACGCATGTGGACACTCTTGTTTATTCGTGACATCACAGACCCTTTGACATTTTATATATTTTACTCGACACATCATTTAATGGTCAAGTCACTAGGTAGGTGCTTTTCTTATAACATGAGACAGTGTGATATTGATAGGGTATACAGTCAGAATAGGGTGTAGGAGCATTCATGACTACTAAGCGATCGCGATGGAGATCTGACTGAACAAGTATGCTAGTAGTGAGACTAGAGAGTACTGAACTTTAGCTACACAAAGAGGGTATATTATGTTGTCTAAGATGTAGTTGCGGATGTTGGCGGTACCGCATTGCGCACACTCAGTGACAGTACACGTCAACTACACTCAAGTCACTTAGGCTCACGATACAAGCAGAGATGTGGATAGTTGGTCTTATACACTCTAGCAATTATGACACATGCTCAAGAATCAGAGGGTTACACTCGATACCGTGGATTGCTCATCATGATATCGGAGGTGAATAGGGACTGGCATTTTGACTTTCGTTTAATTAATTTTACATGTTCATTATTTTTCAAAATAGTGAGGTCTTTCTGAAACACCATGTATTATCAAGTGCGGTTGGGTTGGTCGCCTTGTCCAGGGGGTTGTTAAAGATCGGGTGTCGATCAAACATCGATTTATTTTATTTTAAAATATTAATATTTATCTATTTTGAATGTAAAGTATTCATTCCACAGCACATAATAATCAAATTGACTAAATTATTTGTGTACATAGATCAGATCCTTACCCTGTTATTCTTACCTTTCACGATTGTGACACTCTTATCTTCTTGAATTATCGTCGCTCCCATGTCATGCTAACGAAAGTGTAAAAATGGGGTGCTCCTATTCGATACCATGCGCTTGAATGATACGTAAGTTGGCAAATGGTCAATTTCTAGAATTCTTAGAAATATTTTCTTTAACAAAGTGTTGAATCCCACGCTTTTTCCTAATGAAACAGCAGGCATTTTTTGTTGTACTGAAAAGTAGACGCTTTTACATTCGACAGTTATATACATGGTAGCGTCTGTATGTCCTCTTACAATATGCTATCGTACTTGAAAACTTCTTTGTTCGCATTTAAATCGCTTTTTAAAATTACGAATAAGTGAGATTGTGTTTTCTTGTTTTACACCATCCAAAACATTCTCCTTGGAACCGTATATTCATACCTCTTAGCATTCCCAAATATGAGATAACACTGGTGATAACCTGCATACTTCCAATGTGCGCATCTGTGTACTTGTTTATTGTAGTCAATTGGTGTTCGAGACAAGTCTCGTATTACACCTCCAGGCTGTGGGTCCATTATGCTTATACTAATGAAACTTAGTTAAGGGAAAGTTCAAAGCTGCCACAAGTGACATTCAAGGACGTCATTTGCATTCGGTGCTACGCATATGCGAAATCCGGTATTAATATAGATCGTGTCCTTCAACATACTGACTGTAAAATAGCCAAACGCATACCAAAAAGAAAGTCTATGGCTTATATTTTCTTAACAATCGCGAGGTGCCGCTTGAAGAATGTGTGGAGAGAAATGAGCTTCGAATCTTCATTCGTTTGGGTTTTACTTGATTTCCCCAAATCATTCATTCTATCACAAGGCCAGGGTTGTGTCCAGGCAATTTTCACATAATTACTATTGGAAAGATTTAGATTTATGTTTGTTCCCATTAGTTCTCGATTGAGGAAATAGGATACGCCATACATTCCATATTACAAATAATTTTAAGAATAAAATAAGGTCCATAATTAATTATAAATAAGTAAAATAAAAAGTATATAGTCTTAAGTCATTAAAAACAATACACGAACACGAGACAGCACAAACACACACTGAGAAACACAAACACACGCAATGGAGTTTTCACTACTTGGAGCTGCGCGACCAGGAAACTGTCCTTCCATAGTAACTTCGGGTATAATACGGAGGAGAAACAACACATCGATCTCTCTCTGTCGTCAAGAATGTGCCCGAGTATAGCAGTCGGCTCGAAAGCAAATACTCCTACGTGACTATTAACCCATGCGTACCAATCTAATGAAAGTAACAGAGGGAACATTAAAAGCGAATAACTTGAAATAAGAACTTTCTGTCTGTAACGCGATGGAATTGAGTTTTATCGTATTCAAGGAGACAACGGAGAAACAGTTCTATGGAACATATTACAACTACAACTCAAGGATGTCAATCGGGAAGACACGTTAAATAACAAGCTATAAATAAAGAACTTCGTCTTACTTCATCTCCGATATATGTTTCAGTATATCGTAACGTTTCCGTATAATGAATAAACTTTTGGTATGTAGTTGTTACGCAGACATCACATTTGTACGAGTAGCAGATAAAGAAATTCTGGCTACAGGATGTCGTGAATCTGTTAGCCTGGGACGACGACGACGAAGAGGCGCCAAATTTCGTATGTGATTTAGTCGTAAACACAGTTAACCGACCACGGCAAAAAATCGAGAATCACTGACCAAACTCCGGCCAGCAGTAAGATGATATTTAATTAACATCACAAACTCCACTGTCTTACAAAAGTGTTCCAGAAGAGGGGCAAGGAGCAGAGATCGGTGCAGGGGACCTCGGAGATGAGAGAAGTATGGAAACATCTCTTGTGTCTGCAGAATGGAAATTACACTAGGAGCTTGAAACATAAAACAACGTTTTAAAATTCACAACCACAAATTGTTGTAGAAACTTTATGTAAACCTCAAAAATTTAAATGAAATTAACATCCCTGAAACATAGATTGTTTCATAATCATAGCAATTATTTTAAAAAGTATTTGATTTATAAAGAATACATAAGAAAATTCATGTTTCAGGAACAAAGGCCAATTCCTGAACCAAAAGAAAACGGTAAGTTTTTCATCACTTTAAAACGATAAATAAAAATGACAACAAAATAAATTGTACCAATGTTGAAAAGTAAAAAAAATTCATCCAGCATTAAAAAGTTATTGCTCCCAAATTTATTTGTATCTCCTTTCAAGTAATTGGTCCATATTAAAAAAATCTAATTTCTTTCTCCGAGTATCAGGACTAGACTGTAGCATAATGTACCTAGAAGATAAATGTTTTAGCGACGGGAATTCTCAATACAATATTTAGTAAATTTGTAATTTATCGGTATACAGTAATCTAATACTAATTTGTTGTAGATATTTCTTATATTTATTGAAATGAGTATAGTCGTAAATTATTATATATTTACTATTAAATGATTGTTGGTTCTCTCTCTCTGTCTGTCGGTCCCTCTCTCTTTCTATATGTCGGTTCTGTGTGTGTGTGTGCAGGTCTCTTCCCTCCCCCAACCCCCATCGTTCCAAACAGTCCAAATCCGTCGTCGCCAGTCATATAAGCACCTCTCATTCTGCCGACACTTTCTAAAAACGAGCTCACTGATAGGAAAACTTTATTCTTCTCTCTCAAAATATCTCCTAATCGTTACCTGTGAAAACAGTTGATGGGCATCTTGATGTCACCTCCCACTTACGATTCGAACCGACGGCGACAGAATGCTGACTCCAATTTTTCTTTTGTAACCCACGTTGATACGAATTTAGCCTTAGAAACCCACGTGGCTGGTAATTAAACTTTTAGATATTAAGACATTATAGCTACAATCATACAAAACACAATTGTGAATAATGTTATACATATGTAAAATACTGTGGTGCGACACGTCACAAGCTACACCGTCTTCTTTGATAAAGCACGAGTTCTAATATTATAAAATACTACAAGTATTTGAATGAATAACGTATTTTAAATAACTCCAGTGAATATACCAGATGTATAAGCTTAAATACGCTGTTCTAGTCAGAAAAGCTCGTTTTGTTCATGGAATACAAAAAAATCAAAGTACCGGCCCATGCTCATCTCTTGATGGGATACCTGGTGGAAACCGTGTCAAAAAAATTCTTCTCTTTAGAGGCAAACCGCACATCAAATCATTTTCGGACGTCTTCATAATAAATCCACTTTTCATCGTCAATCTGGCGAAAAAGTTCTCGCACGTCGTTGCATCTGTCTATCGTTCAGTTCATGCGGCACCAATTTTAGGATCCTTTAAACTTTTTCCATGGCACGGGCGCATGGGAATGGCAAGTATCTTCTGCGATTGGGTACCGTTCTTCTCCAAAAGAACCTGCAATTGATTGTCCTCCACCTTCCTGATCCACGCTTCTTGTCGTTCGGGTCAAAATTTCAGTCTTGGAACCGACGAAACCAATTTCTGCACGCTGTTTTCCGATTAAGCACTGTCGCCATAGGCCTACTCAAGAATTTGATGTGATACGGGAGCCAATTTCTTCAAATTGAAGCAGAAAAGCTGAGCTTCCCGAAAATTCTCCTTTTTTGGTAAAAAAAGCTAGTCATAATTACCAACGGAAAATGTTTGTTGTTATATGAAACTGATGTTGACTGATGACAAACTCATAAAGGAAGAATGGCGTGTCCAAAGTGGCTTAACACGTACACTAACACCATCTGTGAGCAAACGGCTGTTTTAAACTTATACACATTGTATGTCTAGTGTTTGATTGTTCAGTAGTTCTTTTAACATTATCTGATTATTGTAATTTCCTTCAGATTGAAGTTAGATTCCAATCCAAATATGCTGTGTTTAAATTGAATTTATAGTTCAAAGAAATAAACTCTTGTATTTCAAAAGGAAAGCACTACAGGCAATTTAAATTTTATCTGTCGTTCACCAAGTAGTATTTTCTTTCATCAGTACAGTAGTGTCGGTGGTATGTAATCAATTTCAGTTTGTTTGTAGTTATGTTTTTTATAGTTGGCCTACATACATGTAAAGTTATGTAGTTTGCTCCCAATAAATTAATATTTTCAATGCCTTTTTGTGTTGTATTCGTGTCACTTTCCACTTTATATTTCTCTCCTACTAATTGTATTAAACTTTTCTTCAGACTTCAAAACATAATTACGGTAGGAGTAAACCTCTACGAATAATCACAAACTATTGAGTAAAGCATTTATGTAATTTATTTTATGTTAATTATGAGCAAACCGCAGTAACCCGAGCGCAGAGGCCAAGCTAAGCAGATAAATCTTACCTTTCCGTGTTATTTGCGTTGGCGGTGGCCAAGGACGTATGCCGTATGTTTACCAACACTGTTCTTTTGTTTACCTTGACCGAATCGAAATTGTCATGTATTTTTCTTCTTTCCGACTTTTAACGTCAAGACTAGCTTTCCAACTCATTTCTTAAATATGTACTACACAGCATTAAGTTTCATTTTTCATCTCATTAGCATGAACATATCGTTTATGATAAACCAGGTTAATTTTTTATTCCACTGATACTTGTAAAGAGATAATTTCGTATTGCCCCTGCTCGTCCGTTTTACCAGTCTCATGACGAGTTCACCTGATACCTTCGATTACCCAACCCTAAAGGACGTAGAATGTCAAGTTCATTCGCAAATAGAATGTTTTTACGTATAGTAAAAAAATTATTAATCTTCAAACTGTAAGTAAATTTATCATTGTCAGTTTGAACTTAATGGTGAGCAAATAAGGATAAAACCTCTAGTCCAAGAATTACGTAACTATCATCAGAAATGGACTTAACACACAAGATTTTAAATTGGTTTCTACGTTCAGCCGACAGGTCGACCTTGAATTGGCTCTCTAGAGCTAAATGAAGTCATTTAGAAGGTCAGGAATGTTATTTATACTACGTCTTATATTTCCTCATACTGTACGTGCTATTTATTAAGATTTCGGAAGATTACCATCCAAACTATCACGGTAGATATGCTTATCGAAGATAACTCAACGGGAATATCAAGCTTCATTACAACAGTTCGTGGTCATAAATAATTTTCTGTCTTTATATTTCAATTCATGCATCATTATATTTAGCTATCGTTTAAACCAAATGAGCACAGAGAGAATTGTGACCTCTGTTTGTTGAAACCAACGTTTCGACCATTAAAATCTTTGACCGCCGAAGGAATTCTGACGCGGGAAAGAATATCAGCATAACCCAGGAGACCGGCTCTCAAATCCGAGTTAATTTATGCATCACCATCAAATATTCGAAATATATCAAAACGCAACATGACGAACAGCATTAAAATGGAATAATTTTGAACTAATTTGAAGATTTATAATCTTATTATTTACTAGCTATGCCCGCGACTTCGTTCACGCGGAAAAAGCCCTTATTATTTTGCCTTAAAACGAAATAACTGGTACAGAATTTTGATGAAGTTGAATTAATTAAATATATAAAAAGTACGGTATCATTTATTTGTGATCGCTACTGGGCAAAACTTCAATTATATGTTGATTTTATTTTGTTTGAAAATTGAGCGACTCCTTAATACTAAAATTAACCTGACGCGACAAATAACATGAATTTATTATTGCTCAAACAGTTAGCTCTCTGCCAACAATAGGTTAATTACGGCATGAATCCTGCTGCAATAATAGATGGAGTGAGAATTCTCGCCCGCCCCCTCTCTCTCATGCTGCCAAAATTACGCTTATAATAACACAATAAGGGGAACGTCTAATAGGGCTTATAACTCGCAGTTGGTTTTCACGCCACGTTTCGCGCGGGAAATCAAGAGATTTATAAATATTTTCATTAATATCTTTTGAATTCTGCAAGATATCGGAATGAAACATAGACGAAAATTTAATTTAAAATTCCTGTTTCAATCCCTGAAATATTTATTGAAATTCGTTAACCTGTTTCGGAGCTTTAGCAGATCAAGAGTATAGGGAACCGCATTCAATTTTTGGAGATTTGAATGCACGCATGCCACGAAACCTTCACGTAGAAATAATATTTGTTGTTGTAGTGGTAATCAGTCCAAAGACCCTCATGTCTTAAAACGAGGCCTATTAATCTACCCCTTCTCTTGATCATAATCCTCCAAATTGTTCGCTTTTTACCTATTCTGTTTATAACTTCCTCGTTTATGATTCTATCCACCCATCTGATTTTCAGCATTTGCCAATAACACCACATTTCAAAGGTTTCTATTCGTTTCCTTTCCCAAACTTCTATTGTCCATGTTTCGCACCCATATAATGCCACGCTCCATACAAACAGTTTTGGCAATGATTTCCTAATATTCACACTTACATCACCCTTATGTAAATTCCACTTTTTTGTGAAAGCCTTCCTCACCTCTGCTATCCTACTCTTTATATCGACTTCTAAATTATGATGTATATTATATTAATACCTTCTGCAGTATATCGAAATGAAACATTTAAACCCTCAAATTTTCATTGAAATCCGTTGAGCTGTTTCAGAGTCTATTCGAGACAAACCTCTTTATTTTAAGCTTAAGAAATCTGTTTGAATGTTGTGGAATATCAACTCTTATACAATTGTAATGACTTACTGAAAAACTTCAGAAGTCATGATTATTAGTGGATTTCCCGTGTAAGAATGAACATATTTAACTAGTGACAAATCATCATCTCATTTAAATATGACTGAGTGAAGATTAATATTTATCATTATTTTCTAATAGCTGTGCCTACATGTGATGATATTTTATGCTTATATATACAAATGAGAGCCATCCTCGTGTCCCAATTGCATTGGTCCATGGACCTCATCTGCCACACCTGATAACTCGGTAATTTCTTGAGGTTTCCAAGTCACAGTGTTGGTTTCTTCATCTAGGTTCTGAAACCTTACCTATTCTATATTTTAGTTCCCAAGCGAGTACTTTTCATAGTCACTGCTTCATGGCACAAATTTTTTCTTCAATGTTTTGTTTAGAGATGCAACATGTATACTGTCTTTCAGGTCAGTGAAATGAACTAACTATCTGGGCCAAAAGGTTACATAAATTTTAGAAGTACATATTTCCAGATTTAGATATAAGTCTTAGTAATTTTTTAAAAATCACTTTTGTTTCATTTTACCTGAGTTTGCATTTGAGTAAAAATTATTTTGAGTTAAAATTGTATTATTTCACAAGAAATATAGTACTCAGTTTCATTTCACTTTAACATCATATTTGTCACTAACAGAATATCTGGTCGTAGTTGTATAAAGGATCCCATGTTTCAAATAGATTAGGACCTCATCAAGTCTAAATCTGGCCCTGATTATTTGTATACTTAGATTGTATTATGTCATTTGTGCTTCTTTAATTTTGATAAAAAGACCAAATGCTGAGTATATTAAATAGTTTACCCTGCACTGTTTAATGAAATCATAAAGATCATAAAGCTACAAAGAATAAAAATATTTTATCAATTTCATGTTATTTCAGTCAAGAGCATTAGTAATTGGGGTCTCTCTCTGCGTTATGTACACATTTTATGAAAAGTGATAGATAAAAAATCTTCTATAAATATGTTTAAACTAAACACCTTATAAGATGGTATTAACAGATAAAAATATAGTTTGTTCAGTTTAAAAGTGTAATATGATTTGAAAAGGAAAGTGAAGGTACCTCATATCAAATGACTTACTATGATTAACAATTAAATAAAAACAATTTGATATCATTGTTATTATTTTTTAATAAGAAAAATTTTTATATATATTTCAGAAGTTCTTCTGCAAATGGCCTGTGTTGGTATTTGTGGCTCTGATGTGCATTATCTCACTCATGGAGGTATAGGAGAATATATTGTAAAGGCACCTATGGTTATAGGGCATGAGGCTGCTGGAATAGTAGCAAAGTTGGGTCCTGGTGTCAAACATCTTAAAGTGGGTATGTGATAATGATATTAAATTATTTATTTCTAAACTATTTGATTTCATTTTTAAGAATGTTGAAGGTGCAACAGGGTAACAGGAGAATTGGTGATTTGTTTGTTATTTTACATTTTCTTACTTTCATTCAAGGAATTGTGAATAATACTTTCACCTATTGATAATAACCATCAAATAATACAAATTCTATTGATGCATTATGACATTCCTTGTTATCAGAATTAAAATATGAGACTTTGGTTACGATAAATTATTATATAAAAAACATATTGGGAATAAAATTGATATTTTAATACTTCTCAGCAATTATAACAAAATATGTATATTTCATTTGTTAAAGTTTAATACCAATAATTATTTTTGTGGTATTAAAAACAACTTGATTATTTAAAGAAATTTAAAAGTAAAACAAGTTGGAATCTTTCTGACAGAGTTCCTGATCAAAATTTTTAGATTTAAAATTATTGAAATTGACTGTTTTGCCAAGGGTGGATTCACTGCTTTCATGATGCTGAGAACGAAAATAAAGATTGTTGTTTAGGAAAACATAATGTGATTTATCAAATTAACTGTTTTTTATTGTAATGCGCAGTATATAGGGAAAACTAAGAGAGCCCTAAAAAATTAATAAAAGAACAATAAACAGTATCTAATGTAATGTCAAAACACACAATTGTGTCCAAACACATCTATTTAAAATATTATAATTTTGATTGGCAATATTTGGAAGTTTAGGGTGAAGAAGTTAGTTGTTTCTCAAGACTTGTGAGCATAATGCTCCATATCACATGTAACACTGAATGTAATGACTCAAATGATTTACACAATATTTATGATAAGCTCTTGCTAGAGTAATTTAATTTTTTGTGTTATTTAATTTCCCATTGTTGAAAATGCTTCTTAAATCATATATTAAATGTCAGAATGTAACTAAGTAACTCATTATATTGGTTTCAACATGAAACTCAAGATTCTCTCATGCAGAAAGAAGTGGGAAATATATACAAACAATGTAGTTGGTAATACTATCAAAGTAATTGACTTAAAAAAATATTTATTCAACACAAATATTAGACACTTTTACATATTATAAATTTCTACCCCCTCCCCACTGTGTTTGGTTTTGTGTCAAGAGGAATGTGACAACAGTATTTTATCCAAATTCTCAGTCCATTAGATATAGTACATGGAAATTTGTTTTATCCCCTTTCATTATCCTTATAGGGAATGAACTTTCGCTTAAATCACATATTAAATGTCAGAATGTAGCACTGCAACTCACATTTCTCCAGTTTCAACACCAAACCTGATTGTTTCTTAGTCATTTTCATGTAAAGCGTCTTCTTCCCCACCCTTATGAATTCTTTCCTCCCATTTCAAAAGGGTGTAGATTATACACAAATAGTGTCCGAGGAAGCAATGTCAAAGCAATTGGCCCAAAAATATTAATTCAACTGAAATATCAGGATATTTTTACATATTTTGTAACTTATGTCCCAACCACTTCTGTCCATATGGGTTGTATCTGTCTCTTATTCAGACAATGTTAACTTCTGGGCCACAAAAAACAGCATTCTTTCCATATTATAACATTTCTGCCCCAACCACCCCTGTCCCTACAGGTGATAGCAGGTTGAAATTATTTCACGCATTTAGATTTGTATGAGGAACATGCGCATATACATACATGCATCAATTTTAGTATAGATTGAAAGCAACACTTTTTATATTTTAATGAGATATTCTGTATTCAAATCTGTGCTTGTTTATTTAAATTTTTGTCTAGCTACCTGAGGAAGTCCACAGATATTGATGTAACTTTGTACAGATCTTAAATAAATATTAATATTGTTTGCTAACAAATTGGCTGAATATTTATTAATAATTGATGATTACAACATAGTTTTATGACTTTAAATTTACAATAAATAAAAAGACGACTAATAAGTCAGTATATAAATATGTTACTATTTTATGATATATGATGTTTTGTCTCACTTTGAGAATTTCTCAGGCATAAAATTTAGTAATTCATGTCATTTACTTCTTGAATACATTTAATAATATTTTCGGCTGAGGGGGACAAGAAGTAAATGATATGAATTACTAAATTTTATGCCTGAGGAAGTCTGAAAAGGAAACAAAACATGGTATTTGATTAAATAATAACACATTTATATGCTGGCTTATTGGACATCTTTTTATTTATAGTAATGGATGATATTGTCAGACTTTTTATTTATTGAACTACAGTTTTATTGTGTTACCTTTCATTTTCTTCTTAAAATCAGACAAGTTCTGGATCAATTGTTAATGATGCAACATTTTACAAATTAAATTTAATAATCAAAGCTTCCCTCTGTTATGGATATATGTTAAGCTGATAGTTATTCTTTGTTACACATCACCACTTAAATTTCCTAATAAGTTTCCATGAGTCAATTCTGAATTTTACTTTTGATTCCAGAACAAAAAGAATTTGATTGGCTTTACACTTGTGGCAGAATATACCATATTTTACCAAATTAATTCTGATCACTAAGGAACTTTTTTCCTTCTGACTGGATTTCATAATTATTCATTATATTTCAATGGATAATTCATAAAACATTATAAAATACTGTACCTTATTGGCATAATATGGTAGTTAAACAAGGTTATGGAAATATATTTTTATCCAGTGTAAATTTTGGTTAAAGGTGATCGAGTTGCAATTGAGCCTGGTGTTCCATGTAGAGTTTGTGACTTTTGTAAAGAAGGCCGTTACAATTTGTGCCCTGATATCTTCTTTTGTGCCACACCTCCAGATGATGGCAATCTATGCCGTTACTACAAACATGCTGCAGACTTCTGTTTCAAGTGAGTCAGGTACTTTACTTCTTCATTAAGGTAACAAATAAAATAAATAAATTTTTTACACAATTTAAACTATTCAAAAATTGTACAGTCGTTTGCACTTTCTTTCCTCATCCTCTTAACAAAAGTAGGTTGCATTTCAAAGTAAATATTTGAAATGTATATTTCTGCTTTATGTGCTGTATCACTCCAAAATTATGTAAGGTGATAGTCTGGGAAGGTGAAGGTAAAGATCTATAGGATATTGAGTCCAAGGCTTTGTCTGGACTGTAGGACATGCTGAAATGAAAGTTCCCATACATGGAGATCAGCTTCTGAAGAATCAGGAGGTAGGGCTTTGATGGGGGTCAGTGTGAAGCACTGGTTAAAGTTGTTGGTGTTGTGGATATGGGCATGGGCGGCTGTGAGGAATTGTGTTTTGTGGAGTTTTATTGTACTGTGGTGGTTGGCAATCCGTTCAGCGAGGGTTCTCTGTCTGTCTAATGTAGAAGGCTGGGTGTGCAGTTAATTTTGTAGATGGTGTTGGAGGACAGACAGGTTATGTTTTCTCTAATTTTGAATGTAGTGCTGTTGGTTGGATTCTTGAAGGTCGTAGTGGGTGGGAGTATTGGGCAGACACGGTATCTGTTTCTACCACATGGTCTGCAGCCAATTGTGGGTGGGGGGTATGACCAGAATGTTGCAATGGTTCCGTGGGCACCTAAAGGTGCCTCCGATAATTTAAAGAACTTCAAACCTCACAAGGTGCCTACCATCTATGAACCTCAGGTAAGTCACCTACTTTCTATCTCTCTTTCCTTTCCTTATTAATTGTTTTAACATGACAATGTCATTGTTTTAGGCTTCCAGATCATGTCTCGTTAGAGGAAGGAGCCCTTTTAGAGCCTTTATCGGTTGGAGTTCATGCGTGCCGACGGGCTGGAATTACCTTGGGATCTGTTGTTCTTATCATGGGTGCAGGGCCTATTGGTCTTGTAAACTTAATAGCGGCTAAAGCTATGGGTGCTAGCAAAGTTCTTATCACAGGTATGTAACATATGTTCAAGAGTCCTAAAATTATTAACCCGTCCAACTATTAAATTAATACAATGGGTCAAATACATTATTTTTCCCCTGTTACTAGTTCAGTTTTTATATGGCAGCAGCTTCTTGCTCATTATATATGTCTGCTTTTATATTTACTACTAGCTGATGTAAAAAAAATTGTATCTATTTAATAGGATATTTTAAAACAAAATATTTACAGATATAGTTGCACATCGTCTTGAAGCTGCTAAACAATTTGGAGCAGACTTCACTGTACTTATATCAAAGGAGAAAAAAGAAGAAGACCTGGTTAAGGAAATTCACACATTACTTGAATGTGCGCCAGATAAAACAATCGATTGCTGTGGAGCTGATTCTAGTGTTCGTTTAGGAATACAGGCAAGATTCAACTTCATATTCAATTCATTCAAAGCTGATAAGACTCTATTAAATAGAATTATATTTTATGAACATTTGTTTTAAATTATAGGCAACTCGTTCAGGTGGAGTACTAGTCCTTGTTGGTATGGGTTCCAACACTGTCACTGTTCCACTTGTTAATGCCACATTCCGTGAAGTTGATATTCGAGGAATATTTCGTTACTGCAATGAGTAAGTATAAAATATAATGTAATTATATATAATTATGTATTTCTGAAAATACAATTAAAAATTATAATATATTTAAAGAAATATGTGCAGTAGTGAATAAATGTTATAATTTAGAATTTATTGTCAGTTTAAATTTTTTCAAATACAAGTTGGAAATCTTGGATCTTGCTGTTTGTTTTATATTGGAGTAGATATTGTTAGATTTCCTTTGTTTTTGAAAGCAAGAGATACAACATTATTCAACAGACAAACCTTAAAAATCGGAAAGAACCTATTTAAAAAAATAGATCAACCCTTTGTATTTATTAAAAATGAATAATTTATTGTTTCAAACTTGTTTTAAAAGCTTTATATCTGACTTATTGTGTGTATTTATGTATTCACAGTATGTTTGGGCAAGCAATTTAATTAAAAGCTTTCTGAAACAAAATTGATTACACTAGAATAAGAGGCACTAAACATAACGATCTGTCTAAATATATAATTTCTGCAGTCTTATAACTGTAACCTTGGATATTCACCAACTTTTTGTAAATTAAATATAATAATCATGAAAGTAGTACATTTTGTGGATACTTCCCTTTTGTATTGACCTCTGAAATGTAAACATATTTCAATTGTTTCATGGTTATTAAAGCACATGAACTTAATCTGATTTTGTAAATTTGTTTCAGCTACCCCTTAGCTTTGGCTCTTGTTGCATCTGGAAAAGCAAATGTGAAACCTTTGATTACACACAATTTCAAACTTGAAGAAACAATCAAAGCATTTCAAACAGCAATCTCTGGAGAAGGCAATCCAATTAAAATTATGATACATTGTAACAAGCAAGGCTGATTTTGTACAATAATATTACACCTTAACTGATGAACAGTGTTGAATTTATTCCATGTTGACAGAGTACAGTACTTTATTCTTAATAATTCTCTGATTTTTATAGTAAAGGAAAAATAATTAACGCCAATAAATAAATAAAACATTGTTTGGGTACTGTTTGGAATGCCTTAAACATTTTTTTATTGAAATTAGTTGAAACAAAAAACTGCATGCTTTATTTTAAATCATGCAATTATGTATATTATATGAAAATACTATTTCAACATTGAAAATTGTGAAATTATTGAAATAGATGGTATTTTTCTGGTAAGTAATATTTCAAAATGAAAAAACATTTATCAATATAATTTCAATATTTAATAAATTTAATTACAAAAATTAAGGTAAACAAAAATATTGCATTATATATTTTACAAAGACTATAATTCACTACTAAATGTGATAAACAAATATAAATAGTTGTAATATCATAATGCCTAATAACAGTTGTATTATGAAAAATGTTATACCATTTGTTTCTTCTGGAGCAGAAGTATTTACAGAAATCCACATACACTTTTTATTCTTTATGTGCTGCATCATACCAATTAATTGAGGAATAATAATTTGTATATAACAATAGTCTTTTGAGTGTGAATTTCTGTTTAAATTTGAAGACTTCAAACTGTCTACCTTTCAGTGCCCTCACTCCTGCATTTCGGGTCATACTCACCGTAGCAGATGATTGCTGTCTCTGAAATTACAACTCTCTATGTGCAATATTTTGTTCACTCACCATAAAACTCTGCGAACATTCTTTCTGGAGCATGAAAACACCAGTTTTCAAATTAAGGCTGTTCTTGAACCCAAATGTTCAAAAACTGAACAACGTAAAATAGATTTATTGATTATTCAAATATATAAAACAGTATTTTGTGTAAAAGTTCCCAAAACCTGGATTTTGTGTGTCTTACTAGCAGTTTCAGACCATAAACTTTTATATTGAAATGTGATTTTTATCGGTTTTTCAATGTTATGGAATTAACACACAGCATTGTTATTGTAAAGTTTACTGACAGGGCTTCCTACTTCTTCATCAGAGTGATAGATTTTTTAACAATTCACTTCACACCATTTTACATACATTTATTTAGTAAGAGCAGGCACATTCTTTATTCCCTCCTTGTCCTCCAAATATGTTTTGTCAATTTCTGAATGAGATTGAGTTTGTAATTCAACAACTCTGTACTGTGTTCCACCAGCTCTTGAACATCATCGGCTTTTACTTCCAGGTCCATGCTTTTACCCATGGATACCATGTCAATGACATGGCTGTGTCTCAAAACAGTCAGTCTTCCAGACTGAATAAGTCACAGTATTGTTGACTTGTTTGTAACTGAGTTATGCTACGATAACCATGATAATATTTATTTATAAATTTTGTTTGACAACCAATTTCTTAGAATAGAAATCAATTTGATAACTGATACTGTATGTGTGACAACTGAACTCTTCACGTTGGTGACTAGCCGATAGAGATGTGTAGTTCGTGAATGTACAAATTCAAGTGAGCTATTTTGATTAAGCAACTGTACAGATGATTAACTGGTTTCGTGCATCATTGTTCCTTTCTGCTCCAGATTCAGCCCCCCCCCCCCAACTGTATATAAACCTCCTGAAGTGTCACCCCACTATAGTAGGCGAGTCATCACTCTAGTTCAGTTTCTAATTCACATTTAAGTTACTTCTCAGTTCTCCATATCATTTATTCAGTTTATTGTAATTAGACTTGCCATAATTAATTTTCTTCGAAGTGGGACAAATTTGAGAATCTGTTTAAAACTTGTAACACAGGCGTCTATAAGATTTTTTTGTGGGAACAAGGCATTAAAAATAGCAAGAGTTGGGGAGGAGGATGTTTTTGCCCCAAAATATATATAAACTGAAGAGAAAATATCAGGAAATTATTATTTTACGTGTAAAATTATAATTCAAATTTCGATATAATAGCAAATATGAAAAAATAAAAAACCTTAAATACACTAATATATATAGTGTGTTTAACAAGCGGATATTAATTACATCGAAATCATGATTACGCAATTGCGTCATATTATGCGGAAAAAGAATAATTAAAAAAACACCCAAGACATTTTTTATCATGTTAGCCCACATCTTTGGCTGAGGGTTAATTCAACAAAACTTTTTATTGATAATATTTATCACTACTGTGATACTGTGTTTTAAAAATTCCTTATTGTTTTCAATCGAGTCGAAAAATTCACTACAAAGTAGTATATTATTGACTGCAGCGTTTTAGAGTTGATTTAGCCATTTTGCCCCTTTCCTCAGACCATATATTATTCATTATTGAAAATATTCTATCAACAGGTGCAGATGTGCCTGGTGGGCAGAAAACATATTCTATAATTTGAGAAAGATTAAAAAATGACTAAATAGTTTATCACATTTCTGAGCACTGTTCACATTTTACTTTGTCAATATGTCCATAAACTTCTTTCAAAAACGGGTAACCTTTTTTTAATTCGTCTGTAAATATACACTTTCTTTTTGGCATTTTAAGAGGTTAATATTATTATTTTTAATTAAAATTAAATTTATTTATCAATTATTTACTTATAAGATGGTTAGCATGAAGGGTTGCATCAGACCAGTCTCAGGACTGAATACCACAACAACAATAATTTATAATGTAATTGCAAAAACAATTCATGTTAGAACTGCACTTCACTCTACAATATGCAACAATTGACTGCCTATATTATCGGTACAAGCCATCACTCACTCTCAACAATGGTACAAGTACTCCATGCTCTCGATTGTCTGTAATAAAAACAAAAACGGACCGTGTCGCGCGTGATATTTTTATTTTATTTTAATACGTGTATATTCGGCAATTTTCATCAAATAACCGGGTCAAAACGGGACGTCTGGTAAGCCTAATTGTAATGCAACTTGCTGGTCTGCAATCAAAGTTTGAGTCTAAATTAGACAATAGCAAACTGACAACTCAGTACGCAGACTATCTACATTCATCTCTCACGGTTCTATTGCCATTAAGGATCTGTTTTCGCTCATTATTTCTGAGGAGTGATTTTTATTAAAAGTGCTATAAATAATGCCTAACATTATATATATATAACTATATACAACTATTCAATATAATTTAAACCTTAGACGATCTTATTATTTATAGCTCCAAAAATGTATCATTTGTATTTGTGATTGTTGAAATTAAAAATGAACTATAACAGCTTATTGACTTTGGACACAAACCTCTATGAGGGCTGTCCGGTCTTTTTGTGCACTTTAAGGGATTGTGAACCGTTAGTATGGGAAACGCGGCTTAACAATTTTCTATATAAATAAAAGGCAATATAAGTGACGCACTCCAGGCTTTAATATACCTGGCCTGTTCAAACATTGCAACATATAAGGTTTGCCCTTAGGCTTTCCTAAACCATTCATCTGATTCCCTTTAATTTCCGGTGTTGTTGGTATTCTACATTATTTCAGTCTGTTTTAAAGTTACTGTGCTTATTGAAGGTAACGGAAGATTTCTTGACTCGATGACGATGCTGAGTCATCGCGCTGGTTATGATGAAATTCAGCTCTCAGAAAGAACGGAACGTGAGAAAGAAAATTTTCAAAAATGTGACGTTCTCGTTGATGGTTGAATCACGTGTTGGCAAAGATATTACTGCGGAATTAGATACTGTACCGGGCTAATATAAGTGAATCTCCGGACATCCAGCTTGTATTCAATACAATATAACTTATGCAATCTTTGTAGAGTGGTAATCTTGAGTCAACGTTGCAAAACGACACCCATCAGCGCGAATTAACGTTGGCGTCCTTAACAACGCACATCAATCAACGTGGGACAACGCCCCAAAGTGCCTTGACAGACGGGTCACCGTGATAGGTTTAATTTAATAGGTTTTGTTTGCCTCATATAAAGTAATAATGAATAAAGAACATTTAATAATATAAATTGTGAAATAATAAATCTAGGAAATTAAATAAATTTTAAAAATATTTTGAAAAATGAACTATCTTGTTTTACAGATTATTTTAAATATTCAGTTATTCTCTCTTGATCTTATCATAGTTTTTTTTCTGTTTCGAAAAGTCTTTTTAAACTACACACTTTCTTGATTGGGACTATGTCAGTGCAAATTAACTTAACAAGTGTTACTTATGTTCAACTAAAACATTTTTGTATTCACTTATCTTCTCTCCAAATCTGCTTTTCTTGTCAGATTTCAATCTTAACAGGACTACTACATTGGGCCACATTGGATACTTGCCCATGTAAAATCTTCTTGGGCTACTTTCATGTGGAATATCTGTGGGCATATGAGTAGAATAGTTTCTCGGTTTCAGCACGTTGAATCTTCTGCTCAGTTGCAAAATATTGTGGCTAAGTAAATGAGCTCCAAAGTAAATCTACATTTGCCGCGACAAAATTTTATCTTGACTTTGGCATGTGAACGGCCAACTGTACTGCTTCTTTGATCATACTACAAGGCTACAAGTTGTGTCGATAAGCCAAGTTTAACAATTACATCGCCGCTCCAACTGATTTGACAAGGAATAAAATTTGGCCCTTTCAGTGGAGGATGCGCGTTTTCCAGGACAGTCCATTGAAAATGGGTTTGTTAGTTCAGAACCAATGTAAAATGATCTCTAATATTTTGCACACTTTCGTTAGGGGTATTGGGTTACTTCATTACAAAATTTCGTGATATTTGGAGATGGTGGGAAGCCTCTGGTGATTTGTCATGGAATGACCCCATTATGAGAACAGAATTTTTATAAATGAACCTAATATTAGTATTTAATAAGATACATAAAAATTATAGATTTTGACAATATGAAAATATGCATAGTAGATTAAGGGTTACAATAATTTTTTTGTAAAGTAATTGTTCAATTAATTTGGTCTTATTATTTGTTGATGACTACAGCATGTCGCCATTTTATTTGATCAGCGGCTTAGAAATTCCCCACTGGATACACTCAGTTGGTATCAACAAGCATAGGCGACAGCAAGGCGCAAGTAAGCGTGTTAAATCCACAGTTTGGCGGATTAAAGAACATTTACCTGAGCCCAGTTCATTTACACCGGGTATTTTGAAGGAATCACCTCTCTCCACAAATTAGGTAGAAAAACCGCGGGCCAAGCCACCACCACCGGTGAACATTTGGCTGAGGGTCATGTGCTCCGCCGTCCACCGCATGGAGGAGGAATGAGAGAGATGAAAAAGGAGAAATAGATCAGTGGGGGAATGATCATTGAACAAGGAAGAAGTCGAGGAATAGAAATTGATGCGTCGGGATGGAGCTTTGAAGCAGGAAGTGAACTAAAACGGAATGTTGAACGACTCAAACAATTAGATATTAAATTTTAAATGTCACAGAAAAGTTTATGATTTATTTTGTGCTTGACTTTTAAGTGCCTATTATGTATTTTGTAAATTTAGTTTCTGTGTTTTTAGTAATATTCTCCAAGTGATTAGTTCCCAAAACCTAACAATATGTATTGAACAAGTAGTAATTAGGCTTCAATTAGGGAATAATTCAATTTTTTTTACCAAAAAATTGTATATGTTACATGGGGGGGAGGCATCAGAAGATTGAGTCATGATAAAGAAAGAAGGTCGGAAAACGTTTGTCTAGATGACGTGGTGCCTAGGTTGACGATAAGAGTCCAATAATCAATTGAGGGCTTCAGGGACTAAGCTATGACCCATAAAATTTTAAAAAGTTACAGCAAAAGGTAAGGGAAATGTAGCAAGACCAGGATAGGCTAAGACGTTCAGAACATCAGATAGTTACGAATAAAAATAATAGACATTTTTCAAAATTTTGGTGCATAGCTACCGTGATGTGAAAATAAGTTTTCCTGATTTCTAGAACGTAATTTGCCATAGTCATGGAAATAGACACGATGAAAAAGCCATTCTTGACTGTTCAGAAGTTTGGATAACCCACTTATAAACAACACTTTTTAACATTGTCACCAAATCTTTTTTGTTATTCCCATTGGTTCAAGCGTAATTACTGTGAATAAATAAATAACTTGCAATCTTTGATTAACCTATGCTTAAAACTTGGTCACCATTGGCTGGAAATTAGGGTAGTAAATTACTAGGATAGTAGCTAAAATAATCACCCTAGAATCTGTCTTTTTTTAATAAAAAATGTAATTTGTTTGAGGAAAACATAATTTGTCATATTTTTTTCTTCAATGACATTGTTGTGTTATTAACTTTTGGGTTACAGTATTCCATATCTCATGTCCAAGCCCAAAAATGACACAGTTTGATATTAAAAAAGCTAGAGTGTGAGACCCCTTGATTTATGAGGGTCGAGGCTCGTCTGTTCGGAAATCCGTCACTGGCTAGCGGTGGTTTCCCCTTTTACATCCGCCGGTAAATGCTGGAAGCGATGTATTCATTGCAGTACTCTTTCGTGCGGGCTGAGAAGCGGGAGCTCTGGAATGGGTTTGGTGAGTATGATCTGAAAATAAATTAGTCACACACACTTGCCGGGATTCGAACCCGAGACCTCTATGATGAGCATAGCAGGCCGGCCAAATACGGTATTCATGTGTTATTTTAAGAAGTGAATGTCCTTGATTGGAGTAGAATATTGTGAAAGAAACCCACGAATTCAAATGTATGAATTACGTTATCGGTAAGAGATGATAAAGATCACACACAAGAAAGGTAGAGTTCATTATTGCTATTCAGACCTTCCGCCTTAGATATATTCAGACAGTGTTATGGTCGAGGCTAAAAGTTAGTAACTGATTAACATTATTTTCCGTCAGTATAATTAATATATTGTGGAGGCGACAAGATTTCTGATATAGACAAATGCAGTGAAAATTTAATCGACTGACACGGGGTAAGGGAAACTTAGTAAACCTGCATTAATAGTTGTATATGAGTGACTCCATTTGTTTATTTTATCCCATGTAGGTAACTTATCGCTTTGTTTTAAACTGTCCATATAATTTTCCTTGTTAAACTTTCATATTCATTTGCAATGGAAAGCCTACAATACACGACCCGATAGAATAGATAGTCTCAATGTATTTGTTTTGATTTGCGACAATGTGTAGGTAGCGTAAATGCCGTTTATTAATTTAATAAGAAGGATAATTAATTTGCTATAATTATGATACTTGCAGAGATCACAAAGGGTCGTAAAATAAACAGTCATATCAACTTAATAGCTGACCGGATGTGGTGTAGCAGTTAGCATCTACTCTTCACGCCACTGAAATTCCGGCATGGATATTTGTGATCGTCAAAGTCACGAAAACTGGGGCCAAGACTGAAGGTATTTTGGCAGTTATCCCGGTAGGGCAAGGACATAAACAGGCCTATAGTGCTAATGTGGAAGAAGAATGTTATTTTAATAATTGAAATTTTGTGACCTACGAGGGTTGGTTGACAAGTCTGGTAAAACTATAACAAAAAGAATCTTATTTAGAAAACTTACTTTATTTCTCACAATATTCCTCTTCCTTGGCCCAACGAGTTTCCATTTTTCCAACCCATCACAAATATAGTTTTTTGTACATTGTTTTGATTCTGTTTTGGCCTCTGAGGTGTATTGATCGATCCAAGTTTCATCGTCAGCCATGAATCTGCGCAAAAAGTCTTGTTGGTTATGCCTAAACATTGCTAGATTCCGCGTTGAAATGTTTTTCCCAATCCGTTTTTGGTTGCGCCACCCATCGCGCACAAAGATTTTTCATTTGTTCAATTGAGAAGCTTCCTTACGCACTTTTAGTCTCCGATCTTCAGTTACGATATTGTGAACTTTTTCGATGTTTTCCTTATTGGTGACCTTAATTGGGCGGTCAGAGCGAGTTTGTTTAAACTCATTAATCCAGAAGTAAATAATCTTCAATGCTAGTGAAGAGTGCATGAACTTCAATTCGGTTATTATTTGTGCAGTTGTCCAAACCTTCAAATGAAAGTGTTCAATGACTTAACTATACACATCTATAACACTACAGAAGACTGCCTACAATAAATGGCTGGCATATGTTTAAAACTTTTAGGAATATCCTGGAAAGGAACGTGTTTACCAACAATAGCGCGAAAGTGAAAAATTTCCCGAGCTTTCATAAAAAAAATTGCCAGACTTATCGAACAACCCTCTTATAAAGCCACGTTATATAGATGAAAATGCCTATTAAATTCGCATTTCTCTCCACATTAATAAAATTAATTATCTGAATAATATCAATTGATTACAATTGATGTCGCTTCTAACGTTGGGAGTTATTTAATAAATGTTAATTTACGCAATAATTGAGTACAGGTCTGATTACCTCGTGATAATCACGAAACAATGTGAAAAGTATTAAACTGTGCAAAACTGTGTATGGAAGAAATACTGCCTTCAAATGTGAACTACAGCCATTGCCTCCCACAAAAACAAATCCCAAATATTAATAGTTATACTTATCGGATTTCATTGAATTATAAATGAATAAACCAGCCAAATCAGTTTTAGTAAAATAAAATTCCCACGACGTGTCGTTCGTTTTTGGAACCTCTTCAGGTGCAAATATAAAATTTCGCATGTCCGAATATAATTTATTTTTTGAATACACAGTTAAAATTCTGTAACCATACAGGTAAATATATAAAATCATCTGCCCCTTGAGAAGCTTACATTCCAAATACCGTTTTAGCTTAAGATAGATCCTTCCCGTTATCGCTCTTCTTTTTGAGAAAGGAAATTCCTACATCTTCTTATCACACATAGACGTACATCCTGCTGATTAGAGAGGGTTCCCCGCGGTTGTGACACAAATAACGAAAACGAGAATCTCGACTGAATTGATTTTGCCTCAGATTAAATTCTATGGTTGCGTATTTAAGTACACGATGCTCGATGTAATGAATTAGACTGCTTGTTTCATGTAACAATATTTTGTAAATGATTGGGGTTATATTAATTATTGAATTTAATAATTAACGTTTAATATATACATTTATTAACTGAAGACACAATTTTAAAATGGGTCCGGCGTGTATATATCATGTACAAAAATAAAGAATTAAAATGGGATTATTTTAAAGTTCTCCGGGGTAATTATTGTTTGGGTGACCACGTGTAGCAGATTTTCTGTTCGTTGACGAACCTGAGTTGTTTGCATATGCGTCTTGCTGCAGATGTCACTGGAACTTCCTTGTGGAACTTGAAGCGGCCGGTAGACAATAGCACAAAGTCGTGCTGCCGGAATTGAGGAAACTCAGCTCTTTCCTCTTTCTTCCCTCGTTGTTAAAACCTTTCTTCGCTGCTTCCTCGACTGATCAAAACATGGTACACCTCTCCGCTGCCTCCTCTGAGGGATCAGTACGTAATTTACAGTCTTCCTCCACTTGTTAATGTCTCACCTTATACTCTCGCCACCACTCTGCTCAATTCCTTCAATCTGCTCCCGTAAATCTCTCCGCCAATCTCTTTAAAACTTCGTCCCCACTTATGCGACACCTATCACTAAGGTGGCAGGGATGCATATTCTCCAATAATATCCCTTGTTACGTTTGGGGAACACACGCCACCCGGTCACCAAATTCTCAGGCAGATTAGGAAATTCCGAAACCGGCGACGAGGTGTCTGAGCTTTATGGCCCAAGTGTCAACCTCTGTCTCTTTGTTTAGATTCCGAGCCGCCAAGTCGGCGCGCGGAAAACCGCTTCTTCCTGGCCAGCGACGTGTTCATGCCGAAATATTTATGCAATTTAAATTTCCATAAATAGTAAAAAGTTGGACCGGGTACTACTGCGCTAAAATTTCTTTATCTAATTACCAACCGTTTAAATATAGACAGGTAGGATATCGAAGCAGTTCACCGATATCTGCTCTCCAGTAATCGATTATCAAAACTTTACAGCTTTTCATATCACTAGTTTACTAGCGTAACAAATCTAGAGGGAACATTTTATACCCAAACGTTTTATTCATAAAGAGTTGTTCAATGTTTTCACATAATGATTTATTAGAGCGAAAACCTATTTTCCACACACTTTCTAGGATAATTATATTAACGCATTCATTTAACATTTATTACTGACCTTCAGTGGCGGCTCGTGAGTTTTCAGTGATATGTGCTACTTCGCCCCAAGGAACAATTTTTACTAGCATAATAACGTAAGAGATGATAACATTACAACAGTTTCCCGTCGCCTCAAAAGAAAACTACCAATTGACCTCATCCTTTCCCCTTCCCCTGATCATTCAGGCACGCCCTAACCCACTCTACCATCATGCCCGCAGACCACATCCTCGTTAATCCTCCAAAAATCAGTTCACTGCTTGTCAACCCTCACACACCCACGTCGTATGCCCCTCAGATACTCACAATTAAACCTAACCTGTTCGGCCAAAGTAGATTAATCAAAAGGATTAACCTACCCTCACGTGACCATGTTAATTATATACATATCTTATTTTAATGATTTTTTATATACTGTATCGATATTAGCCTAACTAATAATCTGTAAGATAATAGTTTTTATATATAAATAAATAAAAAATTACAACAGCTACAATGTTGGTAATACTCAACGACCCGTTACATGAAACATTGCTAGTTTCGTCTAAGAATATGTAATAGGGACGAATTTTTGAAAACGTAAACATATAAAAACAAATTGGCTTCGTATATATTTTAAACAAAAATGTTATTTTTAGTTAGAAGCCACATATTGTATGCAGGATCGTGCGGCAATTTTCTTAGAGTTATGAGTCTCTTCGTAATGGCGTCTATCAAATTTTCTTTTTGTAACCTTTGATTAATCAAATTAACCATAACAAGTTCGTGAGCAGTAATCTTTTCATTAATTCGTCAAAAAGATTAAATGAAACTGTATCCGGATGAGGCCGCCTCTGTGTCAGCCCTGCGTTATTGTTTTCTTTTTGTAGTTCTTGGTCGGGCAGGGGAATGAAACGAAATTCTGTGCATTTCTCATTCCAGACAGGATTCTTGTGCTATGAAGAATGTATCAAAGATCGGGGGGAGCTGGCTGGCAGGCGGATAGTTTTATAAAGTCTTCGTAAATGGAGTAGAAATTCACACTCTTAAAATACTATTATTGTAAAGTTTCGTAAAATTCCAAAACAAATAATAATGTAGCACATATTCACCAACCGCCACTACTGATCTCTATTTCATTCTTCAAGGTTCCGATTCACTTTGAGCAAATGTTGGAACGACTCTATGCGTTCAGCTAAGCTTCCGCATATCCACACGCAATTTCAAATTATATTGTACAACAAGTAAATTAATTATGTTCTGAAATAAGTATAACTTTTAGATACAATCAGTTTACTGATAGAAAGTTAAATAACAATAAAAGGTTAGGAAAAAACATCGTAAATAAAGGTGTACCCCGCTGGTACGAAAACTTACGTAGCTATCATAGACTACTTGCATTTGTATCAAGTTCGTTATACGATTCTAAAATAATATTACATTTGTACACCCTTTCAAGTTTTCGAACACCCGAATGCTATTCCGCCTTCCTATAATTAAAATTTTTATCACACACACTTTGCCGTAGGTGTACTTTGTAGCTTCTACATCATTGCGCCAACTTTGAACTATTAATAGTGTAGCTTGTCAAAACTCCTTAAAACCAAATTTAATTATTCCATTCTGATGTATGCGATAAGATATTTAGCGAATTCTGGATTGGGAGTATTTAAGCGTCGAGAAATATGTTTTTGGCCTATTTCAATTGGACAAATAATTATGGCTACACATTTCAAGGTTATAAGCAGAAATCTGCTGATTTCGCTTTGATTCTTCCTTGAAGACTGAATCATCTCGGGGAATCACTCTCAGATAAGAATTCTGTCTGTGTTACCGCCCCTTTGCTATGATTCGTCAGCTTCAGTTAAAACAAGACGTCTTTCTTAACCTTACTCACGCTTGTTCGTTTACAGGTTTTATCGGCGACTATGGCCTCAGCAAACCATGTGTTTCCGAACACATTGGAAGGATTTGGATACGCTTTTAATAAAGGTATTTAATTTTTTTAAGTAAGAGAATATCTCATGTGGGACATGAAAGTCGCCTTGTTTACGCCCCTGGAATCCAATTAATTACCGGCAGATCTAGTTCGCATAATATAACTGTGACGTTGTGTAAACAATATAAGATTTGCAGAAAAATTATAGAAAATGGAATGTACATATCGTTAAAATTTTTGCAACCAAAGACAAAATTTACGAGAACGTTACTAAAATTTTATCAACCAATTAACCTTATACCTTGTATTGTTTTGTTCATTTGTTTGACATCACTTTACAATATACTTTATCTTTGCCATTTCCTTTTTCACGATTCATAAATATCCGGACATAAAAAGTTCTTTTTGCTAAAATAAATTCCAATTGTGACATTTAATTTATCAATTGACAACTTTCCATTGTTGGATAATAACAGTTTTTAATTATTCCAGCAACAAAAAAATAAACTCTGAATCCAAAATGTAATCAGATTCAATTTATTTTTTATTTTCATAAAACCAATGTTTATATATTAAACATTTTGTTGCTCATATTGTTTAACCTCTGAGCTTTTCTATGTTTAATGAATGTTTTATATTTTTCTTATAAGCTTTCATTTCTGCATAATCCTCATTTTACCTGTGATTAATTTGTAGTCTTGAAATTTTAATTTGTAATTAAATTTCCATACTACTATTAGCCTCAGTAAATTGTTTGTATTCACTTTAACAATTTCCACTTTTATGAGCAGTAAAATGCCAGAATATATATTTGCTAGTTATAATTGCACTCGGACTTTCCTGGTGTAAAAAACAAAACAAAGAAACTGTGATTAGACTTGTAAACATTATTCTTCACAATGTCATACAAATACAGATCCTTGGCAATTATTTTAATTAATTGTAACTCGGTTACTGATGATAATTGAATTGTAATTCATGCAACTGCCATCACACGATATTGATTACATGTCATGAAAGGGTTGTGTATTCATAAAATTTAGGCCCTCTGGAGTCTCGGGTGTTTGTTATTTTTTACTAATTGTTTAATTTCCATTGTTAACATTATTCAGAACCAGGATTTCTTAATATTAAGATGTAAACTTTCTAAATACCTACGCATCTAAATCTTGAATTTATTCTTGACAGGTTGAAAGACATTCTATTTAATTTTCTTGCCAGCTTATTTTCCACACACACACACACATATGGTAACACCTATTTCAATTATTTAGCCTCCTTTGTAAAAAAAAGGTCATATATGCAGATCTATATAATCTTGTCATTTTTAAACAAGTATTTTATTATTCACCTAGATTTTTGTCTTAAATGATTAATATATCCTTGTTATTTCTAGATGATGATATTGTGATATTTTAATATGAAATACCTCTATATACCATATTATTACTTCATTGTCTGGAAGTATACTTTTACATGTTATAAATTATTAAGTGTAGTGAGAGTGATGAGGTTTAATTATTAAATAATAATTAATTTAAACATTTAAAAAAATTAATACAAGTACATTATGAACAGACAAACTTAAGTGATAAATTAATACCATTTAGTTTTTCTGTTCATTGGCATCTTCTTTATATAATCAATATACACCTAATGCTAATTTTTCATAATGTCAAAATTCAATAGAAATACATTATTTTTTTAAATTAAGCTCTTAGCTTCTTTCTACATGATATCTCTCCTGAAGCTCAGGGCTGTCAGTTTTGAAGTAAGGAATTTGCTTAAATTATACCATACAATACAATGACTATTTCTAGAATTCAACAACTTTGCTATTATAAATGAAGTGGTATGGTTGGTAAGAACTTTTTCATTTAGGATGGCTCTTCAAAAACAGTTTATTTATCCTATTCGGGTGTGGGATGTTCTTCACATGTTCACCTGAGATGGTAGTTCTGTATTTGTCGTGAAATGAAATAAGTGCCTCTACATGGCTGTCTAGACATCATTAGTAACTACACTTGTAACTGATCTCTGAAATAGTTCCTCTAAATTCAGTTTCTTCGCTTGTTGCTTGAGGAGTTCACAAACATGAGGGTAATGCTATTTTCTTCTCGTTTTGATGCAGTGTGACAGACTTCCTGCATAATTAATTTTCCAAACCAACCTTATTGTTTCATCAGAGGTCTGGAGGTCAGTTGCACTACTATGAGCTTCTTGGTCTCTATCCATTCATATCCTGTTGTTAATCCTTGGTTATTTTCACTGGATAAAATGAGTGGCTCTATTTTGTTTTTTGGATTGATCCTAAAACAGGCAATTCCCCTTTACTAGCATAGAAAGGGAATTGAAAAGGGGGGATGCGGAAGGTAGAGCAAGGTAGCCTAGGGTTAACTAGGGCCCTCGGGCTATGGTTTAAGGATCCTACCTGGTGTTTCACGTAAAGAGATTCAGAGAAAACCCTATAAAACCTGCATCAGGTAGGTCGGGCAATGGGTACTATTCTCACACCCTTTCAAATGACGGGAGACGAGTTTGCTGTGGGGTCACAGCATTCCCTTCTCCATGTCTCCACCAGTTTAAGAAGGAAGTTGACCGACTGATCCAAGGGATCAGCAGACAACTCTTGCCATAAACCAAAGGTCTTCAACCCCAGTACATAACCCTCCTAAAATAAGTGAAGGTGTCTCAACATGTGAGAACTTTGATAAAAAAACAGAGAGAGTGCGAGGCATTCCCGACATAATCAGGTGAGCCCCGCAATCACCCGGGGTGAAGCGGCTGTGAGAAAACTCCTGCAGTGCCTGATGAGTGACTCTACTTCTATTCATCTTCAAAAAAACATCTGTATCTTTTAACCTGTGAGTGTTCCATTCTGACTGTGTGTGTCACAGTTGCTTTACTTCTGGCCTTGAAAGGCCTTCATTTATTTGTGCCTGGTGCCTTTATTATCTAAAACTGGTAAGATTTGCTTTCTGTTCCAAGTGTGCATTTTAATGTTTATTGTATTGTGTTGAAAAAATACCTTTTTTGAAAGATTGTGGTTAGACGTATGAAATAACTTAATTATTTTGGGGAGCAGATGAATTCTTATTGAACAAAATTAGGTCTTGTAACTCAGGGATTGATTTGAACAGTTGACAAAAATTACCTTGTTGGCTGACATGTAGTGTCAGGCTTATTTAAAGAAATTAATTGACCTAAATGTAATCAAGAGTGTCACTGTAAATCTCACCAATGCTCACAACTATTTACTGACACTAATATTAATTATATTCACATTATTTTTTTATGACAGCCTCTTCCAAACCATGGGTGTTTTACTTCGTGGTGTTTTTACCCAATTTGTAAGTCATTTGGGTTACCAATCATCATTAAATAAACTCCATGTACTTTCTGTCCATTGTTACGCATTATAAAAAGATGATTTGTTATAAAATATGAGAAATAATTTGTGTATTTAATTCTTTTAGATGGCCAGCTTAGAAAAATAGACCCTAACACTGGTCAGCCAGGCAGTGAGACTTTTGACTTCAAAGTTAGTGATGATCCTGACTTTTGCCAGAAACATTATGAATCCTTGGGCGAAGTGAGTATAATGCGACCATGCCAAGCACTTGTTTAAAATCAAAACTATTATGTATAAGAGTTAATTTTTCATTCTGTTCTCTTTGTGCTGTAAATATTATTCTAGGGTATATCTTATTCAGGGCAGTCATTAGAATATCTGTTTCACCTTCAGTAACTGTCACCAAAATATCATATACATATTGCATTAAAACTGCCAGTTTAATACCTGTGTAAGTCAATACCTTATTAATTAAATAGTTCATATATTCCCACTATGTTCACCAATAAACAGCCACCCATAGCAATCCTACAATTTTTATTATAAAATTCACCATTATGTTTGAAATAACCATTCTCAGGGTATAATCTTATTCCTTCAAGGAATAAAGATTTAATTTATATTGCTGTTACATCTATCACCACATTCCAACTTTGAATAATTAATGTAATATGTTGTTAATATGTAATATGTCAACATATCCATGTAACCAGCAAGATACTAAAATGGATCTAAAACTGTTCTTTAATGGTATATAAACTTATTTTACATTACCTACTTAATTCTACTTAATATTATAACATATATAGTTTAGTACAGTATCATTATGTCCCATAGGAGAAAAGCTCCTGTATTTAATTTACCAGTGACATGTGAAATTCATTTAATACAATAAATGATTATATAAATTTAAATGATTTTTGATTATTTCAAAAATTGCTGCTATATTATTATTATGTATTTTAATTAAAATTTAACATACAAGTAAATAGAAGATTGTAGTATCATTGCAAAATGTATAATTTAATTTATACATTGAATCATTTTAACAATATTATGATTTAGTTATATGTAGGTAATTTAACTTCTTTTAAAATTTAAGAACTGTATTTTCATCAAAGTATATATATTATTTTTGCTATTTTTATACCATTTAGTGATTTTATACTTATAACATTTTAATGTTTTATAGGTAATAACTGATTATATTTATGAACTCCTTGAAAATGATTTGAAGCTGCATAGACTAACAGTTCCTCAAAGTGGCAATGATCCCAGTACAATGATATTTGTCACCAATGATGTTCTCAAGAATCCAGACAAGCTGCTTATTCTTATCCATGGAAGTGGTGTTGTACGTGCTGGCCAGTGGGCTAGGAGGTGAGCAGTGTTGTAGACGTGAAACTGACTTGCAGATTATTTTAAACTGTAGAAGAACTATTTTTTTATTCATTTTCAAGTTTCTCAAACTAATAAGTGTTGTGTAAATACTTACTAACGAGTCTCTGAAGCCCTATATGGTGTGTTCCATCTGTGAACTTCAAGTAAGCCATCAGCTTTCTGTCTCTCTTTCCTGTCTTTATTTAATTCTCTTAATTAACCTGAAAATGCAATTTTCTGACACATTAAAAAAATATGCATCAGAAAATGACGTCAGGTTAATTAACAAGGACAGGAAAGAGAGATAGAAAGTAGTTGACTTACCTGAGGTTCACAGATGGCAGGCACCTTGTAAGATTTGGACTTCTTTAAATTTTCATAAAGTTAGGAAGATATTTCCAGTGATCGGTTAGCCAACATATATAATTAATATGTGTCAGAAAATGGCATTGTCAGGTTAATTAAAAAAAATTAATAAGAACAGGAAAGAGAGTTAGAAAGTTAGTGACTTACCTGAGGTACGCAGATGACAGGCACCATGTAGAATTTGAAGTCCTTAAATTTTCGGAGCACTGCCCCCCTTATCAGAATGTTAGGAAGACATTTACAATGATGGCTAGCCAATGACTGAGCAGACAAAATTTGCTGTGTGGTTAGCTCAGCTCATACACAATGGACCCCACCAGGCCACCAACTTTTTCTCTCAATGAGGGTGTGGGAAGAGGCAGAGAATTAATGGGGGCTATGTTAACACACATACACTCATTCAAACACATCCATCCTCAAAGGGGTCTACATGCAAATACTAACACCCATACATACAACCACATATAACTCCCTATACAACATACACACACATACCCAGGTATACACACATCAAGGTCTTAACACATACATACTCAAATGGAAAAACATGGGGCTCATGCTGTTACAGATGGTCTTTTTTTGGGGGGGAGGAAGGTGTTTGTATGCATCTCCCCAGCCCCCATCAATTCTTTGCCTCTTCCCAGACCCTCGTTGAGAGAGAAAGTTGTTGGCTATAGCATAGGTCCGTGTCGCAGGAATGCTGATGAACAAATCACCATATTACACCCACCGCAACCTTCCAGAATCCCCCCAATAAAACAACCTACAGAATTACAGAAATTTTTGTCTGGCCATCACTGTAAATGTTTTCTTAACCTTCTGATGAAGGGGGCAGTGTCTCAGAAAATTCAAGAATTTCGAACCCCACATGGTGCTTGCCATCTGCGAACTTCAGGTAGGTCACCAACTTTCTGTTTCTCTTTCCTGTCCTTATTAATTGTTTTAATTAACTTGACAATGCTATTTCTGACACAAATTTACATAAAATATTATGTATAGGTGTGCCCTGGGCTGTATATACCATGCCTTGATCAATTGCACTGCAACTTTTATTTTTTGTCCCTTGTTTGTCCCATTCACTGATTGCCTTGAAGGTTTGGTGTACTGTCTTCTGGTATTCACCTCACAGAAGCTTTAGGTTTTTTCCATTTCTATTTTCAGGCCAAATAATGACCTACCCTAAATATATCTAGAACTTGCAAGAGGATAGATTATGCCCTCATATAGCCTGTGAAATGAGATGATTGTATATCTTAAATGTAACTAATATTTGATTTAAAAAATTATACTTTTTAATTTTTTGGTGAATGTCATCATCATCCACTCTCAGACTGATTTAGTCATATGTAGGCAAAAAGATTGATATCAATACCAGTGTAATGACATGCGGACCAATACATTATTATTGATTTCAATATGGTCTTGTTCGAATATAAATAAATATTTGGGCAATGCCGGGCACCCAGCTATACTATTTTTCTGGATAATAACAAGATCGTTTTGATTTTAAATTACCTTTTACGTACTAATTATAAATTTATTTGTTTTAGCTTGATTATAAATGACTGTTTGAAGTCTGGAACTCAGATACCTTACATTGAAAAGGCAAGGAAGCTAGGCTATGCAGTTATGGTTTTGAATTCAAATGACAACTACAGAATTATTGGTGGAAAAAAAGTTTATATAAAGGTAAAAGAATAATTCTTGTTTTATTCTGATGAATATTATTCTCAACCTGAAAAATGTAATGAATAATTTTTAGATAATTTCCAATAGATTCAGATAGTTACATGTTGTGGTTATAATTAATTACATTTATGAATGATAATTAATGTTACAAATTACAATTTTAATTGCTCTTGTGCAGCTTGTTGTCTTCTGAAACAATTCATAAAAATTGTAATATATCAGTAGTCCTGTATGATATATTAATTTACTGTGATACCTACCTGAATATCCTGATCCTCCACAGTAACTTTTATTATAGTGTTCACTACCTTGAGTGTTCCTTTAATCTGCTTTCTTGACTGAAACAGTTTTTAATCTATTTTTTGTAAATTTGAACCGTAATTCCTGTTTTATTATAGAATGGACCCTTAGGTTACAAACAAATTGTGTTCAAAACAACTTTTGGAAACAATTTTTTCCTTGGACTATGAAAATGTTGCTATCACTGTTTTAAATTCTGATCGCCAGCCCTGTTTCTGCCTCCTCCTCCTCTCATAAATAAACCATTATTACCATTTTTTACTGTGCTCTTTGGGTAAAATTTTATTTTAGTGAGTTTGCGGTAATGGCTGGACTCGGTGTAGGAAGGTCTTTCCAAGTCAGTAATGGCAGAAATTTGACCTTATGAGATGTTTGTAAGGACTACTTTTACATCCTAAAGTTGTGTCCAAAAAGAGATTTTGAAAAGTTTGACAAGACAGCAGCTAAATTGATTCCATTCATAGGCTTGGACATTAATGATGTGCAGGAGCTATTAAAAATCATTTTGAACTTACTCCTAAAGAAATAATTGATTTGCAGAATGAGAAATAAAGAACCTAAAATTACATAATACGTTAATGAACATTCAAATTAAAGAGATGTGGGAAATGAAATTTAATAAGAAGCAGTGCTCTAACACAGTTGTGGTAAATAAAGAAATTAACTTTTGAATGACAATATTTTGCTTCACTACAAGAAAATTTTTAGTAAATCGTTAATGACCTTGGTTGGTGCGACTATAAACAGTTATTAAAGAAAAATTCAAAATTGATAGCAACGACAATTATTATTTTTGTTCAGGAAGTCAGATCCATTGAAAATAATAAACAGCCTGAACCAAATATTAATATTCAATTATTGTAAACATAATATTCTATGCCATTGAATGAAATAAATATAATTACAAAAGTATGTGAACATAATACAATGAGGAAAATAGGTTCAGGTAATGAAAATTTTTGTATGTGATCACAGTCCAGGAACAAATTAAGTTTGTAAACTGAGGCTCCATAGTGTACCACTTTTTAAATGATGCTGTTTTTTTGGACTTCAATATGGGCTGTATCTACATACAATGTCATGTTTTAAAACTTTAAATTGTGATAATTTGCTTTTTTTGGTTTTATTTGAATGTTGCATGTATTTTTATTGTATATTAAAAGCAATACTATTATCTAATGTTTGTAGGGCAGTCAAGATCCTCTGCAACATGTAGATTATGTTTGGAGAAATTATATTCGAGATGCAAAAGCTCAACATATAGCCATAGTTGCCCATAGCTATGGTGGTGTCTGCACAGTAGATCTTGTAAGTATGAAATTGTAAAAATTAATTGCCAGAAGAGTGATTAATAGTTACTATAACCTCAGTAATATTTATTATATAGATCAAAGTCACAATTAATTTTCTATTAGTTTCCTCATAGTTCTTTATAATTTTTTGTCGGGTTAGCATAAATATATTATTGAATTTACTAAGTACCTTAAAAATTGTGGTTCTCTTTCACAGGGTATTTGTGATATAGTGCAGATACTGGGCATTGTGCTCATGAGGCTTTTATTTTATTAAAATTACTGTGGTTGTTTAATGTATAATGATGGAATTTATCTTTAATATTGTCCGCACCAAATGTACAAAACATTCAAGCTCTGGCAGTTGTTTTCAAATGCTTAGGAAGGTATACATCCACACTGGGCATGCAACAGTTGTTTGCAAATGTTAACCAGAGTTTCTCGCGTGTGCATATGGATTCAGCTATGTTAAAATTTGGTGTCACATGTTATTAATACATTTTAATTGTCAAGCTAGTGGAGGAGGCTTGGGTAAAAATGGAAGATGAAAACTTTATTTTTCTAATTTTGATAACAGTCAAGGTTCGGCCTTCTTATATATCAATAAATAAAATTGAACTGTCTGTCTGTATGTTTGTCTCAAATAGGCTCTGAAATGGCTCACTGAATGTCAATGAAAATTTGAGGGTTTAGAAACAGGAAATTTAACTTAAATATTAGTGCATATTTCATTTCAATATAATGCAGAAGATATTAATATGATAATCTATATACATAGAAGTCGGTATCCTTCCTTCTCTCTGGCGACCAACTAGTCTCACCTCCCTGTCTCTCCATTGCTATGGCCAGACTCTATTTTCTAGCCTGACACTTTGTCTCCTTTCACCCTCCTTCAAAATTAATTCGCCAACTGTCTCTCCACTTCGTCTCAGACCAACTCTTCTCATACCCCCACCATGAGGGTGGATGCAAGATCACATGACCCGCTGCTCCAATCAAATTTCCTGCTTGGCCTGCGGTGGTCATCTGACTTCATGGAGAGAGAAACAACCTTCAAAATTTTGAGGGGTTTATACCCTGGGCAGGTAAAATGCTCTAATCCCTGGTCCTTAGGATTTGACACATTTCGGACCATTCATTCCCACATCATTGGCTTCTGACTGATGTGTTACTGCCATCTCACGGGTGCCAAGGAATTTGTCAATCAGAGTGAGTTTGTCAAGTCTCACCCCTGATTGAATAAAATTGTACTTATTACTTCATTACAATAGTAAAAATAGATTTTATTATCTGTCATTAGCTGTTATTTCATTAAGTATTTGAACATGTTTGAAAATATATTCTATAATAATTTTTCTGTATACTCACAATATTGTAATTATGCAATTAATGTTATTTCTGTCTTAACATCTTTTTGTTCTATTTAGGCTATGAAGCACTTTTCAAGTTTTAGAGAGCGTGTCTTTGCTGTTGCTTTAACTGACTCGGTGCATAGTCTGCTTGCTCAGCGTACTCCGTCCAAAGTTACACAATACTTGCAAAAGGTAATGTATACATTTCAATTGGTTATAGTTGATTTATGAAAAGTACATGTAACCATTTCATGAGCCATGGGAAGTATACTTCCCACTTGAGATAATGTGTTTTAAATTGAAGGATATAAGTATTTTCCTCCACTGACCTCCTGTAATGTAGTGGCTAATGTTGCTGCCTCACAACCCAGAGGTCCCGGGTTTGAATCCTGGCATGGGCTTGAACGTTTGTGTTGTCATGGTCACGAAGACCGAGATTAAGACTGTTGGAGGATCGATACGCTGACCACGTATTACTCTGAATTCGAAATGTGTCATGCAAGATGACAGTCCGCAGTTGACTTGGTAGGCCCAGGCCCTCAATGGGCTGTAGAGCCAAGGAGGAAGGAAGTATTTTCCACCTGTTTCCTTCTTATGTCTTCTGTTTACTTCTGGGAACTACTTGAATGTCTATTTTCCTCATTCTTGGAATCTGTTACCATTGGAATTTATCTGCTGCCTGTTTGTGTTGATATGGCAGCCGTTACTTTTCAGTTTTTCATAGATATTTTTATGTTGAAGTAATTTTTAAGCATTTTTCTGCTCTATATCTATTCTTTAATGTTTTCATGATTGTTTGGTAATAATTTTGTTAGTCATTGAACTATATTTTACAGATAGTATTTACATTAGATGGGAAGAATACTTCCCACGGCTCCTTCAGTGTCTATTGTATTACGATATTGGATATTTAATTTTTATGCAGTTTTTGTTCTAAAGTCACTCTTTGTGAAAACACTATTTTTCACATTGTTTTTACAACTTAGAATATTTTTATTGTTAAGATGTTAAACTGACAGAGTTGATCTATGAAAAAGACCGATGTACTTGTTTCATTTGACAATTTTTCACCACTAAAACTCTTATGAAATATTTATTCAGAAAAGAAATATTTTTTTGCAAGGTCTCTGCGATTAGAACACACAGTTGTGTGTTCTAATCGCAGAGACCTTGCTGAAATGATGAAGTAAAATACCAAACTGAAAAGAGATGAATTTAAATTTGAAAAATAAAGTGATGTTATTGCTGTGAAATGATTGAACTATATGCTGTCACATCTTAATAACAAAATTATGCAATTCGTGTGAGACTGGGACATTAAAAATAATAAAATAGGGTTGGCCCAGTAAAAGAAATATTTTCTTATCGTAGTATAGGCATACAACATAAACATGGGAAGTGTGCCACTTGCACCATCTGCGAGTATCGTGTGCAATAGTATGGCAAACGGTGAAATTGTGGCACAGACTACAATATTTTCTGATTGATATTGCAGTAGTTAATAGTTTTATTATTTGAAAACTGTTCAAAATAAATATAGCCAAGCACTATCAACTAAGCTCTAGAATGTATAGTTGGTGGATAAGTCGTTATTCATTAAGGTAAAGACATTACCTTAAGCCAGAATTTTTCACAAAAAGAGGAATTCCTGATTATATATGCCTTACTAAAATACTAAACCATCAGTCTATACTTGACGATATGTTTAGGGATGCGGAAATTGTAGTTCAAAGCTATGAGAAAAGGACAATTGCACTGGTTGCAATGTACCTCTGTGTATAAAACCATGATTCATAAAATTTAATTGAAATCTAAAAACATAAAAAATATTAAGTGCATAGTCCGAAGTTCATGTTAAAAGATCCATGGGAAGATAGCTTCACATCTCCTTGTACAGATCTAACTTACATGATCATAGTAAATTGAATTTAAAATACTAATATATATACAATAATCATGGATATTCTAAAAAGATTTATAATATTTATCTATACCTTAATTTTGCCCACTAAAAGGTTCAATTTCAATTTATCCAAATGGTTGCAATAATGTGTTTTTGTGGTTCTTAAACTGATTTAAACAATTATGATTACGTATGTTCTTACATTACATACAACACAAAATTAAATCAAATTTATTATTTCCTTTTATATGTGTATGAAACCAATTTCTGAGTTTTTTTATTAGAATTTGAGATTCAGGGATGATTTTGAATGTTTCAGTAGATGTATATTTACCCCCTGCAATGTATTGGAGAAGTGATGGCATGCTGAGATAAGGGCTTATTGTGAGTGGAGGGGAGGTGTTGATTAGCCAGATGGTGAACTTGAACATGCTGGGTGATCATTGGATGACTCCTTAAGTGGGCACTGAAAAACAATGGTTCAAACAATGTGCAAATTTCTATTGAAGCTGTAGGTCTCATGAGAATTTGCACTTTGCAAAACATGTAAATAATGCTCCATAGAAGTTCGTGCATTCAGTACTTCATAATAATCAAAAGGATGTTTGACTCCACAGCAGATTATATGAATATTTTAACTTAATATAATCATTAGATTATAAATGTGGGGTGGCAAATTAAACAAATCAATTGGTTTTTAAAACTAAGTCTGTTTATTTTCAATACAGAGGAAACCTAAGCATGTATTTATGTTAGAAAATGCAATAGAATAATATACTCATTATCTAAAGATGGTAATTGAGATAGTTGGTCTGTTTATTGTTATTTTTTGATGAAATATTAAAGGTTTATCATTTGTATTAAGTTTGTCATGGTGTTGATTGGTTTACAAATTATCATAGAAAAAGAT
This sequence comes from Eucriotettix oculatus, assembly GCA_034510155.1. Lineage (NCBI taxonomy): Eukaryota > Metazoa > Arthropoda > Insecta > Orthoptera > Tetrigidae > Eucriotettix > Eucriotettix oculatus. Next base: position 32,729,270 of record CM067378.1, on the reverse strand, counting down.
CGTATGCCTATAAATTTTATTTTGAACACATCTATTCTAATGATGCATATATTCTATTCTTTTTCATTCAATAGTGCAGATATTTCTTAAGGAAAGATAACATCTTATATTTCCGTTTAAGCTACATAATTGAGAGTAGAAAATTAAGTTGATTATTATTTATTAGACATATGTATGCAGACTCTTGATCATAGTATTTATAAATTTATAAAATAATATAAAAATTATTTATTAAATAATAAAGTTGGCTACAACACCCCTGGAAAAGATTTCTGCTTTGGTGGATAAATCCCTCTGACCAAGAATTGAAAATCTATTTTTTTTCTCCATATGTTGCATTAGAACACAAAATTTTATAATATTTTAATTAATGACCTGAGGAGGCCCTGAAAGTTAAATTCTTCAATTTATTACTTTTGGCCATTCTTTGTAATTTATTTATTAACCATTTTTTCCACAACCTCCATGAACTGCCAAAACCACATTCATCTGATACCTTATTGTTTACTGTAAATTCTGTGTCTTAACTTCCTCCATATTAAAGACCTGGCTGTGCTTTCCTGACCCTTGAAGCTAAGCTTCTTTATAGGATTTATGAAATATGGTCTTATTAATAAACTTTTTTATTTCTCTCACTAGTTTGTCCATACTATAAAATTACTTTTTTTTCATCAGATAATTGGCACAACCATTGGCATTAGGCTGCCCTTTCTATGGTAATGTTGTTCATTGAAAACTTGAACAGAACCACTTAACTTCCTCTCTGTTGAAACCATTAACCTGGTTCCAGTTCATAAACTATATCTTTGTACTATGGTCGAGATACCCATTCTGATTTTCTGTAAAACCTAAATACTGAATTCCATGTTAGTTCACTTCAAACAACTCCTTTTTCTTGGTGACATTCATCTTAGTTCTGGATTAATCACCTCATCATTTCACATGAAGCCTACTAACACCTTACAATTCCTCCACTCGAGCAGTTGTCAGATTCTCTCTCCATAGAGATTATTTCTTAGGGGAACTTGTATTAGCTTTACCTGGAACAGTTGACCACCAATATCAACTAGATCCTCAATGCTTTCATAAATAGAAAATTACTTACAGACATCTAAAAACAAGTATACCATGCTGTATGCACTGTCCAACTAGCCCAAACCGACCCTTGACCAATACAGGAAACATATCTTTACCATACACACAATAGAATACCTGATAATTTTATCTCTAAATATAAAAAATATATTTCACTCCTTGCCACAACCTACTTTCCTGGACTACTTAAACTCGACTCCATTCTCTTCTTGGCTTAACCTGGATTGTGATCCAACCTAATTATAAATCTCACATTTCCAACAATATTTCTCTCTTGACCAAGAGTTGCCTTCAGATGCCAACCTGACCTCCATAGCATCCTTGTTGACCCTTGTGGGCCTGCTTAAGCCATATGAGGATTGTGTACTAATTTAAAGTCTTGGTTTTGATTCCTGGTCTAGTCAAAATTTTTCCCATACTGATCCTTTAATTTATTATTACAATAAAATTACCATTTTCCTTTAAAAATGTTTTTCTAACTATATTTTTATCTTTTGGGCAATTATACACAACAGCTGCGCTAAGTTACATTGAGTGTGTGCCCATTATTTCACGTGTCACCTCATTAGTAGACCCCAATTTACAAATGTGATTTTGAAATATTTTATGAAATTCATTAAAGATAGTTACACAGAATTAATACATTTGATATTATAATTGTTTATAGTTCACAGAGTAAGTACATTTCAGTGTTAAAGAAATATGTTGGTAGTTTTGTTAAAAATTAAGTCCACCATCCAGTTCATGTGACACTTCGTGAAAGTGTGAAGCCTATGTTAATTGGACTTTATGTTGTGGATCAGTGTGGATGTTAATCTTTCTTGTAATTTGATCGGGAAACTCAAAGTACATGCAAAATGAATTTTAGTTGTTTTAATCGATGCTTTACTTTTTTAATCATAGTTGTGATTTGTGGTGCCCAAGGTAATCTGGTGTATTTTACTGCAGTTGATGGTTTAGATATATGGGGTAATGGGGTGGTTTCTGACGTTCCTTTTGAATGTAAATTGTATTAATTTCTACTTTTGCAAGGATAGCTTCACTTGCCACCTCCCGCACCAACCCTCGACGAGATGTAGTCATGTGGCAGTCTCATGGCATGACCCCTTTACTTACCTTTGCTTCCTGAGCCCCGATAAGCGAAGTCAGGTAGCAAAGTTAAAGCTGGACAGGTTTCTTCTTCGTACGGTGTGGAGTTGGCGGAGTTACACAGTGTTCCTCGTGGAGCATATTTCTGGTTACCTCTTCTCAACCGTTCGCCGCGCCGCGGGAGTCTGTGTTGATTAGCCGGATCGCAGCTGCGCTGCTCGAGTCCCGCCGCGGGGCTCCGTATCGTTGTCTGTTCAACAGCTGGGCTACAAGTGCCCATTGTGCAAGCAAGCGGAGGCGAGCTTTGGTCCCGGACATTGGTAATGTTAAACGCCATGTTAAAGGTTTTAGGCTATGTTGCACGCGTCCAAATTTCAGCTGGAATCATGTTTCATGACTGGCTTCATGCTCCGTTCGATCTACTCATATACTGATGGAACATATTAATGTATTATACAACATAGCTAGAGAATTTCATTCACTGCCTAGGCTGGGAAAAACTTCGGACTGCAAACAACGTAGCTAAGTTTTTGATTAATACATTCATATCATTGAAAGATTGAGCTCCATTCGAACATGAGGCAAACGTGATTTTTAGTTACCTGCTCTATATCGCAGATAATTCCAACAAATTGTTCAGTATAACCTGACGCCATGATCTTTGAACGTTACGGGTCTCTCTCTTTTCTCTACCCGAAAATTCCTCTCTCTGACGGCTATTGACCCCCTTTATTCGTACAGTCCACAGACCATATACCAATGTTCACCAGTCTTCGTGTCTCAGTAGATACCTTATTAACTTGTTTTGTCTTATCAGCCTTCGTTGGAATAATGCGACTCGCCACTAGTTTGTATGTCTTTGTCGAGAATCTCTAATTTTTTCTATGTAACAAAACATACTTTTGACAGTTATCATCAAAAATCCGAACATATGAACTCTTTTCTATGAGAATATCAGTTGCCGCTGGTCCTGAGAAACAATCAGATCTCTCTATTTAAATTAACCCCAAGTTCAATCGCGAACTTACACGAAGTGTAGGTATAAAATAACGAGACTATTAATGCGAAACATTTTAGAGTTCATACATGTTTAGTTATTATCATATTATCCTCTCGCGAATTTTCCGTTGTTCAAAACAGTGATGACGCGTGCCGCTTTTTCCTTCACAGCTTCAACGAATGAAATCTCGTTTCATTTTATGCAGACCGGAGATAACGGATAAAAGTCGCAAGGTTCAAAGTTAGGCGAATAAGGCGGAATGTCTTTAAGGGGCTTGTAAACGAGCAACAAAAATTTCACATTGTCGGCAATATTTCTGAAAACTATGACCCGGCAATATTGTCCGCAATGTGTGGCCAGGTAATGTGTTGCAATGTATATCCCAGCAATATTGCGGCCACAATGTAGCCACAACATTTCCCGCCTACAAATAGTACAGCAATAATGGCTGAAAATGAAGTTCTTATTAGCGCATCGTTAGTGGTGATAAACTAAAGAAAATGAGAACCTGGTATAGACCTTTTTTAAATAAACAAGAAACAATTCACAATTTAAGCAACGAACTGATTCTTGATTGTTTATTCAAAAACGTCGCCTTCTATGCCAAAGGGAGACTTTAAGTATTTCATTTAAAAATAGAGATCATTATAGGGAAAAAGCTGCCCTATACATCTTTGACGTATTTATTCAGTTTCCGACTGTTCGATTGAAGTATGCGTAATTTTAAAGGAAGGACGAATTGAATTTATTTAATTAGAGGCTAGACCTCTTTATTTGCTGAATAATTATTTTAAAAATGACAAATTACGTTTCAATTTTTTTTGTTACTTTTCAATAAATGAGCAATATGCAAGTTTCACACGTTGTAAAATTTGTTGGCTATTGTTTGCCAAACATTATTTTTTTACTTGGTATTCTGAAATGACCCACGTCTCAAAATGATGAATTTGTGTGAAGTGCATCGATAAATGCAATAATTTTTTCGTTTGGCGAATTCATGATTGGCATAATGAATAATTTTTATGCGAAACACTGAGAAGGAACGACGCTAACCACATCTAATATTAATTATTAACTCGGCTGATTGGCCACAGAGATCTCTAGGTAAGGTCTAGGGACTAGTATTGCCGGGCAATATTGCATATTTTCGATACCGGACCGAACTCACCGGCAACACCCCGGCAAGTGGTTGCAGTACGGGCAACATCGCTCGGAAATAATGATATATTGCCGGAAATATTGATGGATTTTGGGCAATATTGCTTGGCCATGATTGCCGACCACATATTGCCGTAAAAAGTTGCTCATTCACAAGCCCCTTAACACTGGGATGTTGCACTTGGCTAGAAACGTCTTGACAGGCATGCACAATGAGCAGGCGCGTTGTTGAGATGGAGAAACCGTGACTTGTTCTTCCACAATTCTGGTCTTTTTTGCTTATTCTTTCATTGAGTTGAGTAAGAACCTCAGGATAGTAATGTTGATTAATAGTTTGACGTCCTGGAACCGACCATGTCATTATTTTCATTCGTTTTTGACGTGCAAGGGCAACTTTGGCGTGCAACTTAAGTATAAAATGACCACTCTGTAATCTTTTATGTCTCATAGTGCATTATTAATTTTGTTTCTTCAAGTACATATAAATTATTATTAAATTGGCCTATTATATTGATTGATCTTTTGTTTAATAATATAAAAAAGAAGAAACCCTTTTAACAGTCACTTTTAATGTTATTGCATTAAAATTTGTCTATTATTTAAAAGACAGAGCTTTCAACATATTGTATTTATGTCATGTTCATCTGCAAGAAAAATTATTAATTACAATTGCAAAATCACAAATTCGTCACAAATAGTGAGAGTGATTCTACATATCTATCATGTGTACTTTAAAATATTAACTGGCCTTAATATTTTTAAACTAACAAGACAGTAAGCGGATACATTAAGGTTTAACAGTCCTTTTTGACTTGGTTCAGTGGCACCCATCTGTGGTGCAAATCATACATGACCAATTTTATTTATAGTATTCATTGTTTTTAAAAATAGAAATTGCTTTTAGAGCATTTAAATTTGGATCATCATTTTTACACAATTCAAAATTGATGCTATGTTTTGTTTTTAAATCATGTGATGTATGTTGTGTTAGGTTTGATGTTATTTTTGATACTGTATATTACAGTTTGATTGATATATGTCTAATATAAATTAATTCAGAATCTGTGCAATTCATCAGAAAAATTACTTTATTTTGGTATTTTGCAACTATAATATCTTTTGTCTTTGTCATAATAGTTTCAATTTTTTTATAAATTGAAATTTATTTTTCAATAATTTAACTTTGTAGATATTAATCGATAAATTAAGGTTTTTTTAAGGACTGTTCAAAGTATGTTATATTTTATATTATTAACGTTATATAAAAATAGCCTTTTAAAATAGAATTCTGCAAGTATTTAACAATTTTACAATGTTTCATCCACAATTTTGGGACTTCTTCAAGTATAGACTTATGAAGACAAATTTCTTCCGAAGTTAAATTTTGTATGGTTACGAATACATATGAATTAAATATCGGATGAAAGCTTTCTAGGGGTTTCCCTGCATCTCTTTAGGTGAAACACCGGGTAGGATCCTTCAACTATAGCCCGGAGGCTCTAGTCAACCCTTGGCTACCTTGCTCTACTTTCCGCAACCCCCCTTTTTATTTCCCTTTCTATGCTATTAAAGGGGAGTTGCCTGTTTCAGGATCACCCTCATGTAACCCCCTAAAAAATAGAGGTCTGGAAAAATAAATAAAAATTGCCCCCTATACTGCGTCCAATGACGATTACGGCCGAATAAATTAATTTGAGAAAATTTATATTTTTCTAGATTTACTTGGGAATATGTTAAACAATGCTGTTTGTTGTTGTGGTAAACACTCCTGGTCTGAAGCAACCTATCCTTCGCAAGGCTTTTCATTTCTACATAGCTAATCTTCTTAGCTATTCAATCCTTTGCCTCCCTCTTCTGTTCTTTCCCCCACACACTTCCCTCTAATGCTAATTTTACAAGACCCTCATATCTCAAAACGTCACTTATTAATCAATCCCTTCTCTTGGTCTAAGCCCTCTAAATTGTTAACAATGCTGTGTAATAATATTCTAGTTGTCATGGACATGCATGTGCAAATAGCAAGTGCAGTCTGTTGAATACTCATGATACGTTAATCAGGACTTCTGTTTGCTTTAGATCCGTACTACATCCCATGTAATCATTTCTGAACCACAGTCGATACAATATGTTGCATTCTTTTTGGCTGAGCAAACGACACAATTTTTTCCAGTTGGTAGAAGCAAAACTGCTGCGCGCCACTCATGGGCGAGCAATTTGTGAACCTGCAACAAGTTCGTTCTTCTTCCCTCGGCCAGCATTAGCGCCGTAATTGATTTAGAACGGCGATGGGAAGCAAATTCGTGGTCCGCATCAGGTAATGGATCCATTAAACAGAGCGCGCATCTCTCTCCGGGGATCCATCTCAGACGGAAGTAATTTCGCCTGTTTTCTGTTATTCTTTTCCCTCCCCTCGTTGAAGGAAGGCCTTCAGCGCCCAGAGACCAGACCTCATTTAGCGTAAATCGCATCCGTATGATCCCTTTGTGTCGCATGACAATGCTTGGGAACGCTACAGTTCCGCGCAAGGGTTTTTGCAAATTGCCGTCTCCCACAGGCCAACCCCTGTTCTGTCCCACAACGCACCGAGAAAGCAAGAAGCACGAAAGAAACACAAGGTTATATGCAACGATCAATCCCAGGATAAATTTCAATAATTCTTGGCACGTGCAATGTTTCGAAGAATTCCACTGATTTTTCCTTCACCTTCGTGAAAACCTCCTTGACTTTATACATACTATCAAGTACTGCTAATGGCAAATAAGAAAGGCTTTATTATCAAACGCTGAAAGGTAAAGGGATTAAAATATGGGATGTAATTTGAAGTATTCAAGTTAAAGTTCTTGCTTTTCTAAAGATTATCTTTAGATCATAAACTGTGGTCATTATTGAAACGTCCTGAAAATATACGGAGAGATAATTTAACTACGTTGAGATTATTGTAATGTACAATTAGCACTAACTAATTAGTTACTATGTGTAGCTTAACCAAGAAACTGTATCCACTATCCTGTGCAAGCCTCTTAAATTCTACAAAACTGCCACATCCTCTTTAATCCACTACACTCCATTACCTTGCTTTTCCCTCTATTAATCCTTACGTTGAACTTTTTCCAGGTCCACGTTCATGCCATTTATTATCGACTTTATTAATCGAGATATATCGTGTAGACTTTTAGACGCGCTTTAGACATGATGTGTTCAAATACTGGAAATCGCTTCCAACATACTTCATTGCGTTAATATATTTTTACATACATTTATTCCACCGTTCAAAACATTCCTTCTCTTGAAGGTGCCAAATTCTAGTGAGGTCAGTGTATGCCAAGTGGTCCAGCACTGGTTGCCTCACCATCTCAGAAAAAATCATGATTTTGTTGGTAGTTCAAAACTAAATTTGTTTAATTACTTATTATATCTGTCTATGGAAATAAATAAATAGTAAAACTGACTGTGTAAATCAGAAAAGATATAATATGAACTTGATTAACAGTAGTTATTACACTACGAGTGGCGTACTCTGTATAACCCGGAGTCACCGATTGCTCTGGGGGGGGGGGGGGAGCAGCATTCGTGATTTTGTGGTGAATTGTTTTTCTATTATTCATGACTGAACATTGAGCTATTAAGGCAAGTGTTTCAATCAGTATTATATATAGCATATCATTTCTTCTCTGAATATAAAACAATTGATTAAAAATGTACTGAACAATGCCAAATTACGTTTCGTTTTTTTTGGTATAATCCCTATAGATACATGGACAACCTTTTGGTTCTTAATCTATTCAATTAATAAATCTTACTGATATGAAATCTCTCAGATAGCCAATAACACTTAACTGAACAGTAGAAATCTGTATTTTCAGACAGCACTTATATTGTTTAGAATTATGTACGCGATGTTCATTCTAATAACTAATATTAAATATTGTTAAATACCATTATTAAATATGTAATACAAAGTATCACATAAAATAAAATGTACCGAGATGTTTCAGAGTTGGATTAATTATTATACTAATCAAATATAAATTTTAGGAAATTTTCCCCCTCGAAATATATTTCTCTGAATCCGCTACTGAGTAAATACGATTCTATTATTTTGCATATATATATAAATTAAAATTTGCCTTTTTGTGAATAAATTAGAGTTTTAATAACAACTTCAGATGATTCACTAGGGCCCAAATTAACGTAATTATTTGAAAACTTTTTTTAAAAAAATAATTTATTTCTCTATTTTTAGCCTGCTTTCTTGTTTCCTATAGCAGGCCTTAATTACAATATTTTACAACTATCTTGCACACTTATTTACAATGATTAACATATCAAGAGTAATTAATATTCGAAAACTATTAAAATTAATCCGTCCGAATAATGAGTTACAATAGTTCGTAAAATACTTTGAACTTGAATAGAAATAAATAGTAAACATCGCCGCTTTTTTGGTTTTACGAACAACTTATTTAATTTTTATGTCTAACTGCGTATTTTTAGATCTTACCCATGTATTAATAAATGGTATGTTAGTATTTTGACATGTTTGGTCATTTGCCTCGGTCATTGCTCCGTCATTGTAATCAGGACTCCCAGCCGATTCTTTGTTGTGTTTTCTGCATCATAATTTATTTGATCCATTCTACGCTCTAAAATCGTACCCTATTCTATTAATGACTTCATGAACCGTGTCATCATTGGATTTCTTCTTTATTTTTGAAAAAGAGAATTAAAATACACATTGGAGTACATGTTTGATTTTGTGATCCTTTAGGTTCAGTGACTACAGACACAGGTCGAGGCCGAATGATCTGAGACCATCTTCTATCTGAAGAAGTGACAATTTAGGTGCTGCTGCATCTCCGTGTGATCTTTGTTCTCGGTTGCGAGATGAGTGCGGCAAATGGACCGCCACTTCAACACTGAGGACACGATGCATTTACACCCTTTCAGTGGCAGCCTTCAGATACGAGACCGAGTGTCTAGCACGGGGCCTGCTACATTTCGGCTCACTTGTGGCTCCAAGGGCTCTTCACAGCTCTCTTCCCCTACTCCTACTGCCCATAAACCACGTTGCTGGTGCTCCGAGGGGCTTTTCAGATCTGATTTTCCCAATTCTTTCTTCCCTATCTCGATAATTGTAACTCATTGTATTTCGAGGGCTCGCCATGTTTCTTTCGATTGACGCTATTGACTAGTTCGTTCTTCGCAAAGCATTCCTAGAACATCCCCACTGCACGACGTGACGCAATAAGTAAACGAATGTTTGTTTTCAATTCCCTTACTGATTTTGTTTCAGTGTCCGTCTTTGTGCAAATACTCTACAACTTAAGGTTGAAACTGACATACATTTAACAGAATTAATCAGTTGTTTTATATTTTATCTTAATGCTTCAGATCACATAAATCAGTTCTGAAAGATTTTTTATTTATTTTTCATGCCTGCCACATTATTAACAATTATACTTGTTTGGTGCCAGTCTCTTTTTTTATTCTTTCCTGGGTTAATCTCATAATTGCTCCGGAATCTCGAAATCCAACATCCCTAATTGTTTTCCGTTATCGTTTAATCTTCTCTAACGCCACACTTTATCTCTCGCCGTTTATTTCCAAATAATGGTCCACATATAAAATTTGTAGTTTTCTCTTCTTTGTATCACCATAGTCTCACGTATTGAACTTTTTTGGCCTTTCTTTAATATTATGTTATTTTTTTATGGGTGCAATATACGTGTAACGTAGGTCCCAGGATTATTTTTATGAAAGACAAACTCCGTTTCAGGATTACAAGAGCATGACAAAGGGGTGCCGTTACGTGTTGCACAATTTTATGATGCTTAATTCAGTAACATGGTATCAAAATCCAAGGCATAGCCTCGGCAGCTTTAATCGAATTTATTGGTTTAATTTTTACAAACAAAACGCGGGAAAAATATTTTCTAATGTAAAAATAATTGCTCAACCTTTTTCTTACCGCGCCCCACCTATGTCATCTGATAACCGCAATGTTCATAGTCTTTTTGATATAACTACACTATTACATTGCTAAAAGAACATGTGTTTTGAAGAATTATTAATTTTAAATTGTTTGACAGGTAAACACGTTTATTGTGATCTTGGAAAGCTATTTGTAATGTTTTATTTATATTCTTATAGAAATATTGTTTAAAGTTTTCAGATGAATACGTCTCTATAAGTTGAAAACTTCTGATACATTTTAATTAATATGAACAGTTTAAGAAATAAGGTGAGAAGATTACACTAAGGACGTTTTGGTTTTTTATAATAATTATTCACGTAGTGCAATATCTAAATACTTCAATTATAACTTTTTTCTTTGTACTTGCGCTGCTTTCGAAGGATGAAGATGCAAATGTCAACATTTTAAAGCAGCGGTCGATTTATCTTATGATATCGACTTTTTAAATCACTTTCTTGACTCTTTATGTCCTTAGAATTTTTACTGAAGGAATTTCAACATTATCAGTCTTATAAATGGCAGATAGAAATGTGATCCGCATGATAAAATGTTGTTCTCCCCCTACACCCCCAGCCTCACACTACGGAGGTCCCAGGTTCGATTCTGGCAAGGGCTTGGGTGTTTGTGTGTTTATTCAAGTTCCCTGACTATTAGCGTTAAAGAAAAGGAAAACTAAGTTACCTAATTAACATGAAGCTATGACTTCGATGTTGGTGCGACTGTAAAAATCGAATTTGAAAAAGGTTTTTCGGGGTGTACTATATACATTGATCTCATTTTCTTTTGGTTTTATATCCTGAGAACTCAAAAGGTACGCTCATGTATTTCCCGCAGTAAATCAGCCACTTTAAAATATATTACTGAGCTATTGGACAAGACACGGGAATTTGTACAGTGTATGCGACAAAACTTAAGGCGGAGTTAAGTGTCATTTCGGCCGAGAATTTATTGGTCAGATGTTTCGGGACAGAGACAATAGTGGACAACATTGGAAATTATCAACAAGTTTGGACAGTTTATATTGAGGGAGCGTGTAGGAAACGAGAGCTGTAAAGACTGGAAATCTATAAATCTGCTCCTCGTCAACAATTAGTGCCGGGAATGATATATATTTTTTCATACTTTCGTATGGCTGTAGTCGCCCCATTGAAGTTTCCGAAGATCGAGAGATTTACTCATTTTAACCGGGTTGTCACTCGTTATATCCTTTTCAATTTGTATACCATACAATTATTTCAGTTGGAAGAGTCAGATTTGTTCGTTAAAACACTTGCCTTTGTGAAATTTTCTTGCTGCTTGTTTTCGTTACATCAGTATTTGAAATGTGTTAGAGTAAGTAATAGTACTCCGCGATTTATCAATGGCAATGTGTAAAATAATAAACGATGTCAGGGAACGTTGGAAGTATAATTTTACGAGCGCCGACCTCCCGTGTCGGTAATTCAGAACTGGTCGTTGGAGTCAAAGAAAAATAATTTGCCGATGTAGGAAACCCTATGGTGGGTGGGTGACGAGGTGCGAAACCGGTTCGGAAATCTCAGCCACCGTTCTCGCTTCAACGTAATAATATGTTGATACTGCCGTTCTGAGCTTCCACGGATTATCCACCGAATCTTAGCAAACAGGGCTGTTACATAAATCCTGGCACCATGGGAGATCAGATCCAAAACATTGTACGTTTCTTTGTTATAATCAATAAATAATGGCTTGGAAGTTTTTGTTGGCCCTGGCGACCTTTAATGTTCCTGAGTGCCGGAGATGATGTAGTAACACCGTTTCGTAACACTTTGCCATAAATCGCGGTGGTGGGGAGAGACGCCCAGTCGTAACCGCGCGGCGCGGCGCGGCACGGCGGCAGCTGGGCCATTGTAAGGGCTGGCTAGCTGTTCTGCTTGATTTAGCGCCTCCACCGTTCGTTAGCACACGTCGAAGCATTGTTCCAACGCTGCTCAGACATGCTCAACTGGCCCCGTTCCACGTGCGGGTGCCCAGTCCGTCTCCATACAGAGCCACTTTATTAAGCGACCTTACCTCAAGCGCTCTTCCTCACACTGAGACACAGGATCTAGACCAGTGGTCTGCGATTCGCAAAGAAATCAGGTCTGATCTAAATTTATTGTGCTCACTGAATACAGAACAAATTTTCTCTAAGCTGAACAGATTATTAAATATAAATTAGAACAAGAACATTATATGACCATTTGATTTGCTACAAAATGTGAATCTGTCAACCAAAATATCTTTCTGAAATGAGAATTTGTAAAGGAAAATACAATTAATCAATGAATGGTTTAAATTTTTTCCAAATCTTAATGAATACATTTAAGAAAAATGCGTCAGCCAACTGATAACACTTGTCAACGAGATTTTTGGCTCACAAGTACCAAGTACCAATACTTGATGTAGTTCTTTGTCGTGTTTTCAAATGTGTGTTCACAATTTCTCCAACACCCACAAATTTTAAAAATTCAAATTTTTTAAATAAACGTTTTTCCCGTCCATTTCACTAAGGAACAAATTAATTCTTTACTGTCGTGGAAAGAAAAACCTGTGATTCTGATAGTATTACTTCCACAGAATTCAAATATTATGTCGGCTTTTCCTCATTACACAAGGTTTCCGAGATACTGGCATTTATAATTTCAAGCAGTAATATTTTCTACATTCTTAACTACACAATCTTAAAACACCATGACTGATTTAGAAAGGTGGAAATTACAATTGTCTGCTATATTTCGCATGTGAAATATCTTTCTTGTTGATACAATAATAATCGGTCAGCATATTAGGATTCAAACAAGTTACACACAGTTTTTTGTGTCTAAAGGAGGGAGGTATTGTAATATTATCAACGATCTTGGAACATAAAGATTTGGATAGTAATATGTCCTTAAAATTACAATGTGCGAAGAAACACGGGAAACACTAATCGGCAGATTTCAGCTATGGAAAAGAGGTATCGAATAAAATGGAATCCAAATACGCTATTCGATTCTTGTTGGACCATCAAGAGAGATGTTCCAGCGGCGAATTAAAGTAGATAATCGAAATGTTTCTTACTTTATAGGTGAGTCAGAATGTTTGAATATAGTGTATGAATTATTTCGAAATGTTCGATACTTTAAATGACGAACTCTCGAAAATCTTGCGTGATGGGGAAAATCCGGTTTCATATTTGGATTAAGGAGTAAATGTACTATCATGATCACATATTTAACTTTCCGAGAAAATAAAAATTCATTTTTCTTCCTCAGTGAAATAGATCTTGTTCAACATCACTTGAAATCAAGCAGGGCTGACTGGCCCTTGCGATTTTGCCGGAAAAATGCCACCCTCAAGCTTCCGAATAAACTGAAATATACTGAATATACTAATACATATACCTGTCTTAATTCGCCCCTTTATAAATTACGTTAATAGTACGCGTTATTTTATATTGGGATTGAAGTAGTCCGCAATACCTAAAATGTTGCCAACCGCTAATCTAGACCACTGTTTTGGTCCAATTCTCAGATGCCACAGTATTTGAATTCTGACATCAAATTTGCTTGTTTAAGAACTCTATTCATACGAAAAATTCACTTTTTAAAAAAATACAACTGTGGGATTTGCAGAAATGTTTTGTTGTATAGTGTCTAATGAGTTTTTCAATTTCTTGGAACCTTATTGCCACTTTTAAAATTTATTCTCAATTCTGATAGCTGGTTTCTAAATTCAGTTTTTCAGAGGTATGAAAGAGGCATGATCCTAGGGTCGGCACATGTGAGTACTGTTTGGTGGCATACAGATAAATTTAATACTGTTTTCGTTACACAACTTTTGATGTCTGCTGAAACTTTAATTGCTAAATTATCTCCTATTATAGCTTTTAGATAATCCCCTGGTCTCTTTGTTGACCTATTGTTTGAAACCGGCCATTAAATTTTTTTACGTGTATTGTACCTTCACTCCATGAGACATACTTGTTGCCCGCTTTATCTACTGTGAGCGGTGGTAATGAAACTGAAAACCTTAATAAACTTGCGTGTATACAATTCTTTTTTTTAAAAAAAATATATATATAAAATTGAAGTAAATAAGTAAATAAATATATGTGCACAAGTACTACACAGCTATATAGCGAAATGAAGCGAGGGAAACATTCAAACAAATGATGTTCAGTTAACCTAGGCAACCATATTTAAAAGTATAGTTTTTGTTATGAAATTAAAAAAATTTAAAATTACCTATAACAGTGCAAAATGGAGGATAATTCGGAAATTCGCCAACTCCTGTGACATGTGAAAACGTATTATCCAATAAAATATCGCTTTGGAACCCTTTTACGGGAATGTACACAGCATAATTAAACTACAAATAAAAAATTACATCTACTTATATTATTTATGATTTTATCCTGGAACCACACCCAACTACATACTATATTGAATTGTACTAGGATTTAATATTATTCGCTTTGTAAAGGGCCGTTTGATGTTATCTGGTATTATTTTGCGAAATGTAATATGCTTTATAGATTCATCCTTGTTATTGTCTTTCTTTTGATATTGCTTGGTCTCATATTTCTGACATATAGCCGGTTAAGAAGAACATTTAGCCAGTAGGTAGGTAATTGTAGATTACGACACGTGCAGACTCTGGTAAGTTCAAGCCTTACAACTTCAGTCCATGGGTTTCCATATCGCCTTTCGTACCGCATCTAATTATACTCGCCCGCAATGACACATTATATTGACCACGAACAACTCGATACACGAAAGTATTTCTCTATCAAACTGACATCTCTGTACTTGTGGAAACGAAATGACTTTTTGATGTCATAAGTTATAAGTCTGTGATTATAATTGTCCTTCTCCCTCGGTTCATCTTCTGTTGCTGTTTGTTCTTTAATTATTGTGTTATTTTAATATAAGTACACTTACATTATTACGCAGCTTGGTTGTCCCTCCATTTATGTCCAGGACTTAATTATATTTTTTTTCGTGCGCTGCTATTTATGATTCTTTACAGTCTGGCTGTATCTATGTACACTTCCTTATTGACAATTATTACTGAATTTATTATAGATATTAAAAACAATGAGTGCCTTATGTTTTATGCCGAAATCTTTAAGTCGAATTACCCAATTGGACTTAAATTGTTAATTAATTCCTGTTTATAAATTAATAAACCAGACACGATATATCGTACCTTTTTGTAACATTTTCAGGTGCAAACATAAAACTTTTACATGCCTGAATAAGTAAAAATTTAAAATAAGGTTTTATAAACATGATATTTAATTATGTAAAAGATGGAGTATTACTTTGTAACGCTTACCCGCTCCCTTGGATCCGTTTATCTCGAATGCCAAACCGGGCGCCACTGCATATGCAAAATTAATATAATATGTATAAAAAGAAAAACAATCGCGAACCGCATGATCCTGAGGAAGATGATAAGCGTCGAGCCAAGATACACGAATCCTTGAACTCAGCATGAGACTCGGGGGTCTTGGCTTCAACTAATTAATTAGGGCCGGGTTTATTGAAAAAT
This sequence comes from Eucriotettix oculatus, assembly GCA_034510155.1. NCBI lineage: Eukaryota > Metazoa > Arthropoda > Insecta > Orthoptera > Tetrigidae > Eucriotettix > Eucriotettix oculatus. Next base: position 32,713,419 of record CM067378.1, on the reverse strand, counting down.
CAAACAGTTTAATTCGGAATAACAAATTTTATAGTTAATGCCTCGGTCCCGAAATAATTGAATATTGCTATTACCCGTGCTCACATCCATACGCACTTAAAACGAACTATTCTAAGCTAATCTGAAAACTTTTAAAATGATTCCGAAATTTATCTTAAATATGACAATGTTTAACGGCAAGTCCGGTGGCTGTAACCACAACCACACGAAATGAAAAAGAGGGCTTACTTTTCGATGATCTGGGTGTGGTTGCCGAAGATTATGTCCACTTTCCGGGATGTGTATGACGTGTACATATGGCTGGCTGGCTGGTTTATTCAGTTCTAATGCAATCTGATGAATATAACTTTATTCCTGCTTATTTGTTACTTCATGGTTTTAAAGAATAACATGTCGAATTGCAGCAATTTGATGACTCCGCGAGGAAAGCGGAAGTTCTAGGCTTTTTGAGTACTTAATTGGTTAAGCTAAGAAATTGAGAACGGACTTTGTGAGCTTAAATCGGTCTGTGTAACTGTATGCTAATGAGATGTTATTTCAGATATTCTGTCTGCATATCAAACTTAAGCACCTTTATCTCTGCGGAATTCTTTCCGATTAAAAGACACTTTTATTTTTTAATGTTTCAATTATTGTACATATTAATTTTAATAAAACTTTTATATACAAAAATGCGACCTTATTTTTATATACACTTGAATTTCCAGCCTGCTTAGGTCTTGCCACTGTGTGGATTAAGATTGTTTACTTTGGAATATAGTGTAAGTTTTATTTGTTTCAGATTTCGTGCAATTGGGTTTCCGAAGCCGAGCCACTGGATTGCCCAATCTTCACGCCTGAAAATGAGATCAGGAGAGTTTCTGCTGGTAAATAATTACATTATATTTAGCAATGCATTTATTATTACACTTGCAAAATGAAAAAGGGGGGGCTAGTTATTATTATTAATTATTTAAAGTATTAACAAAATTAACTTGAGTTTCTTTTAAATTGTAATTAATTTATATATTAAAACACAATTCCGTGTTGGGTCCTGCACTATCATTAGTAACAAATGTAGGATTTAAGGGGAGTTAAATATTTAATTGGCAATGGCCTAGCTAATGGTCAATTACTATGGGGCAATAACTGGTTGCAGAGATTTTGTTCATTCGGGATGGACCTCTTTTATTTAATCTTTTTTCCACTATTTCGTGCAGGTACAAGACCTCAACTTCTTTCCAAATTTCAACACACTGCTCCTTCTATCCACTCCTACTTCCCATTCCTTCCAGTTTCCAAGCAACTCTGAATATTTCACCACCTTGTCACCTCCCAACCAACCTCTCCTTTCTCCTTCTCTATGGGAAAACGCCACCCCACGACTCGCGTCTTCACAAATAGTTATTTATTTTCCGCCAAGCGCGGGATTTTGAACTTACGAAGAGGGCGTTGGCCTTGGGAAATTTTCAGGGTTAACGTCCTTTGGTAAACAAACTGCTCTAATCCATTGTACCTAGAGGGCAGACACTATTCCTGTGCGACATTCTGACTCAATTCTTAATTTTGGGGTTTTCCGCCTCTTGTTTGTCATTCTCCGAATATTCTTTCTGAATTTAATTTGTTCTAAATTTGAATTAAATTGGGGAGAAAGCCTACTCAAGCATAGTGTGTATAGTCAAGAGCATACGTTCGATCAGCGTATTATGGTGCGATGAACGCACTCGTAACCCTACGACCCTTCTACGTGTCTGAGCAGCTATATGGGCCTTCCTCTTTCCAGTCTTCATCTCTCGAAATACACTGGAAGACCGTAAATAATCCGCTTATTGCATTCATTCTCGAAAAAGCAACTTTTTCCTATAAGTGAATTAGGTAAGAAATTAAGTTACGTTGTGATATGGGCAACCAAAAAATTCAAATATTGAAATAAACTTGAATTATATATACATCTTTCGGTTTTGTTGTTGACACTCATCAGACGTAATACAACGAAACTATTAAATTATAGAGATAATAATTCAAGTGATCATACATTACAGAAATTATAATTAAATTAACTAAAGTGAAAAATAAAGTATTTTGACAAAAAGACTTGGTGATTAATTTTTAAAATTATAGGTTTCTAAGTCCTGTATATTGTTAATAGAAACTGCTTAGTTTTAACAGTAACTGAATTAAAAATATATAACATGCTCAATGTATAATATTTCAGAAACTAATCTTTTTTATTACTGTCTGTATTTGAAATATGGAAATGCCCCAAGTGATAGATTGGTTTACAAAATATGGTTAGGTTAATATGTTAAGAATATTTTATGGTTAATTGCTAAGTAATAACTACTATGACTTTTATGGCATCCAGTTCCATTTTGTTATTAATTCATTTTCCTAACCCATTAATATTGCAGTTATGCACAATTCCCCTCTACACTTTTGACTGAGGATGGGCCAATTCATAGTTCGGTATTGATGCTTTAAATAATTCTTCTTTTGTGACTTGCAAATTCGGTAAGGATTGCAGATTGTTTTATTTTATTAATCTTATTCCTTTTTCGTTTAAACCATAAATCCAGATCAAAACACATTTAAAAAAAACGACATAATCACAATATAAGCCAAAGAGAGCGGTATGCCAGTTGATAATAATGTTTTATTCAATTGGGTAGATGAATCAAGACTTCAACAGCTTCTCAAGCAAATCAACTAAGAAAAAGGTGTCAAAAAATACTCCGGTAGGATTCAAACATTATTTTCGACCTGTCTTGTATCCAAATTCATGGTTAGATACATATTGTAAACAATATCAAAACCCACTTGAAAAAAAGAAACCTAATTAGAGAAAAGAATACACCACAATAAAAAGGAATAAGAAGATACTGATATTTTCAAGTGGGTATATGGATCGAGACTGCCACAGACATCAAAAATTTACTAATAAAGAGAAAAAAAAATAGTTTTTAATATAATTTTGTGTATTGTGGAACAAGGGTTCCAGGATTGCTGTATTCGATTCTAAAATTGCCAAGAATTGAGCCAATGCATGATGAGATCTGTAATTATTACGTAATACAGCATATTGGAGCCAATTAAAATATCCTATTCTGCGCCTGAAATTTTGGACAATCGCCCAACAGGTGGAATCGAACCACTCTGACGTTAGTCAGCTACAGGTTTGAAGCCTGCACCCCGGCCACCGAGGTTCAGTTGGGCAAGTTGTGTGGCGGCCGGAATCGTATATATCCTGGAAAGGCGTGTTCCATACCACTTTGAGCGCTAAGCTTTCGTTCGCAGTTTATACCGTGTCGCTTATTTTAAAATTGCCTCACTTCTTGCAGGCGTTACAACAATTGTTTCGCGCCGAACAGTTGTGCGAAATCTATACTATTTCGACATTTTCGATAATCGTTGATTTTGTCTCGAAATTATTATTTCTAGGCACAATATAAGATTATCTTTTAAATACATACTTTCCCATGCTTTAATTTATTGATGGTATTATTTCAAAATGTCCTTTTACTAAGGGTGTTACAAACCTTGAGCGGGAAAATGTTTCGCGGAACTATTGTTGCGGAAATTCAACAGACTACATAATTTTGAAAATTAATTTACTAGCAGAAACTATTTTATAATAGGGTTAGGCGTTTAGTCAGTCTCATTTCTACAATAAATAATTTTGAAGAGGACGAATAAAATATCGAAAAAGAGGACTTATACATAACCTCTACAGAAAGCAGCAGTAATTAGAATTGAAGATCGAGAAAATAAATCATAAATCAAGAAAGGAGTAAGATAAAAGATGCAGTCTGTCACCCATGCTATTTAACTTACATATAGAACAGAGTATGAAGAAAGTTAAAACGGAATATGGAAAAGGAATCATACTGCAAGGAGAATAAATAAAAACCTTACGTTTTGACGATGATATATATTGTAGCAGATCCCGCGTTCCTCCGTATTCTATGATTTATAATTATTTTAGGGCGCCAGGTATTTTTCATAAAAAATACCTAAATTGATTTTAATAGTTTTTAATTTTCAATCAGAGTTTGAGACAAATGACAACTGCAGGGCGTGGCCATTCCTCGTCGACCCGCCGACACAACCTATTTCTCCGAACACTCCCTGACGACTGCCCTAGTCTCGCCAGACTCCATTGTTGGCCCGAGTTGCGACAATTGCAACACGCAAGCTGGCCCGCATTGTTGCGTGTAACTTTTCATGTTACAATATTGTATGTAGTATTAGGGGAGTCAGACTAAGAATTGGAAACCATAATAAATGGCAGAAACGTGGCGCTGGAGAAAGAGTTCAATATGAGGATTAATAGAGGAAAACCAAGTTGTATGGGAATCAGTGGAATAACAAAGGGTGTTAGATTGGGAAGGGTTATTTTGAAGGAAGTTAAGGAATTATGCTAGTTGGGGAGCGTAATAACTAGGGATGATAGAAGAATAGTAGATAAAAAGAGTAGGATAGCGCAGGCAAGGAAGACTTTCGCTAAAAGATGAATTTACTTACGGGTAATATAACTGTGAATATTAGGAAATCGTTGCTAACATACGTTGTTCGTATGGAGCATGGCGTTATATGGGTGCGAAACGTGGACGGAGTTGCGTTAAGGAAAAAATAGAACCCTTTGAAATGTGGTGTCATAGGAGGATGTTGAAAATCAGATGGGTGGATAAAATCCATAACGAGGAAGTTCGAAACAGAATACGGGAAAAGAGAACAATATGGAGAACGTTGACCAAGAGAAGGGATTGATTAATAGACTACGTTTTAAGACACGAGGGACTTGTAAAATTGGTATTTGAGAGTAGTGTGTGTGGCGTACGACCAGTAAATGGAGGCAATGTTTGGAATGCGTTAAGCAGATTATAGAGGATGTGGTAGTTATGCAGAATTGTAAAAGGCTTGCGCAAGATAGGATAGTATGAAGGGTTGCATCAGACTAGTCTTAGGACTGAATACCGCAACATTTCTACAATTCGTTAATAAATAATATTATTTAATATTGCTAAAATTGGACTGATTTAAAATATATATAATTTAATGTGATTCATAAAAGTACTAAATATTATATTCCTTGCAGAAGTTATTTTCTGTGCTATTTTGATTGTCTTTAAGTCGTTATGAAATTGACAATGCAATTGATTATTCCTCTTGAATAAATGTAATTACATACTGCGAACTTTGCAATCGGAATTGAAACTTTGTTGATAACATTTCTGGAAATCATTTTACAGTGATTCATGTGCTGCATTTAGCTACACCTACCCGTTACTTCTCTACATAGTTGCCTCTCCGACTGTAGCCACTTGTCAGAGCCAACTTTCCATACATGTGGCATATGAGACAGGCTTCTGTGTTTTCAGCCAATTTTCTACACGGGTCTGCATTTTGTTTAATTTTGATTATAACTGTTGTCTTAATTTTGCCACCGATCGGACCATTTATGAAGTACACATGTTAGATGGAGATATTTGTCCCCCCCCCCCCCTACACACACAAATAGTTCAAGAGCAAAAAATACCATATTTGTAGTTGAATCGAAAAATCACAATTTTCACTGTGTCTTTACTTATAAAAGGCCCATATTTCAAATGGCTTAGAAGAGACACCCAACTATTTCTTTGCCTGCTTCACCCCAAGCCTTCTGATGCCTGATATGTAACATATATTCAAAAATCTAATTACAACTTGTTCAGTACAAAAAAAAGGTTAAAACTAGGAGATTATTAAGAAAATACTGTAAGTTAATTTACACAACATGTAATAGACAAGTAAAACTTAAGTTAAAAAGAATTTATATGACAGATTTTTATTTATATTTTGATTTTTAGTAAGTACTGTTAAATTGTTAAATAATGTCAACATTCACTGTTGTCACTTTGGATTAGTCATACCTTTGTGCTTGAGAAGAGTCAGTTTCAGTCTCAAGCCTCCCCTATTTGTAAAGGTGAGATGGTGGTAGCGACTCATGCCATAGCAATTGTCCAATACAATACATACTAGTCTTTCACAGTGCATAGTAAACAATACTCTGCAAGTATATTCTACTCCAGACTTTCAAGTGTGCTCTATGGGAAGTATAATATTTAACAAACACTTCTTTAAAAAAGCTGATATACACTTTTTCCTTTTGCACGAGTATAATCATAGTAGGTGATTTGTTTTTTAATTCTAGATGAGCTCATTTTTAAATTGCTCCCCTGAACAATCAAATTAACCCCCATGTGGAGCGTGAGGCCTGTGTTAGGAAGCACTGGCTTAGGGCCTCATCAAGTCTAAATCCGATACTGCCCTTTTGTCACTTACAAATGAATGTCCCTTTTGTACTGCAATACTCATGTTGTGAAGTCAGAACAAATATTAAGATTTATTAGTTAGAAGTAATATTTCATTCAGTTTGTATCTTTTCATGGAAACTGTGAGAAAACTTGTGTGTATTAGAAAAAGTTTGTGATGTTCTCTAAAATCACCTTTTTATCTTCAAACCAAGAATTGCTCAGAAATAATAAATTACTTTAATTAATAACTCATGTTATAATTAATTTGTTTAATAAAGTACTATGGTGTTGCAGTCGTTTTTGTGCTTGCTGAGATCAATGTCATCATTAAAGTAGTTTATAACACCTAATGGTAAGCGAATAGCACTTTCTTTGGAGGGGATGATAAAATTAATTTGAAAATGAGCAAGATTGGCGTTAAATCCATGGTCGTACCAATAAATTGATGGAGTTGATTTAATGTAATATTTTACTGTAAATAACCTAACACTTATGCAAATATTCCAAGTATTACAAAATAACCTACCTCACATCAGTCTTCAAGAAATCTGAAAAATGGATTCCATATATTTCCTGTGATATATGTACTATATAAGAGTTGTATTCAAGAATATTAATTACGTGAATGCTATATGTAAAGATGTTTTTCATTATTTTCCAGGGCATATTAAACATGAGATGACATCATGGTCCAGTATTGAATCAGTATTCAAGTTTTTGCAAGCACGCTATGATGCTGTTACTGGGAGACGTGACCTGTAGAGTCATTTTCTAAAGAACAATTTTTGAAGTCTTTTTTTTATATATAAAATAAGAAATAAATTCATTGAAAAAAATTACTGAAGAATCAAACACCACAGTGACCTGTTTTTATATGTATTAGAGAGAAAATTCTGGTTTTAATCATAAATTCTTATTGATACAACGAACATTTGAGCAATAAACTATATTTTTGCACTCCATTTTTATTAGTGCTTAATATGCTCATTTACTTTTTTAAAACACTTGAATAAGTTGTATTTTTCATACATTCAAGCAATTTGTCATTCCATAGTTCTTAATTTATTATTTAAGAAATATGAAAGAAAATTTGTATTTAGGGTTTTTGTTACAATATATTTATAATATGTATGGGAATATATAACTTTTAAAGAGTCAAATATTCCTCATTTAAAATCAATTCAGTTATTCTCAACAAATTTTTATTTTGTGTTTTGTTTATTCAAAAAATACAGTCATAGCTTCCTTGGTACTAAGTTACAGGTTTTTATTTAATGTTCTTAGTTCTACTGTCCATATATAGGAATAATTGTATTTTATTTAGGATACTTTCATAGTTACAACAGTTTGTATTATGTTTCATAAAGATAAAAAATTGTTTTACAGAATTCTTTTTTTCATACATTCTCAAGAATGCTACTTGATCTGTTATAAACTCTGATTTTTAATACTATACCTTCCAGAGTAATGTAAATTTCTTTGTATGCTGTCATGCATATTTTTTGCATTAAATAAAAAGTTCTATTGCCATGGTATTGAGTTTTAATTTAAAACCTGCAAGTACATTGAATTGTACATCATCATGAAATTTTCTTTGAATGCTGATGGTTTTCCCATCTTTTGAAACAACTTCCAATCCTTTCACATAGCAATATTCCTTAATGTTTTGTTGGTGTATGTACTTATATTGGTAAGAAAACATCCAGAAATCTGAAAAAGATAATTTTCCTCTGAAAACTGGATATCTTCTTCAGTGTTGTATTGTCATAACTATGTCTATCCAGTTAAGTTTTGTATGTATAAGTCAGCCTTCTGAGAGTATTTACCAGAATTTTGGCTTAGACAAATCAAAACACATTATCTATCAAAGCTACCTATGTGTACATCAAGGGAAAAATATTATGACGAAGTCTAAATGATGAAAAATTGGATAGGAAAGAGAGACAGAATAAGTTATCGACTTACCTTAAAATAATAGTAGGCATTAATTTACAGGAAAGTGTGAAATTTTGAGACAGTGTGCTGAAGCTTTTGAAAATTCAAATTTTTGTACTTTCCTGCAATTTGATTCCTACTATAATTTTAAGGTAACATGATAGCTTTTTCGGTCTGTCTTTCATATTATGTATTTAAATTTATTGTTAATTGACAATCAGAATTGTTTTCTGTAGGTCAATGTGCTGACTCAAGAGACTTTTATTGATGGCGAAAGTCATTTACCAGTGAGTGTTGTTCAACAGGCCATAGTTTTCACCTTGGCGGGCTTTGGACCCTGGACCTCTGTGGTGTAAGGTGGTAATTCTGACTGCTATGTCACAGAAGGTTGGCATGAACTGTTATGAACATAATAAAATATGTTTCATATTCTAAACTACATCTTAGCATTTGTGTTCTTCTTCTTCCAATGGCTCGACAGCCCTTTTGAGGGCCTAGGCCCACTGAGGCGGCTGCGGACTGTCATCTGGCGTGACAAAGTCCAAATTTGGAGTGATACATGGTCAGTGTATCAATTCCCCCTCAGCCTTAATCCCGGTCCTTGCGACCATGACGACACAAACATCCAAGCCCATGTCAGGATTCGAACCTGGGACCCCTGAGTTGTGAGGCAGCAACGCTAGCCACTACACCACAAGAGGTCGTACATTTGTGTTACAGACTGCAAATATAATATGATGCATGGCAATTTTATCATTGAGGCTACATTATTTGAAATCATATGCATAATTGGATAGTAAAGGAAATGTGGTCAACATGGCTATTGTCCTTCGGTTTTCAACTCTAGTGTTCCTTGACCTTGATGATCAAAAATATTAATGTGCTAGCTGGGATTCAAGCATCAGACCTCTGTGATGCTAGATTGTTACACCAAAGCAGGCCAGCGCTTAACAGAGTACTACTTCATCATTGAAATAACCAATGGGACTGTGAAAAATTTACCTAGTTTTACCGAATATGTATGCAAGTAGTTGCAAAATTTTTAAGGTGAAGTAGTATTAGTAAAAAGTGTTTGATTGGAGTTAATTTTATACTATTCTACTAATAATAGCTTTTACAGTGTTTTTTTTCTCTTAAACCATAGAAAATTCTCTTTTATTAACCCACATAGTATTGTTCATATAAGAGTTTTTTAATCCAATTTAATTTATTTTCAAGTATATACTCTTCCAATTCTTTATTTTACTATTCCTAACTAATATATATATATATATATATATATATATATATATATTTCACATTTGCAGCTAACCTAAATTTTAAATGTCTCGTTAATCTAAGAAAAATTTGTAATCTAATATAATGTTCACTGTTGTCATTGTATATGAATGTTCATATTTCTAAATACTTCTGTTGTAACACATGCATGGCATCTATGTAATTGGACTAATGTCTGTGTAGTACCTACAAGTAAATAAATTTTTTTTAAAAAAATCTGGTGGTTATTTACATCATGTCGAACATTATTCTCCTAAAATATTAACTGCAGGATGGAATAACAGTAAAAAATTTTAGTTCAGTTATTTGAAGAAACATTCTGATGAGTTAGCTATTTACTTTTAGACTATATTTTATTCATGTAATCTATAGTCTTGTTTGTGACTTAAGATATGTTTCCTCTTCTGTATGGTATTAAAGTTAAATTAAGATTTTGTAACCTGATTAAGAGGTGAAACAGTTGCACAGATTATGTAAACCATTGTTTATGTCACTTAAATTGTGCTGTGTGAATTTTCAAAAGCTCTAACTGATATCATTACCTGAAGCATATTTAAAGAAATGCTGGGTGTTACTTATTTTTATCACCCAATTTCGTCTGTTGTGGTTATATCATTGTTGAATTATTAATTTTCAACTGAACTTACCCATAGACTATTAAATATGTATACAATTTGTGAAATAATTTTAATTGTGAAGATGACATTGAAGAAGATAAGTAAATGTCCTGAAACAGGAGGATAACAAACACAACTGAAAATTGGAATTTTATATTTATGCACTGTGGTGACAATCTTTCTTATTATGATAAGCTGTCCCAGTTTCTCTCCCTTTTCCTTACATATAAATTGACTTTATTTCATTGCCCTTATCAAGTCACGAATTTGTTGCTAAAGAGGGTCTATTTTTAATGATCAGGTAAAATATTTATTTTTTACTTTCATATCATTCATGACTTTGTTACCATACAGATTATATATTGGTGTATTATTTTTCTTTATTTTGTACACAAGTGAAAGACTATCAATTCAAAGTCAGCATTTTATGTATGTAATAAATATCCTCATACCATATAAAATGTTCAGTATTAATTGTAAATATTTCAGATTATGAATTTTACACGTACATAAATTTAAAATGATGTAGAGCTAAAATTGTTTCATATGATTGTTCTGTTTGAAAGGTCAACAATAATGAAGATTTACAATTACTGATGATTAGTGTGTATTGCTAAAATTAATTAAAAAGTGTTGTTTATATCTCAGCCATGTCATGTCTTTTGATACATTCTTATATACTTATCTTATTCAAAATTAAATTCACAAGTGGACAGAGACTGGACCATTATTTAATGTTACACTATTTTAAAAAATATTTAAGAAATGAGTGTTGAAAACCCGATTAATGTAACTATTACTGACTTAAAGTCATTGCAACTGAATACCAGTTACAGTATGGTTCATACTCCCAGGTACAATGACCTATAGAGGAGCTGAGTTCTTCTTTCAACTATAGACCTCATTTACGGAAGTGTATCAAGCGCACCGTAAACATAGAATATATCAAAGACCACAAGCCAATGTATGCCCAGTCTGTTTCCGTCACAATTGCTAAGTTGACGGCAGCTTGCGTAAACTCTGTCAAACTAATTGAATCTGAAGAAAATACTGTGTCAACTAACTGAAATGAACCTTTGATTAAACACCGTTTACTTTTCACGAGAAAAATATTAACGTTAAGGTAGGTATCGTAAAAAGTACCATGATGAAATCTCGTGGAGAATCGGTGAACTCGGGTTACGTCGGGAAAGATCTGCTTGATTGAGCAGTAATCATTCATATACTACAGAGAAACTTGACATATGAAATCGTATGTAGGGATGATAGTAGTGGGGAAGGGAATACAATTGGGGGAAAAAAGTAACAACCTGTTAATGTCCATAATAAAATTGCCATCCATAATCGAAGGTGAGTATTCTTAGGGGTAACTAGAAAACAGCCGAGATTGTGCTCTAAACCGGTGTAATGTGAACTGCTGAGTTTAATTAATTCTGACATTAAAAAATTGTAATTTAAGCTATACTTCATTCCCTAAGAGGGAATGGAACCCCCTTCCATTCTCCTCAAACTTTCGCATACTATTTTAACGGATTGAACAATTTTGAGCAAATGTTGAACACGTGTTTTAGGCGACCAGGAAATGAACACTGTTGGGGTAAGACACGGCTACCACCATCTGGGCAGAGGTAGAGAAGCGCAAGTTTTTAAATATCCGCAAAAGCCGTTATTTCCTTCCAATGTATGTTTCTGTGTCAATTAATTAGATAGCGTTTACGCTTAATTTGATTGCGTATAATTTCAACCCCGTTCAACGTCGAAGTGGAGTATTCATAGGGATGGGGTGCAAAGGGGGCGTCATATGAAAATATAGCAGTTAAGTTTGGTATCGAAATGGGTGTTTACGAGACTTTGAGTTTGATTCTAACATTTAGAAGATTTAAATTGCAGTTCATCCCCTAACACGAGGGTGGGACGGGGTAAAGCACATTTCTGAGTAAGTTAAATAATAGTGATTTTCGGGGGGGGGGGGTAAATTAAGTTAGGTCCAGATTGAACACATAACGGGTAAAATAACCCCTAGCCCTTGCAGGGGTGTGACTCGGGCGAATCACTTACTGTCTTATGGTATCGAAGCTAATTATAATCATCTTAAAATACCGTACGTAATTTTGCTTTTCTTAAGGAACACTGGATGTTTCTCACTCTATTCGGTTACCGGAAATACGTTGACTCTCTTAGATTCTTCTTCTTCTTTGGCTCTATAGCCCATTGAGGACCTTGGCCTACCGGGTCGACTGCGGACTGTCATCTTACATGACACATTCCGAATTTGGAGTGATACGTGGTCAGTGCATCGATTCTCCAGCAGTCTTTATCCCAGTTTACGTAACAAACACCCGGGAACTTTGTTTTGTGAGACAGCGACGCTAGCCACTAGACCACACGTGATCGGCAAACTCTTAGATTACTGGTGGCAATTTTTATTTATTTTATGTATCGGGAGTATTTTTGTGCTAGTATAAAGTGTTAAGAGAATTTTATTGTTATTTTACTGAAAATATTTTTAACACTGCTATATACGGGGAATATTTTTGCTGCCTCGGGATACTGGTAGTATATTTGAGGTTCATATTGTGACGCTTTCGATGCCCGTCTAATCATGCGTTGACCAAGAATAAAATAAAGCACCGGGTTAATATATATAAGTACCCGGACTTGACGGGTCCCCATTTAGTTTAAAAAAATAAACCAGACAAATACGTCAGAAATAATAATAGAATAAATTAGTAAAATAAAAAACAAGGTCCAAAATAATTCAGTCTGTCCTAACAAATTCATTTAAATAACCATTATTTAGATTGACAAAATGCACAAATTTTAGATGAATGGAAGTATTATTCTAATTGACGAGGGAAATGTTGCACATTACATCCTATAATTCGTTATTAATGTGAAAACGGTACAAATATTTTAACACACCATTTATGAATCTTTGTTATTGTAAATTACTTTTATCATCTAGTGTACAAAAAATTGCATTAATTTAAATTATCAGAGCATTGTGTGTATATAAATCATTTCGGCTGTAATGAGCGGGAAGAGCAAATAATCAATTTTAAAAATTTTCTTCACAAAAATTTAATTATGTATTTATATTTTAAGAAATAAAAGCTCCATGTTTTCACTTTAGAGTTTGCTAATTTTTATTTTAGATGTTCTAAGCTTTTTTATTTTATTAAAATATATTTTAAACAATTTTGTTTGGTTTATTAATTTAGTGAGTTTAATCTAAATGTTAACAATTAATAAATAAGAAATAAAATATTATACATTTGGTCTGGTTCATTTTATCAACAAAGAATAATATGCCAGTTATCTGTGACTACTCACAGACACTTATTTACTAATAGTTCTGATATTCATGACATCAATATAGAAAATAAATATAACACATACAAAACTGTAAATCGTTATCAGTTGTACAGAATGGTGTACAATATTCTGGGATTTACATCTTTAACAGACTGCCACAACGAGATATCGAGCAACCAAAGTCAATTTAATGCTGTGTTATCTTCATTTCTCGCCAACCACCCCTTTTGTTCAGTAAAATAAATTATAGAAGAATCTGATATGTACTATTGAAATATAATATATATAATCAGCGTGAACCGTTAATCACAATCCTCGTCGTATGCTGTTGCATAATATTGCAGTAGAACCTCTCCCCAAATTTTCACATTTATATATTTCCAACAATTCAAACTCGGAGACTAATAGGCAAGATGTGGGAATCCCAGTGGGTCGCCTGAAAATCATGTCTGCCGGCGGCTACAATGTATTAGGTTTTTTGCTGCAGGGACGTTCGCCCTGAAAAATGTTCCTTTGTCAGCGCAAAAATTCACACGCTGGACGGCTAGATTGGTGAAAACACGTCACGTGAAATGGCGCTTTGCCTTGGAGAAAGGGAAAAGAAGAGTTGAGCTGGGAGTTGAGAAGACGAAAAATGGCCAGAGTGGATCGGACGTTGAAAGGACAAGGAAGCAGAGTTGCTCGGAAGTTGAAGGGAACAGGAAGTAGAGGAAGTAGGAGTAAAGAAGAAATGAAAAATTAAATAGTCAGTGTATCTTGATTGTTGAAAAGAGGAGCAGTTATAGTCATATTCTGAAAGAAGAAATGATCGAAGAAAGTACTAGCTCATCAAAAACTACCATATTAGCAAAATTATTGGCTAAGATATAAACATTGTCAAGGAGGAAAACTGGTTTTACCAAATCTCCGGTATAAAGCCTTTTCCGTCGACCGAGGGCAAATCAACAACCCGACAAAGGAATCCTGACGGTGGATGAAAATTGTACTACGCGGAAGTCCCGGAAGGGCCTAGAAGATGGAACCGGTTGGTCACGTAAAATCTCTGCTACACGTTGTTACCACAGTAATTAACCCTAAGAACCCCCTTGATATTTACATAGCAATTGTCCTTAATATGTATAATTTTAATAGTGCGCAGGACCCAATAAGAAATACTACATCTTTTAAAAACGCAATAATTTGTTAAATAATTTAAAATAATCCCCCTTATTATTCATTTACAATAGATTACTATTATTTCATGACCGGAAATAGCAACCATGAGCGATTCATATAAGTTTATGTTATAGCATATTATTAACCCAAATCAATTGATTGCTAATAGTTAAATAGTATTAATGGAAAAATTGTACACACTGACTCTTTCCACAACAGGATCTACGGAATATGACATTATTATTGTCATCATAAAACGGATAAAATGTTGGAGCTATGTCCGATGGGGTTTCTCCAGGTCTTTTAACATTTATTGAGTGATTCACGTTTTGATACCTTTGCCTGACATGAATAAATACCTTCGGGTTTTCTGATTTAGAAGTTGCCATGTAAAAATTATTTTCTATATATTCACTTAAACGAGGGTTACTTATTTAATGTTCAAGCTTCAATAGATTTAATTGTTGTTTTCCGACACTAATGACATGCATACAAAAATATTTTTGGAGCGCAAACTACAGATTCACAAGTAATATTGTCTGGTTCGTTCTAGTTTAAACAGCAATTGGCTAGATGTCATCAGGGTCGTTACACGGTTTCGTTTGCGAAAGATTTTATGAGCACGGGGACGATCTGTTTTCCTGAAAAATGAAAATAAACACGGCCTGGAATATGGCCGTCAACACCAAGAAAAGTAGCGAGGAGAAGAGATAATGAAATGCGAGCAAAGGGATTCAAAACGATCTGTTCTAGAATATCAACGGCCAGAACTGAAGAAACAATGTATCTTAATCAGAGAAAATTAATGAGCTTTAATGTTTCGAAAGAGGCGAGGCCGCTTTTATCGCTTGACCTGTGAACTTTGTTTTGATAGCTGCTGACTGATCTCCAGGAAAACATAGCTTCTTGGCAGATGATTACCCAGTAATTTATATATCAAAAGCATTTATTTACGCCACTATATGGTAGCAGATTATTACTGAGGAAGAATTTTTCAGAGTTTGGGTTTTTCCGTGTGTAATGGCAAAAATTTTAAACTAAGAACAACCGCTTTAGGTTTTATTAAATTTGACCACATTCATATTACCATCTTTGTAATTAGCATCATACGGAACTAAAATACTAGTAAGTAGTAAATCAGTAAAAGTTTGATATTGAAATAATTAAATGAAATAAATTAACGAGCAATTTGACGGACGCTTTTGTTTATCTAGATTAAAGGACGTTTCGTCACACCATTTGGGGTTTATTCAGGTGATAAATTTTGATGGAAAGATGCCAAATGTGTATCTTCATACTTCAGTTGAATCTGGTATTGGAGACGGTCAAGTTGGTATTTTTACACATTTGGCATCTTTCCAACAAAATTTAACACCCGAATAAGCCGCAAATGTGGTGACGAAACGTCCTTTAATCCAAATTAAAACAGTGTACGTAAAACTGGTCGTTAATTTATTTAATTTAAACTACTAGTAATTATGTGCCAGTTGAAGCTGGCCTTATAGAGGGTCAAGCTTAGATTTTTACACATTTGGCACTAAATTTAAGAGACACGGGGAATGAAATTTCGACCAAAATCTGAAATAAATCGATTTTATAATTTTTTAGTAATAATATGCCTATAAATTCATTAAACTGAAAAAAGAAGGAAGGTGTAACATATGCTGCAGGAGAATTTTAATTAATATGTATGATTCTAAGTTAATAAATTATTACCTTTTTTTCTTCAGAAAAATGCAGTTTTCTCAGCTGCATGAATTGTATTACCAAAAACCTTCTAAGCGTCACAAATATTAAAATATTGTCTTCATTCTTGTTGTAGATAATCTAGAAGCTATTACCTACAGATAAAAGTATTAGTTTTCTAATTGTTCAAGTAGTTTAGATGAAAAAATTTTCAAAGTGCTGAAAAGTGCCGTATGAAGCTTTTAGTAAAACCTTATTTGCTCCCCACAATTTTAATCAATTTCAAAAATAATACTGACAGTTGATAACAATGGTCAGCCTTATATATTAATGTAAAAAAGCTAAAATATATTCAAGTACGTAACGCAAGAAACATTTTCAAAACTGCCAAATTTAGAAAATAGTTTTCAAAATATCTCAACAAAAACAAGTTTACAAAAAAAAATTGTACATTGCTACACATGTGTGATTTTAAGACACAGTTAAAATTTCAGCTCAGTAGCAATTCATTTACAGGAATTCAAATTCCTTAACACCTGAATAAGCCCCAAATAAGGTGACGAAACGTCTTTTAATACAAATTAAAAAAGTGTCTGTAAACCTGTTAAATTTATTTAACTTAGTATAATAGTTGTTATGTGTGAGATTAGGTACAACGTTTCTTTAGACCTCACGCAAGCAACTAACAGTTAAAAAGTATATCACGTTAAACGTTTAAATTATGACCATGACTCATGGAAATAAAAGTTAACAAAATTGTGCTATGTATCGTAATAACTAAAATGCGTCGTGTATCATTTAATATAATCAATAATAAAATAAAAATACAAAATAATACAAATATTAAAAGTCAAATTTTGAAACAAAAAAATAACATGGACCTTTCCGTCATTGTAAATTACTGTGGGGAGATATTATGACAATATTAAATTTTGCGGTGTGTGAACAAGACTTTATAGCATAAATTTTATATAATTTGGTCTTAATTTGATTGTGCAGAATATGGAAATCCCTTTGTTCTCTTCCTGACAAACTTCGTCTTTTCAACTCACTTCAGTTTCTATAAAAACTGCTGTCTTCTATTATAAGTCTCTTCTTTTAAATTATTCCGTACACTCGTCCCACTATTACTCTTCTCATTTCGTCCTTAAAAGGACTTGAGACATATTAATAATTGTCCAAGGAGCCCCGCAGACAACATTAATTTTATCTTCAAATTTCGTCCGATCAACAGGAACACTCAGGACCTACTACCCTAAATTCTGACAAACAGATTTTTAATAAAGAACTGACCCCTTTGTAAATATTCAACCTTTATGTGAATAATAGTTCTCGCTCAATATTGTGACGTGGTTTTTTATTATTTATAAATATATTAAATATTAGTTATATTTAGATGGGTGGGCGCCAATAAATATCTACTTTGAAATTTTAACAGTTTTTATTCTTAACAAACTAAAAAGCAAGATTACAATATTTAAATTTAATGAATTTCATTTTCCTAGCTCAGCCTTAATTAGAAATTATATTGCAAGAGACTTAGTAAATACAATCTACTTTCCCTCAGGGCTGTATCACGTGTTTTTACGCATACTGTACATGCGTCTTTCCAAGTTTCTTTGTTGACCGGCAGTCCTGGGTTTTACACAAAGGCAGCTTCCGGGTCAGCATAGAGACAGTCAGCAAGCCGAATTTTGGTGTAGTTTCCTTGTCCTTGCAGGCAGGCCGCTTCTCCTCTTAGCTCTGAATCGAAGCCAGTCAGTCGTGCCGTCCTCTCACCTCCGACTCCACTTTTTGAATCCTTGCGAGGTCCTTTCTACTTAAAAAAAAACTTCTCCTCAAACGTGGTTCGTCTCCCTGGGGTTGGTGTTCCTACCCTTCCTCTCCAAAAATTCAAATTTTGGGAGGGGCCACCCTAGCAATCCTGGGGGAACTGGGTTTTTTCGGTGAGACGCAAATACCTTTGAGACAAAGACTGCACCCGTCAGGCTACAAGTTATTGTTTTGCTTGTCTTGTCTGGTTTTTCCACGGAATGGTGCCTGCCTTGCAAATACCTCAGGACTGTTCTCTACAGAATTTTACACAAAATGTTAACTTAATTTATCTGAAATTTTATACGCGTTACATTAGCCCCCAGTCGTGACGTCATTGCGGCGGAATGCAATTTAGTCGCATTGACGGAACGACTCCAACGCGTATTGGCAACAATCCCTCTCTGCTTTTCAGATTATTACATTTCCACCATTGTTGTCATGAATATTGAAGCTATACTGCTATTTACATATAAGAATATTTACGGTATTGCTGGGATCAAAATTGAAGCTATTACATAAAAACACTAATGATACATGATATTTACATCTCAGAATATATATAAGCTATTGTTGTGATCAAAATTATTCTCAAACTTACTGAAATTACATCAAGATAAAATAACAACAGCCTGGAAATACATGAAACTGGAATACACATGGAACAAATATAATACTTATTACAACTATGAAAACAAACAAGAGGTTAGGATATTTTTTGCAACTATAGCAAAAGAGGTTATGTACATTTTATATTTACACAATTACCCATCGTATTCTTTTGAAGACCGTTTGCCTGTAAAAGGAAATGCACACGTACATATTTAAATGTTGTTCCCTTTTCTTTTGTTTCTTCATTCACATCACTGTTTTGATGGTTATAACTATGTAAATTCACACGTGAACAATCTAAAAGTCTTTAGTATCAATGTATCTTTCCGTCGCACACTTTCTCTTGTTCTGTGTTTATCTCTCAAGAATGTTAGTTACGCTTGTGGAAAAGGCATTAGCTGATATACGTTGAAAACACATGTGTTGCCCCCCTCGATATTTCGGATTCTATAAGAATTATTGTACAGATTTTGAATTACTTCGTATGGACCCTCGAATAATTGATTCCATTTTCCGAAAATCTTTCGATCGGCGTTTGAAAATCTGACATTCCGGAGAAGAACCCAATCGCCAATCTTAGTCTCGCACTTTTTGCCGCTTGGCTCTAATATCAGCGTTCCTTTTCATGCGTTCAATAGAATTACGGACGAGTGTTGGTAAGTCAAAATAGCCGTCGTTAGGAGGATTTTAATGACTTTTTCCAGTGGGAGTGCCACCCGTTCTTCTTTCTGGAGTTCGGCCATAGCATAGGAAGGGAATTGAAAAGGGGGGATGCGGAAGGTAGCCAAGGGTCCCCGGGCTATGGTTTAAGGATCCTACCCGGTGTTTCACCTAAAGAGATGCAGGGAAAACCCTAGAAAACCTGCATCAGGTAGGTCGGGAATTGGGTACTATTCTCACGCCCTTCCGAATGACGGGAGACGAGTTGTGGGGACGCAGCATTCCCTTCTCCGTGTCTCCACCAGTTTCAGGAGGCAGTTGGCCGACTGATCCAATGAGAACTTTGATAAAAAATACCCAGAGAGAGTGCGAGGCATCCCCGACATGATCAGGTAAGCCCCGCAGTCACTCTGGGCTGAAGTGTCTACCCTGCGAGAAAACTCCCGCAGCGCCTTATAAATAGCCGAAATATTTTTTTTTTTTGGTTAACAGGCTACATGAGGGTGATCCTGAAACAGGCAACTCCCCTTTTATAACATAGGAAGGGAAATGAAAAAGGGGGATGCGGAAGGTAGAGAAAGGTAGCCAAGGGTTGACTAGGACCCCCGGGCTATGGTTTAAGGATCCTACCCGGTGTTTCACCTAAAGAGATGCAGGGAAAACCCTAGAAAACCTCACCCCGAGCTGCTTTATGTAGCGTTCAACTTCGTTCGTCTGCGGGTGCCTAATACTCGCGTAAATACAATTTACTCCAACCTTCCGCATTTCCAAGGGAATTCTTTTGGTTTTAAAGTATAATTCTACGCTTTTCAAAAATTCTTTTGGGTTCTGATCAGCGTTTTCTTTGAATCGCGCAATGTTTATTTCAACATTTATTACGCTTCCGCATGCCGGAAAATGCGGTACACTTTCCACACTTCGAATTTGTTCACGAACCTCTCTGATTTGCAAATTTACGGATTCCCGAATAAATTGGTTCGCTTGCTCGACTCGGGCCTCGATCGCCTTCGTCCGCGTATTACAATCACTCCAAATTTTTGCTACTTCTTGCCGGATCTCTCTATGTTTCGCAGTTAAACTCCGGTCTATTTCTCGTAATTCAATTTCGCGATCTTTGCGTATCTCAATAAGTTGCTTTTCTATTTCGTTTCGCTTATGGCACGACAGTTAGTTTCTGCAATTTCGCGGACTTCATTAACTTGACTTCGCACTTCCTCTATTTTCACACCAAATTTTTGGTCTATGTCAGTGCGGAAATCTGAAAATTCTTGGTAGAACATTTCAAACTTTCTATCTAATTTATCGTCAAAATTTTTGTTTGCTTTCTCCAATTTCTCATTAATATTCTGCAATAATTGCATTATTACGTCATTAGTGGATTCTACAGCTAAGTTCTGAGTGGACATTGTACTGTGATATGTGAAACCACTGCTGGATTGTGTGTGTCCTAGGATTGCGAACTCGTTATTCAGACTTGGGGTTGGGTTTTCCTCCCGTATCTGTCCACTTATATTTAAATTATCAGAATTCATAACGATCCGCCTGCCAGATCGAAGGTACATAAATTGTATAGAAAAAATCTGCTTATATGCGTTAAGAAATTTAACAGCAAAACTAATAAAATTTAAAACCCAAAATTAAAATATTAAAGTGTTAATTAGGATACGCGTCGCGATCTTTCCACAAGTTTTACAACACTCCCGAGCATGCACATTTATTATCATAGAACATATAATAGAGAAAGAAGAAAGAATGTTATCTCTGCTCTGCTATGCGAGTTTTTCTGCCCACGTTGGCTGCGCCAAATTATGTGACGTGGTTTTTTATTATTTATAAATATATTAAATATTAGTTATATTTAGATGGGTGGGCGCAAATAAATATCTACTTTGAAATTTTAACAGTTTTTATTCTTGACAAACTAAAAAGCAAGATTACAATATTTAAATTTAATGAATTTCATTTTCCTAGCTCAGCCTTAATTAGAAATTATATTGCAAGAGACTTAGTAAATACAATCTACTTTC
The DNA here is from genome assembly GCA_034510155.1 of Eucriotettix oculatus. Taxonomy (NCBI): domain Eukaryota; kingdom Metazoa; phylum Arthropoda; class Insecta; order Orthoptera; family Tetrigidae; genus Eucriotettix; species Eucriotettix oculatus. Next base: position 32,692,050 of record CM067378.1, on the reverse strand, counting down.
CCTCAGGGCTGTATCACGTGTTTTTACGCATACTGTACATGCGTCTTTCCAAGTTTCTTTGTTGACCGGCAGTCCTGGGTTTTACACAAAGGCAGCTTCCGGGTCAGCATAGAGACAGTCAGCAAGCCGAATTTTGGTGTAGTTTCCTTGTCCTTGCAGGCAGGCCGCTTCTCCTCTTAGCTCTGAATCGAAGCCAGTCAGTCGTGCCGTCCTCTCACCTCCGACTCCACTTTTTGAATCCTTGCGAGGTCCTTTCTACCTAAAAAATAAACTTCTCCTCAAACGTGGTTCGTCTCCCTGGGGTTGGCGTTCCTACCCTTCCTCTCCAAAAATTCAAATTTTGGGAGGGGCCACCCTAGCAATCCTGGGGGAACTGGGTTTTTTCGGTGAGACGCAAATACCTTTGAGACAAAGACTGCACCCGTCAGGCTACAAGTTATTGTTTTGCTTGTCTTGTCTGGTTTTTCCACGGAATGGTGCCTGCCTTGCGAATACCTCAGGACTGTTCTCTACAGAATTTTACACAAAATGTTAACTTAATTTATCTGAAATTTTATACGCGTTACAATATATTATGCCAGTCAGCTCCACACCGACGAAAGAATGAACTATTTTGGGACTTCAGACTTTTATAGTACCTTCACAGAGAAAAAATTAATATATTGTAGGGAATCTTATTCTTGAATTTATCATAAGTTTAGGATTACGGAAATATATTTTTACACTTACAGTGACAGTTTTAATTTCCGTTATATTCGCAAAGGGTTCAAGCAAAATATCGTTGTGAAGAAATAAATCCCAACCGCTTACAAATAATTTATGTTATGAAAGACGTTTTTAATGTATATGTGATTATTCAGAGTGACTTTGTGTTTGGAGACAACGCAGATTAGACCATAAACAATTTTTTTTTTAATTTTAGCATAGTTCCTTCTGATAACTGAACTGTGCTGAAATATATGATATAGTGAAGGTTCGCATAAGCCAAGATGGAGGGAGAATTAATAGGTTAGATAGATGGAGAAATTTTACGTTGACACACGTAAATACATACGTGTCACTCCAAATTCGGGATGTGTTATGCAAGATGACAGTCCGCAGGCGACCCGGCAGGCCCAGGTCCTCAATGGGCTGTAGAGCCAAAGAAGAAGAACATATAAATACATGTACTTAGAGAAATTTAAGGACTTTCATAAGGCAAAGCCTGGATATTGTGACACGATTAAATTGGCGGTTAAGTTTACTTGAAAGAAAATGCAATTTCTGTGAGGACGACTACGTTCCGCTGAAGGTTTTCTTCTAACGACTAATCAGCAAGCAATTATTTATAACATTCAGTCATGCCATTTTTATCTGTCGAGAAGGGAAATTATATAACTTATCTAAAAAGTTGAAACTGAATTATAAATTAGAAAAAAAGGAATGCACTGATTTAAAATCATGGTGAGAGAACTAAATTTTAATACATTTAATCTTGAGATGCTTGTTAACGTAACGAAGAAGTCAGTGAAGTAAGTAAGAAAGGTTTAATTAGTGCCAAGTCTTGTAAAACTCGTAGTATTATAGCTTCAGTATTACGAATCCAGTCACGAACTAACCACGCATTAAACGCTTTACTGACAGGATTCCGGTGGAATATACACTGTTGCTCAATATACCCATTACGACTAACTTGTCAGTAATTGGTCAGGATGCATTACGTTATTCCGTTGAAGCTGATATGTATTTGATATACTGCACGTGCGGTTACTGAAATTCATTCACTTAATTTGTAACTGTCTCATTATCACTTAACTACAGTCAAACTCTGACATAAATACTTGAAACCTGTATGTTTATTTAACACTGCAGAAGAATAATTATAGCAATAAATGTACGGTACATGATGCGTGATCAAATAGAATGAAATTTTCCAAGTAATAAATACCGCCACAGACTTCTCAAAAAATTGACTGAGAAGAAGGTTAACAGGATTCTAAAAAATTTGTTGTTTGTTGTGGTATTCAGTCCTAAGACATATAACTAGCACATCCCACATCATCCCTATGCTACTTAGCGTATTCCATCTTTGGCATCCCTCTTCTGTTCTTACCCCACACATTTCACTCTAATGCTAATTTTACAAGACCCTCATGTCTTAAAACGTGGATTATTAAACTATCCCTTCTCTTGGTCAACGTCATCCATATCGTTTGCTCTTCCCCTATTCTGTTTCGAACTTCCTCGTTTGTGATACTATCCACCCATCTGATTTTCTGCATTCGACTATAGCACCACACTTCAAATGGTTCTATTCTTTTCTTTTCCGCAACCCCTATCGTCCACGTTTCGCACCCTTATAACGCCACGTTCCATACGAACATTTTAGGAACGATTTCATAATATTCACACATATTACCCGTAAGTAAATTCTTCTTTTTCGCGAAATCCTTCCTTGCCTGTGCTATCCTACTCTTTATGTCTACTATAATTCTACATCCCTAGTTTTACGCTTACCAAGTAGCAGAATTCATTAACTTCCTTCAACATATCCCTTCCTAATCTAACACATTTTTTATTCCTCTGCACTCCTCTACACTCCGTTACCTTGGTTTTCCGTCTATTAATTCTCATACTGAACTCTTTTTCTAGTACCCCGTTCATGCCATTTATTATTGCTTCTGACTCCCTTAATAGTACAATATCATTAATTTAAGAGAGAGTTTTAAAAATAATTTTTTGTGTGCAGCTACAAAGACTCCAGGAATGCAGAGAAGAGTAAGTTATATTTGACCCAAACATTGGGAAGAATTGAGTAAACGAAATGCATGACAAGATCTGTAATTAAAACGAGTTACTGCGTATTCTAAGTAAAAATTATCGTAATAAGCACTTGAATTTTTGGGTAACCGCCCAACAGGTGGATTCGAACCACTCTGATGTTAATCAGATACAAGTTTGAAGCCTGCACCTCGGCCACCGAGGATCTGTTGGGCAATTGTTGTAACGATCGGAGTAGTATATATCCTGGAAATGCGTGTTCCACACCACTTTGAGCGCTAAGCTTAGATTCGCAGTTTATACCATTTCAGTAATTTTTATGTAGTCTGACTTATTGCAGACGTTACAAGTGTTTTTATTATCATTAAACTACAGTCAAACTCTGGCATAAATACTTGAAACCTGTATGTGTATGTAATGTTGCAGCAGAATAATTATAAGGTACATGATTCGTGATCAAATAGAATTGAATTTCAGACTTCTCAAAAATCGACTAAGAAGAATGTTAACAGGATCCTAAAATTAATTTAAGAGAGTGATTTTAAAAGAATTTTGTGTATAGCTACAAAGATTCCAGGAATGCTGGGAAGAGTAAGCTATATTTGACCCTAAAACTGGGAAGAATTGAGTAAACGAAATGCATGATGCGATCTGTAATTATAACCAGTTACTGAATATTCTAAGCTACTTAAAATTATCGTATCTTTATAATTGTTCTGACTGTACCTCGATTAATGTAGGCGAAAAATTACGGCCAAAATTAGTCAGCATTAAAATTATTTATTTATTGAATAATAACAAACCTCGGAGAGAGTTCGTGCTTCACGTACAAATTTATTAATAAATCTTTGTGATATTTGTGATTATAAGAACTATCTGGATTATTTTTGGTATTTATTTCACACCTGAGAAACAAAGGAACGAAACGTCGAGTTAAAATGTCATTAATAAATAATTAATGAACGTAGACTTTCCCGGTGAATAATTTGGATGAAATCTTCACGGTTAACCAACCGGGAACGCAACGTATCTGCGGCCATCTTCTGCCGTTGTGTTCCTTTAAATACCAGACCCGGTTGGTTAACCGTGAAGACTTCATCCAAAATAGATAATTCTAAACAATTTTGGGCGTAATTTTTCGCCTAAAACTATCGTAATCAGGGCTGGAAGTTTTGGGCAATCGCCCAACAGGTGGAATCGAACCACTCTGACGTTAATCAGCTACAGGTTTGAAGCCTGCACCCCGGCCACCGAGGTTCAGTTGGGCAAATGACGTAGTGACTGGAGTAGTATATATCCTGGGAATACTTGTTCCACACCACTTTGAGCGCTAAGCTTAGATTCGCAGTTTATACAGTTTCAGTAATTTTTATGTAGTCTGACTTATTGCAGACGTTACAAGTGTTTTTATTATCATTAAACTACAGTCAAACTCTGACATAAATACTTGAAACCTGTATGTTTATGTAACGCTGCAGAAGAATAATTATTAGCAATAAATGTACGGTACATGATTCGTGATCAAATAGAATTGAATTCTCCAAGTAATAAGTACCCCTGCATGCATTGCACCAGGTAACAATATCAATCAAGGACTCTAAGGCTCTGAAGACTCTTCTTTTTCAAAACTGGTTGTATAAAGTGTGTTCAGATGTGCGACAGACACTCTTTGTAAATAAGATAAGAAAAACTGTTTACAATATTTAATATGTCCCTGTACGAGCCAATATATTTTATTATACGGGGTGCTCAGTTTACCTGAAGACATTGAAATATCTCGAGAACCATTCACCGGATCAAAAGAAGTGTGAATGAAAAATGTTTGTCTCGAAGGGGGACATCTAATGATACAAAACTCGACCTCCCCCGCATCCCACCCCCTGGGGAAAGAGTTAAAAAACTTAAATGGCACCACTGACTTTTTATTGCAGATTCGAGTCATTTCAGTCATAGATGAAGTTGTAATCGACAAAAATCTAACTGGGTAATAAATCGTTGAAAAATGGGGGTACATCAAGAAATAGGCACCAGATAAGCAAAATAAAATTAAATGTCTTTGATATTCTTACAAATGCTAGTTAATGACTTCATTACTGTCCACCTACCCCACTTCCGTGCGGATTTCGTACCAATTTAAATATTACTTTTAACGTAGACTCCTTTTAAATAAATTCTATTTTCTTTTCTGCTTAGTGATACATCCTATTTAGGGTATTGGCGACTGAAACGACTGCCACAGTTTCATATTTCATTCTGGATTCTTTGGAATGGTGCGTTGTCAGCATAGCGATTTTCCTTCAGTCATATCCCCAGTTTTCGTGACCACAACGGCCCCAAACATTCAAGTCAGTATTCGAACCCGGGAAAAGCCACTGATCGTTACAACACAGTTTAATATGTTTAATCTTGTTAAAGTCACGAAGGAGCCAGTGGCTTAAAGCCCAAGAGATATGCAAAGCGGTTGAAGAGTACATGGTGAAAGGGAAAATAGACGCAGCTTATAGGAATATCAAAGAAACATTCGGAGAGAGGAAAATTACTAGCAAGAACATCAGGACAGCGGATGGAAAGCCAATTCAGAATAAAGAAGGAAAGGCAGAAAGATGGAAGGAATATCTAGATGAGCTGTATCATGGTGGAAATATAGATCAGGCAGAATAGAAGAAGAAGAGGAGGTGGATGGTGAAGAGTTGGGGGACAAAATTTTAAGGCCAGAGTTTGACAGGGTGCTGACAGACCTGAATAATTGTAAAGCACCAGGAATTGATAACATTCCAGCGGAGTTGATAAGATCATCCGGCGAAGAAGCAATATCATGACTATTCAGAATAGTTTGTAAAATCTGCGAAACAGGAAGAATACCAGTAAAAACATAATTATACCCATACCAAAGGAAGAACTGGGGCTGATAGAAGCGAACGAAAATAGAATATAGGAGGATGGAACGTCAAATAGAATGCGAGTTTGGAGAAGATCAGTTTGGTTTTAGGAAGAATGTAGGGACAAGAGAAGCAATATTGATTTAGGGTCTAATTTTAGAAGACATGATAAGAAAAAACCGGCCAACGTTCATGGCATTTGTAGATTTAGAAAAAGCGTTTGGTAATGTGAACTGGAACACACTATTGAGGATTTTGAAGAGCACGGGAATAAAACATCGAACAAGGAGGCTTAGGCTTATGCATAACAGAAGGCAGTCAGCTGTAATTAGAATTGAAGATCAAGAAAAGAAAGCAGAAATCAAGAAAGGAGCTAGACAAGGATGCAGTTTGCCGCCGATGCTGTTTAAATTATACATAGAACAGGCGATGAAGAAGATAGGTTAGCATGGAGGGTTGCATCAGACCAGTCTTAGGACTGAACACCACAAGAACAACAACATGAATAAACCAGCCAAATGGTCAGAAACATTTAAAAAAATCACAATTAGCATTGCAATTATTTGAATAAATACCTAAAGATTACTTGTAATCTATTTCACTTAATATAAATAAATAATTTAAATTGTGTTTAGAAAATTGTTATAAATATCAAATATATAAAAATTGTTCTACTTATATTTTTATATATTCAGACTTGTAAAAAGGTAACCAATTTTTTATATTTGTGCTCCGAAAGAAAAAAGGAACGCTACGCAATTATTTGATTAAAATGCGACTGACAAGTTTTTGTAAATGTTTCTCAAAGGTACACCGAAAGTGTCAAAAATGGAATTAGGATCCAATCTTAAACACGATCTTATCTGGAATTTATTCAGTATGAGTATAAAATAGGTTTTAGAAAAAGTAGTCGCTTATTCAAAATTAGTCAGAAAGTTTATTACAAAAACATAAAATTCTTTGAGTTTAATTACGTCATCGATCTCATGTAGAACTCTTAAAAAATATAATTTCATACAGTTTATGACTATCAAAAAATTGTTGTTGTTGAACGTGGTAATTTCACCGTTCCTTGAGCACCATTTGCGTAATCAGCGTAAATTTGTACTTGTATATCAATCGCTGCGATCAACGCAACCCAATACTTTTTACAAGCATGGTAGAACGATGTATTAATTCTAAAATTGCTTGAACACCGGAATCTTGATACGTCGATAATTCTAGTAATTGAAACGCAACTATACGTATATCGCCACGGCATTATTTTCCCTCACATTTTAAATTCTTGGGAAGCAAGTAGGGAGGGCCAAGGTGAATTCCAATACCTTCTTTACGTCCTTTACTTTTAATGTGGTATCTTACTAGGATAAGGTCAGAACGAAATATTCCGCCAAAGAGACCATGCCAAAAGGTGTAATTCCAGCAAATTGTTTAAAAATATTGATCAGTTACTATATGAAGTTGTCATACGAACCATTTTATTCACACAATAGAGAGACATCAATTTTAAACAAATGCTAAAATTACTTGTAACTAAATGCACAATTATTGCAACATGCATGAAATTTATGTTTGTTAATGTGATACGCGATTATGAAATAATTTTTATTTTCTACAATTTATAAAACAATTTTCTCATATTACATAAACTACATATCGAAAATTATTTACACCTTTAGACTGAAGTTCTCACACGGTGTAACCTGAAATTAAATTTAGTTTTACGTTGGTATATGTATAGTTTGAAGTTATATTTTTTCTTTAGGGTGACAAGCTACGTGAGGGTGATAGAATAAATGGCAACTCCCCTTTAATAACATAGGAAGGTAATTTGAAACAAATATATAAAACAATATATATATATATTGTAGCGGATTCCGCGTTCCTCCGTATTCGAGGTTTATAATTCTTTTTGGGCGCCAGGTATTTTTCATAAAAAAATACCAAAAATTGATTTTAAAAAGTTTTAATCCCTTTCAGAGCGTGAGAAAAAATTATAACTGCTGGGCGTGGTCATTCCTCGTCGTCACGCCGACACAACCCCTACTTCTCCGAACACTCCCTCACGACTCCCAAAGTCTCGCCAGACTCCATTGTTGGCCCGAGTTGCGACAGTTCCTCAACAATTGCAACTCGCAAGCTGGCCTGCATTGTTGTGTGTAACTTTTCATGTTACATTATATATGAGGTATATATATATATATATATAGGTATATATATATGTAACTTAAAAGGTTTTCAGTTTGACAAGAATGGTGGGCTTCAGATTTTTATATATATTGACAAGCTAATATTTTGAAGAATAATTTGTAATTTGGTAAACCATTTACAAAATTATCTTTTGTTAAATATCATAATGAGTTGTGTTAAATATCATAATGAGTTTGAGAAAGTCAATAAATAATACGTATTTTTGATATTTGTTTGTGAACCATTTAACCAGTCGTTTCATAGGTAAACATTTGGTACCTAATGACTACTATTTGTCAGCTGCAGTATTTAATTATACAGTAATATCTTTGACACTTGATTAAACCATCAGGTAGATCTTCACAGTTTTTGAAAATTAATTTTTTTACAGCCCCTATTATCAATATCACACAAATGAACGCTGAAAGTATTTAGCTTAGATGGAATGCCGTCGAATAAACATGTGTATAAATCGTAATTCAAACAATACACCTTCCAAATTTGCACACTTCATTCGTTCAATGTCGAATTAATCGATAAATAATACACTATACACGCAATTACAATACAGAGAATATATAAGAAATTAGAAATCATAAATCAAAATGTCAAACAAAGGCAAGCTACGACGCAATGAAATTGCGCATGTATTGATGCGAAATCAAATGTCACAGATTATTCAAACGGTCAGGCTGAAAATTCGGGTTTACGCAATGTTTTATGTGAGAAATCCAAAAAAGACAAAAAATGGGCCGGCAAATTAAGAAAAGAATCTTGACCTCGATAACAGCGTCATCTACCGGGTACAAATATAGCTATGTACCATCCAGGTGGCTACATAAATACAACAAAATCGTCCAAGGTGTTTAGAAGGAGAAGAATTAGGAACACATGAACACCGGAATTTCATATATATAAATAAAACCAGTTAACAATTAAATTTAAACTTTGATCTAAATTTATACATAGAATAAAATGAAAAACCAAAGTAACTCTTTATATGACATAATTATAAAATGTATTGTAAATAATATATTAAGTGATATAAAAGAATTGATATAGGAAGAATTACTGAATTATTATTTATATAATACAAAAATAAGCCAAGAGTCTAATATATAACTAAGAACCAAATACATAATTGCAGTCAGAGACAAAAATAAATGTTCTTGCCTCAGTAAGGGAAATATGTGTTTCTGATTTTTCTGGAAACATCAGATATTATATCTGTTTTTTCCATGACAAATAGTTGTTTTAAAACTTGAAATTTAAAACTGTTTATATGACGGGGAAATTATGAATACATGTTTTTAAACTGATAAAAACTGCATTATGTTCAACTATTGGCCAAGCAAATGATTTATATATTTATATTTTGTTTCTTTTCTGTCCTGTGTAATAAATTAGCAGAATGAGGGAGTAATTTCTGTATTATTTTCAAATTGTATTTTATTACTTAAATTGTATGGTTTTGCGTCTATATTTTATGCACTTTTTATTAGAATAATTTATATTGTGCTTATTTATGAGATTCTGTCCAACAAATAAAAATACGTGTACTTAGTTGTCCATTGAATATATTTATTTTATTTTAAAATAATGCCACGTCTTTGAACCTTCAGGGGTTGAGAGCTGGACTCGTTTTCTGTTTCGAGAATTTTTTGCTTCTGGAATATTCCACGAATGCATAAATTGTACAGCACTTCGTGTTAAATAAACGTCTATAACCTATAGCTGTGTGTGTTACTGTATCTCACGATCTTTCAGAAACGTGAAAACAATAAATGTTACTAGTGGTCCGCGAGAGAAAATGAGGTATTTTAGTGGTTCGCGGTGCTAATTGGGTTGAGAAACACTGCATTAGAGAGTCTCACATTAATCTGATAAATAGAGACCAGAATTAAGAACAGGAATTAAATCAAGTAAACTGGTTACTGCGACAATGAGTTGTAAGTAACCTGTTAAATAAAAACTAGACCCAGTCTTTATTCTTCCATTTACGCCGCAGATATATCTTACAATGTTGAAAACTTTCGTCAATTTTCTTCCATTATCATCTGTTACAGATGATTTCAACATAGCCGTTTTCCTCACGATTCAGCTTACAGTTGCACTTAACGACTCAAGTCTGTCGCTACATATTAGCCAGCGTTTAAACACTCCAAAAAGTCCCAAAAAAACACGAAAGAAGTGCCACTAAATGCAACCCAGATGGCGGACAGCAATTATGCGTTTCTCGTCGTGTTGTGACTGAACACTTACTAACACGTGGTACAAATTCATTTTGTCCCCATGAATCGTTCGCCTTGTGTTGATTTTCACACAGCTGTTCGACATCAAGCGTTTCCCAGTTATGATTTGCTAGACACTGCAGCTCCCCAAAAGATTTACTGAAAGTACTAATCATCATAACAACTTTGACGTTGAATCGTTGCAACAAAATACTATTTAGAATGTAGCATATCCGACGTATCGGTATTATAATAAGATTATCAGTTACCAGTTAAGTACGAAACAACTTTTCTAAACGAATTATTTTTAATATTACATTTAATAATAGTATAAAACATTAAGTTAATTATGAATAACACAACGTTTCATCCCTAAATTTTGTGACCCCTTAATGAGCCGTAAAATTAATAATAAATTAGATACTTTCAAAAATTCATAATACGTTGTTGAATTTAAATACGAGTATAATTGCTTCAATTTATAAAACTTATAAACATTTTGAAACGTCGCATTTAAAAAGTGATACCTGTGGAAGTTTTCTTTCGCATGTATTTCTCTCCAGATTGACTTTGGGAATGCGTCGTACTCTCTCTGGTTTTTCAAGGTTCTCACAAACCAAGACACCATCTATTTTAGGAGGTGTATGTACTTGTGTCGAAGACCTTGGACATACGATAAGAGTTGTCCAGTGATACAATTGGATCAAACGGCTAGCTGCCTCCTAAAAGTTTTGGAGACACGGAGAAGGGAATGCTGCGACCCCACAGCAAACTCATCTCCCGTCATTCGGAAGGGTGTGAGAATAGTACCCAATAGCTAGAATATCCCTGCATCTCTTTAGATTCTTAAACTACAACCCTGGAGCCCTAGTCAACCCTTGACTACCTTCCACATCCCCCCTTTTCAATGCCCTTCTTATGCTATTAAAGGGGAGTTGCCTATTTCAGGATAGTCCTCAAGTAGTTTGTTATCCGAAAAGAAAAGTCGCCTTTAAAAATCATTATCAACTCTTACAACACGTGACGACATCCCAAAAACATATATAACAATGTGCATTTTATTAATTACAATAAGCTCATTATAAAATTTTGATTTTTAAATTTTGTATCCTTTCGTTTACTAAAATGTTTTCCGACTTGACCATCTCCCTATACTAAAATTAACATTCTATTTAAGTAACAAAGTTAACCAAGGCTTCAGATCAACAGTGGGTTTCCGTCACCAGATAGTCAGAAAAGACAAGAATTCATAATGAATAATTTTTTTAAGAAAAATATTTAATACACTCATTTATAGAACAGCTTTTTCTCATCTTTACAGTCACTTCGAAAGCAGTGTTGGACAAATGGAATAGAAAATGATAAATACGTAAAGATTCCAATCATGGTAAATGTAAATAAATACCGAACGTTATAAATGCAATAATTTTCATAAGATGAAAGATCTATGATTCGTGAATTCCAACAGTTATTCTTCAACTCTGATTCTCTTTAAATCTGTACCTAAATTGATTTCTCTGGCATTATTCGTCGAAAGCATAAAAATGATAACTTATACTGAATTTTTATTAAATCTCCAGTTAAGGAAATAACTTGAACCAATATAATTTTAGCCTTCTTGATAGAATATTTTTTCGTACATAGTGTGAGGTCTCAACTTTCTCTTTGGTTTTTATTTCCAATTATGAGAGATTTATTTATGTTCTGTTATAATTGAGGATATTATTATTTACAATTTTCAGAAATATTTACAAATTTCTGTGGATTTTATGCTTCCAGAAGCTTATACGTTAATTGTTTCTTGGAACATTGTATTGACATTGTATTGAATGTTGTCTGAGTTCATGTCTCTGGGTAGTTTTCCTCTGTTGCTATTACATTCTAGCTCCTCGTTAAAATGATCTCCTTGTTTGCCCTGGATGTCTCGTAATCTTGACACCGTCATTCGGTAAGTAACTATTCTCAAAATAAACTTCCAATTTTCTCCTCGTCAAGAACTAATTTTCCCGTTTCTTCCTCTCTGTAATTAAAAAATTTCCGTGTCTCTTATTGGCTCGATTATGCCTGAATTAACTGTGAATTTTCTACTTAACCTTCTTTCCGCCGCCCTTAACAACTGAAACGAACAATTAACTCAACTGAATGTATTGTAGGAAGTCTTCAATTTTCCTGCACGAGTTCAATACGTGTTTCCTCAATCCAAATCCAACAATGCTGATCCAACTTCGCGTCACAGACCTCAACAATGTTAAACTGTTCGTGAGATTATACAAGACATGTTTACATGCGCAGTGGGGAAAGGGAAGTATTGTTGTTTGAGGAGGAACCCCCCTTCAACGGCCGCTGTTATTATTGACATTAATTGTCTTCATACAAACGGGATATGGAGACTGAGACATTGTATTTTTAACACAGCCTATACTTTTTATATATTACATTTTACAGATGTGTTTCTTGACGTACAACATATCCTGAACTGGCAGCAATATATTTCCTAGCGCCAATGTTTCAGAATTGCTTTTACACTACGAAATTGTCTCAACAAAACCTCCAGGTATACTGTACTCCGGACTATCACTACTACAATATCGGGGAAGTTGTCTACTGCGCGTCTTATTCACACGACTAGTTAGTTCTCACGAATAATACTTCATTGTACTTCCAAGAGCAATATATACACAAAGGGCATTAGTAAGTTACTTTTAATAATTTCGTCATGACCTTGGTTACGTTCAAGTTGTTCGATTTTATACGCAGCAGAAAATTAAAATTATGCCTCGTTACAACATACTACTACGTACATAACAAGCTCAACAACCATTTTCAACCAATAATTCACAAACCTCCTGCACACTCAACACAGGGTGTTTCGTTGCACAGATCACGGTTGCTGCTTAAATCGAGAATAGAAGAGTTATGGAATCATTTATAAAATATAATAACCTCCGCAAATGTTTACACAAACGTTTAAAAATATTCAAATCGAGTTTTAATTTAACGTTTTACCATCACTTATTTACATATATTCACAAAAGCACAACCACAATGTCCCTGTTTTCATTGATTTCACCTCTTTAACTTTGTGCGACAATAAACCTCAGTCTCGTCAAAGTGATAAGTTCACGCCAGGATGTGTATGAAATGAGAGAAAACGAGGGAAAATTAAAATTTATAAGTTATATTCAGTTTGCATTACGGTCACTCAGACCTTTATAATGCTAGTACTTTAATTAAATTTCACGATATGGTATATTATCAGTTTTCTTAATGGAATACTATGATTAAAGCGATAAGGGACGAATTTCCTCTTGCCAATGTAAGGATAAAAGATTTGGAAAAATCGAATGCTGAATTGAGACAAAGGTTGCACAAATTTGAGACTAAATAATTCGCGAAATACTAATGAAGATCTCAAAGCAACGAGGAAAAACAATACAAAAATAAAAGTATTTGGTGACTATCATTAAATACAGCGAGAAACATTGTGAGGAGATTGGCGCAGATGTTGAGTGCTATCCTGGAATAAGGACAAGTGATCTATGCAAGGTATAAGACAGTGACATTAGCAGTGGGAATGAAGAGTTGATTCTCATTCATGTTGGCTCGAAGGGTTTGAGAAAACCAGTGGAATACGTAACTGGAGAAGTGTTCGAACTAGCTAGGATAGCAAAGTGCAAGTACAAGAATACTTTTATCTACAAACTGCTACAGTGCAAATGCCCACCTGTAGTGATAATAAATATAATACAATACAATTTATTTTACTAGTGACAGGCTAAAATTTCGTTATGTTTTGGAATAGTAAAAATATATTAGTAAACCAGTTTTGGGCAAATCTTAGATTTAGTTCTGTAAACGATTAATTTGACATCACAATTAGTTTAATTTTCGATAACTATGCACCAGCTTACGTCCTTGAAATTTTGGCAATTGGGAATTAAGATCGTCAAAGAGATAGAAATGACCTTTCAATTTTTTTGTCCGTTTCTTCACATGAAATACGTAATTTGGAGACTAGTTGAATTGCATTTACACCTATTAAAATAAATATAATCATACCAGAAAAAAATTATTCCACAGATGAGAATTCTTTCATCTGTCGAGTTTTCTTGGATTTGTTTTACGGCTCTAATTTGAATTATATGATCGATTATTACATGTAGTCTGTTTATGAATACTTCTTGAGACCTGAGACATGATCCTGGAGCCTCCGGAACTGAACGTCACACAAGCCGATCCCGGATTTGAGCGTGTTGTATTGCCGGAAGGAAGCTGAAACAGCCCAGGTGTTTCTGAGCCACTGGACACTGCTGTGGCTAACCGCCCTCTTTGGGGCTTTTCTTCACAGCTGTGAAAACTTTACGAAATTGGACACCTATCTTCCTCGGCACACCTGCACTCTCAAGACGACATTGATATGATCGGATCCGTTGTTCCTTGTAAATCGGAAGAAATCACGCTCAAGGCGAGCATACGAAAGGTGTAACATTATATACCCAATATAGTTAATAGTATGTAATGAACTTTACAGAATACTCAGAATAAAAACGAGTGATTCACATTTCATTATGCCATGTAATATGACAGTTGGAAGTATACACGATAGGCCAAGGCCCTGAATGGGCTGCAGAGACTAGAAAGAAGAAGATTCACATTCCATATGCATAATCCACAGAAAACGAAAGGAAGAATTAATGCGAAATAAAACTGAGTAACAATCCAAAAATAGGTAAACAATTACATTTTTATTGTTTTATTATAAAATATAAGTTTAGTATGTTACAAACATAGCCACATGAAAAACACTGTTGTTATTAATTAAATTGAATTAATTAGTTATAGCCTTATCTGATGCCTGTTTCAAGCAAGATACTATTTTTTTTATTGAGATTATAGTCGTGTCAACATGAGACGTTCTTGGCGACAGCAAAAATTAATTACAATAGGAAACAAAAAATCAATTGGTGTGGCGAAACAACACTGAAGAAGGAGTGGGAAGACACGATCACTCTTAGAGCAGTGAAAAATCGTTCACACAGGCACATAGATAATTCTTAAATTTCATCACCAATTTCTTCAATGAATTTCAGAAGACTGTGAACTGCCAATGGAGAAGAACACAGTTCACGTCTGGTGTGGTTTACAAGCGTGGACCTTCTGATGGTGTCATAGCGGAGGCAGTCAAGGATGATGTGCGGCACCGTCAGGGCGGTGTTACAATCAGAACAGAAAGGCTGAGGAGAAAAGATAAATGTATGTGTAAGGCTGGAATGGAATGATCTGAATTATCTCTTTACATGACTCCATTCGTTTATAGAAGATTCCTACGTTTTTTCCTCTTGTACCTTTATTCCAATTTCAGTAAATATTTTGATGTACCTGGTCATTATGTCTTTTCTTATGCAGGTAGGAAGGTCCGAGCGGCTTTGTTGGAAGGAGGCTCATTTCCCAAAACGTTATCGCGTCAGCCCGGATCTAGCAGATGGTGATTTCTTGGTAGCTTCTTTTATGTTCCTAAGTATGTCCCTTATTTTTTTGATGCAGCCACTTCTACATCGGTGATTGGAAAGTGAGTTTATCGCCATAAGAGAGTAGGTCAAAATCAAAGTGAAATCTGGTGGGTGGTCCTTGCTATATCGTAATGCCTTCACTATCGCATATGTTTCAGACGTGTGGTTGAAGCATTATGTTAACTGCCATTGAATTGATAATTTCAGCTGAGATAAATCAGCATCCTAACCCCATCATTAGACCTTGAATCATTTGTGAAAACACTCTGGGTTGATTATATTTCTCAAGATGAAACTTAATCGTATCCTCCCAGAAGAACTCACACGTGTCCTTAAAATCAGGACTGGACAGGTATGTATCAATAGAAAGAACGATTGGGAGGTCAATTCTTTCCTTACAGAGGAGAGATTTGAGGAGCGTATGGAGTGGAAATGAGTCCGTTGGGATTAAATGGTCCAAGATACGTTTGTTGGATCCAACACTGGCTTTAACTGCATATGAGAAGACAGAAAGTTTACTTCGAAATCTTAGAACTGACATTTCCTTCAATTCTCAGACTGGGCTTTGAAGGATTGTGTTGCTGAATTTAATTATTTAATCTAATGTTTCTCAAATGCAACTGCCTGAAACAGTTGAAAACTTCTATTTCACTTGTTTACTTATATTATATACTCCCTCACCCCTATGATGGATGCAAAAGCTATTAACTTATACTACATTGATCCTTTTATCTGTAATACTGTCTTAGAAAGATAAGAGTATCGTGGGTAACAGAAATTAAAATTATGACTGCATAATTTATATGTCGCTCTCCTCACTTTGTCCACAAAGAGTAAAATTTGAATAATGACAGGGGTGGCTTGTGCATTTATGCATAAGTCCTACAGCATATAAGTATAGATAAATTGAATTTTCCTTAAATATAAGTTCTTGGGTAATAATCGTGTTATAAAAGTGAAAATTTTGATTTCGGAATCTTTGAATGTCTGCCTTGCGGAACACTCGTTCTATCTGTTTTGCTGATATCTGGTGACTATCGTGTGTTAGACTTTTTTCATCACAGAATATCCCTCCGAGTAATCGCGCATGGTGAGTATTCTGTTTTATCTCCCCTCACTTCGCGTAAAGCTCAATAAACTGCATACTTTCTGTGCTCGCAGTAATTTAGTACATAGATTCAGGTCTATGCCGTGCTACAATACCGAGAGGCAGCCGTAACAGGCAGCACCTTAAGAGGACGACGTAAGAAGCGATATAAAATTAAAATTGAATCATTCTGAAATCAAAGGTCTTGTTATAAAGTAGTTTATATTCCTTCTCCTTATTGCTCTGCAGTCCAGCGTGAACAATAGCCTCCTTTATGATTTCTTTCCAGACTTCTTGATTCTGTGTCTCCACCATGATGTTTAGATCTTCCTCCGCAGAAACGATCCACGTCAGTTTTGGTTGTCCTTTGCATCTTGCTCGAGTAGCTTCAGAGTTCACAGGGAATATGTCTTCCAGGTTTAATTAGTTTATTCATGGCAGGTTTTCAATATAACACGATAATTCAGCGCTGTATCTTATTATCCATATTCCTGTTTTCATATATTAATCCAATAATACTTCCTAGTATTCTCCTTTCAAAGATCTATAGCTGATATTCGTCTTGTCTTAGCAAAGGCCAACTTTCGCTCCCCGTAAGCCGATTATGGTCTTATTAATGTTCTATACAGAATCCATTGAAGATATATTTGTCTCAAGCCCACAATATTCTTTTTTTTCCTTTAAAACTGTTTCCAAATACTTACATTTCCTGACTCTTTCAAATACTTGCACGTTGATTCTTTAATCTCTTATTATCTGGATTCTTAAGATCTCTTTCGTACTGGTAGTGCATCATTATTGATTGACCCAGTCCATCCAGACATTTTCCGAAAAAGTTGTTTCCATCTATCTATTATCTCGGAAGGCAAATTTAGAATTATACTGTTATGATTCGGCATGCTGAACTGTATGGTTTATATTCATTCCTATTATCATTTAACACTCGAAACATTCTTCTGATTTACGTACTTGTATGTTTACTATTTCCTTGATATGTGTAATTTTTTTTACAAAAACATATGGGACAAATTTCTACAGAACCAGACAGTCGAACCCACTTAAAGGGCGGGTGCCCTCACCACTAAGCTAGTCCGAGTCGACCACAGTACCAGATTCGAGATCCCTCCACTATAGTATTCCTGAAGACTAGGCAAACCTATAATTTACTAGTCATACTCTGCACAGCTTAATTGAATAAATTGAACAAAGGTGTATGATTTCAAATCAAAGAGACTCGACGACACAGGTAATGTGAGAATCAAACATGCCAAAAAAATAGGTTACTAAAACACAAATTATAGGATTAAAGATAATTACAATGCCTTGGTGATTCCGCATTATTCGATCCAATCAGGCATTCCTAGTCTTCGAAATCCGTGCAGACACATGAGACGCTTGTAACTTACAAATATTATAAGTACAAAATTTCATTATTCGCTTTTTAAATATGGAAATTTTAAAAGATTTTAACGTGTTTTATTTTAACCTATATCTGGAAGTTTCAAAAAATTTCCTAAAAGTTAGTTTTTGTGTGTTGACTTCGACTTGGGTTAGCTCAGTGGGGAGAGTGTTCGATTCCCGATTTCGGTAGTGTTTTAACCATTCTTACCTTCCACATTTAGTTGCATGACCTTTGACTGAATTTAAATTGGAAGCAATTATTTGTCTTTCTTTTTCTTTCAGTGAATCTTTTTCTCCTTTCCATTTCTGTGTAATTCTCTTCCGCTCGTCTGGTGTAGTAATTTATTACATTTCCGTTAAGCCTCGTTTTTGCTCTATGTTACTCCTTTTCATTTTTCATACATACTGCGTATTTTTCTTTATTATTCCTTTTGCTGCAATAACGTATTCTGTTATGCAGATAATTAAGTTTTGTTGTTTTGTTCAGGTAGCTTCATTTGCTTTCCGTTTTTATTCACATCAAACGAACTTGATGAAGTACTCCTCTCTTATTTGTGATATAACTCAATGAGGTTCTACCAGATAATTAGCTTTACAATATAGTGCAGATGAAACAACAATTCGAGAATTACGCCAGTAATTCTTATTTATCGTGCGGTTTACGAAGCAGAAAAGCAATGAAACTGTTGACTTAGGATGATTTTGAGAAAGATATGTTGCAATGGTTTAGTCAGCGAAGGGAACGAAACATTCCTGTTTCTTCAATCATTTGCAAAAAAAACATGAAAAACTATAGTTTGATGCGTTAGGAATGGAAGGTGATATCAATGCATCATCGGACTGACTAAACATTAGTTGTTTTTATTGTTTGTTTATTTTAAGGTACAATATAAAGGTATTAGGTTAAATTATTTTCGTGTTACTGCGTTATTCAGTATACTTAAGAGTTACAGCTTACTTCATCTATAAATTGAACAGTTTCAACTACAATAGGTTATGCACTTCAGGAGAATGAAGAACATTGCCCTGCATCAAAAAAGGTAAGCTTCAGTGGGGTTTAATGGCGTAAAAATTAACAATGTTAATATAATACCAGTATATTTCGAGTTTTCATTATCCGCACCAATTTTCCCCATCATTACTGCGGATAATTCACAGTCCACTGTATCTGATAAACATATTACTAAATAGTTTATATTCATACAACAAAAATAGTATTAATATATACGTAATCAAAGATTATTTTGCAAAAAAGAAATACTTAATGGCGGAATTTAGAATAATTGCATTAGCCTCATCTATGGCTATGTATGTAGGAAACATACTTAAGTTTCAGAAATGTGTGTCATTTTGGTGTTAATTACTCTTTTAAGAATATGAATATCATTTAGATGAAATTATAAATGTAGCTTGTTACTGCTCGGGCCAATTGCAACAGACTAAAGCGTTGTTTTAGTTTTATTGAAATCTTGTGGGTCTGACGTTCCACATAACTCCTGTGCGTGCCCCCATAATGTATCAACATTACGTTAATATTATTTACCCGGAGCATTTCATTTTAATTAATTCTGCTTTAAGATTATTCTGAAAATATCCAGACTTTCATCTGGAGCTCGGAGCCGGTAAGGCAGACAGTGAGGACATGGAAGTGACGTTCCTCGCGGAAAGGTCAGCGTGTTGGCTGCGGACTGGAATCTTTAGAGAAGGTGACACTGCCGATGTTTCGAAAGTCGAACGTGTTATTCACCGCTTTATTCGTTCACCTCTCCATCAACCTTCGGCTGTTCACGGTCGCAACCACTGAAACAAAAAAACTTGTCTATGTAGACGAGAAAAGAAAACTTATCAAATAAACCATTAAATCAATTTATCCACCACTGTACTAAATTCGAAAGACGATGATGAGAAGAACAAAATTCATAAGGTACTGCCTCATTTTAACTGCATTACATTGCTTGACCGTTAAATCTCAGTTGATAATTGAAACAGAAACAGTCATTATTTTTACTTAGAAATTTTTATTGGTAGCTTTCGGCAACTAACGTGTCATAATCACGTTTCTATTTTAATTAAAATTTTAGTGCAGTTGATCAGGTGAACTACAGTCGGTGTCGTTTTGTTTTAAGTCAAATCGTAAACAAAATAAAATTTAATGGCCAACGCGTCGTATTTAGATGGTGCAGTAAGAAAAAATGTATACTTTTTAAGTACTTAAAATATATTGTTACTTAAAACGTTCATTAAATTTACAAGTTATTTCGCGCTAAACATACCCTTATATATGGATCCATTACCTTATTTTTTAAATGAAAATCAATGTTTATGTGTAAAAAGCTAAAATACCGTACGTGTATTTTTAAATATGTTCCTCATACAAATCTAAACACATGAAGCAATTTAAACCAAATTATGAACATGTCCTTTGCGACTTGGAAATCAGCACTGCTTGGGTAGATACCACTACCACCCATAGGGGCGGGGGTGGAGGGGGCTGAAATTTTTAAATATACAAAATTGGCCTATTTTTACGTCGAATAAATACTTTTCTGGGTGATTTACTTTTACGATGTTTCCCGCGTCCTACTCATAATGACTTATAGAACTTACTACAGGATACATGATGTCTTTACGTAGTCTGCGTGTATGCGAGCGGCGTCGGCAACGACGACGTTCGCAAGAAACAAAACGTATCATAACCTAACTAAAATTTTAGTTATATTAAAGTATTAATATCCCGAGCATCGCCGAGTACCCAGCTAATTTTAAATAAAATAGAAGGATGATTATAAGACGTTAGTTGCCGAAAGCTACCAATAAAAATTTGCTACTCAAACTAGAGATTGTCTAAAAGTTTTTTATTTTAATTGCTTCAATAAATATATACAAAACGGTTCAGATAAAAGAGGCATCATTATCAGAATTAAGGTACGTAGAAACAACAAGTTTCAACATGATAAATTATATGTTTTTTCTATACACATATCTTCCACTCGTATAAATACTAAATTTTAGACGAAAATAGGAATTATAAATCAAGATTAATTTCAGAAGTTATATGTATTAAGAAAAAGCTGATTTTGATTTGTCAAGCAATAATTACAATATTCTGATCTATGTTGACTGTTTCAAAACTATTCCTTTTAATGAATATTATTCGTCTTCGTTAATTAGCCCCTTTTAAAACATTTTACTTTGACGTAATATATTTGCGTGCTTATGTCTACCATATTATAAACCTTATGAGGACTCAAATATGTTGTTGAATCAATTAAGTTATAATTTCAATATAGTTTTGGCCTCATCGCTAAAATTCTAATTTAAATTCACTTCGCTAGTATTTATAATTTTTTAGGTTTCATTTTGTGACGCGTAATGCTATAAAACAGCGTCAAATTGTACCCAACTAAATTATGCTATCAGATCTTGCGTTTGTATGACGGTGTGAGGCCGGGCCTTGTCACGAAACAAAACGATTCCGCGCGAAAGAAGTTCAAGGATTTTGTTCTGTATCTAATCACGTGTCATGAACGCACGTGCTAATAGAATTACCGTGTGATGAGAACACGTGATCCATCCGATCCTTATACCTGCTTGAACAGGTATACAGGTCTTCCTCCTTTCCGCCTTAAACCACACTATGAGCCCATTAACTGCAACAAATATACGATGTTTCATAACATGATTATTGCATTCTTTCCCGAAAAAGTAATATTTAATTAAAAACCTGAACAGTTAAGAAGTGCGTTGGTTTCGTTCCTTTTCCCTGAAGTAAACAGTATGATTTTATTGGATGACAGACTACTTGTTCTACGAAGTAACGTTCCTATTTTTATAGCATAGGAAGTGTGGATACGGAAGGGTAAACGATGGTGGTCGTGTTATAGTTTTAGGGTTCTATCCCGAAATTCTCTTAAACATGAAGGTAAAACCGTAGAGAAACCTATAGACCTGGTTCTTCGTACTACTTCCTCTTTTAAGTAATAGATCATAGAAGGTCATTTTTTATTGGACTCTCCCATGGCTGGAGGGAGGAATGATAAGGGAAAGAAATGCAGCCAAGGGATTACTAAATCCCTAGGATATAGTTCAAGGATCCTTCCCAGCATTAAACTAAAAGTGATGCAGGTAAAACTATAGAGAAACTTAAATTAGGTAGACCAAGCTATTGCCATATCTACCCGGTGTTTCACCCAAAGAGATGCAGGGAAAACCCTAGGAGACCTGCTTCAGGTAGGTCGGGCTTTTGGGTACTATTTTCACGCCCTTCCGAATGATGGGAGACGAGTTTGCTGTGTGAACGCAGCATTCCCTTCTCCGTGACTCTACAAGTTTTAGGAGGCAGTTGGCCGACTGATCCAATGTGATCAGCGGACAAGTCTTACCGTATGCCCAAGGTCTTCGTCTCCAGTACATATAACTCCTAAAATAGGTGAAACCAGAGAGAGTATGAGGCATTCCCGACATAGTCAGGTGAACCCCAGTCACTCTGGGGAGAAATACCTGGGAGAGAAGACTCCCACAAGCAATAGATTCTGTCTTGCCATGTCTCCTTTTTTTGCGTTCTACACCCTTAACAAGCGAATTATTTTGCGACTGTTGTTTAGACTGCGGGAGAGATTGATAAGGAATGTATATTTTAAAAGATATGTTTCTGTAGTCTTGCGTGAAAGGTCAGCTATCTCGCTTTATTGTCACATATGTAACAATCGTATCTTCATAAATAATGACCTTTAAATCCAATGTAAGAATCGTAACAATATTATAATTGCACGGCAAAAGTGAAAGAGTATTGTAGACGTACGAGAATAAAGAAAAGGTTAATTATTTACTTTCGTTGTAATGAGAACTCGAGTGAAAGGTTAAACAAGATGGAGACCTGGTCGCGTTGCGAATCTCTTTGATCGGAGGGCACCCCGAGTTCTTTGGCCGGAAGCCAAGGGCAAGACGGCGTCTGGACAGCCGTCGACGCGACCCCACTAATTGCTATGCGTCAAAACTGCAACGGCGAGACGCTCTGGAATTAGAGGCAGCAGCTTTTTATGGGCGCACATGTAATTTTGGCGGACAGTTAAGCGTAATGGGGTTCCGACCCTGCGGAGTCGCCGTATTTCACGCCTGTAGCTCTGTACCGTCTGACAGATAATTAGCAGAATGAGAGCTGTAAAAGACCGCCCTCTGCCGATTAAAAACATCGGGGGCGGCGTCAGGTTGCTCCCAAAAATAAAATAATCATATGCTTCACGGAAATTAATTTGTGAGAGGCCGGCCAATTCCAGTTCCTGTCAATGCTTTCCTAAGCCTTCTTATTGGTGCAAACGGAATGATATATAATCCTCAGAATAATGATCCGTGCTCCTATTCTTACGACGTGAATCCGTGGCTCCATCTATGGTCACGTCTGCAACGAGTTCTTCTGCTGAATCCAAATGAGATTTATTCAGCGTCACTAGTTTCAATTCATGCAGCTGAATTCGTAATTAAATAGTCAATGAAACTGTAATAGTTTGCTTGAATAATTCAAGACTCCGCGGAATTTCATGCCTAAGCTGAAATAAATACAAAATATCTCTGTGGGACTTTTCATAGTGTATATTGGAAGCTCTTCTACTGGTTTGAATATTCCCTGTTAATTCACGGGCAATACGCTGCTGCGAATAGATTATTAAAAGTCCCGTGGGTCAATGACACAATCCTTTAGTCCATAAACTAGAATTATTTTCAAACAAAAAATGAAATTTAATTCGTTCATCAAACAGGACAGCCAGCAAGAAACTTGTTTGAGAAAACTAATGAAAAACTTTATAAATGTATTTCGTGTAAAGTACTCGTATTTATTTAATTTACGAATGCGCGGAAAAGATTCTGTGGCAGTTACCGTAAATAAACAAAATTACTATAAAGAATAAACCCTACCAGTGAACTGTATTTAAAAAAGTATTAAAGAATTACATTAATTGATTAGTAAAAATATATTAGGCCTACATATAAATACTAGACTTGATTTCGTATTGTCTGAAAAAAAGAATGGAATTATAGTAGAAAGTAGAGGTTACCTAAGGAATTTAACTATAGTGACAGTTCAATTTAGTTTTATGCTTATGAATCATTTGATTTTACGAAGCACTATAACTTCACCTTACTATACTACACTAACTTATATTACCTCAATAGAGTTGAGATTGAGCCTAAATTTTCAAGCACTTATATGGTCTTATCTAAATACTGTGCAAGTAAATGTTTCCAGTCATTATTTATCCTGTTTGGGAATGATTGTTTCCAAACATCAGTTTCTCTGCTCTCGATTATTTCTTTTGGAAATACCTTTACACTCCTTTCAAGGAAAGGCGTGGGTCAAGTATCAAGAGCCCGACCTACCTGACACAGTTGTCTAAAGTTGGCCCGGCATCACCTTTAGGTGAATGCCGTGTAGGTTGCTTAAACTATAGCCCGGAGTCCTAGTTATCCCTTGGTTTCCATGCTCTGCTTTCCGCGGCCACCTAAAATCTTTTTCTAAGCTATTAAAGGTGATTTGTTACTACCCGGTTACCATCATAATTTTTTTTATTTAAATTGCCCTATCTAAACTATAAATTTTATTTCAGACAGTTCATATATTTATTCGTATTATTGAAATACTGCAAAAGTGAAAGTAGAATTAAAGTGCCAAATGTTTGTAGTTATTGTTTATAAGGAGAGATATATTGAAAATGAAAGGGGGTTGGGGAATTTAATTATTTAAAGTATTAACGAAATTTTCTCGTTTTTATTTAGTATCTATATTTATTTATATGTTATAACGCAATTTCCTTGTTGGTACCTACACTATCTATCATTATTAACAAAAGTACGATTCAAGGGGAATTAAATGTTTAATTAGCAACCTCCTAGCTCAGAGTTAATTACTGTGGGGCAAAAACGGCTAGCTGAGATTTCAATCATTCGGCACGAACCTGTTTTTATCTTCTTTCGGTTCCCACTAGGCGATTTCTCCCTTCCAGGAAATTTCTCGTTGATAAAAGCGGGCATCAGGCTATGGTGATCCCTTCCTTCCGCTGGGTGTTATGCGGCGTCTGAAATTGAGATTTTGGACATTTGATGTCGAGGAAAAACCAGTCTCCCGTGTCGGCGGGGTCGTTCACGTCACAACAGAGTTTTGGCTTGGATACTGTACTATATTTTGCAGCTTTGATGTTTGCTTTCTACTAACTATCGAAAGCGTCGTCTGTCTCGTCTTAAATTACTCCTCCTTACATCTTTCAACCGTACACTGACTTATCTTACTTCGTCTTCCTTTCAACTGCAAACCCGCACTGACTAATCTCCTGACCTCGTATCTCTCCCAACTTCAGACGCAAACTGCTACTTAATTGTTCAAGTTCCTTCTACTCTCCACTTCTCTAAAAATTCTAAAACACATTTAATATTTCACTAACATGTCAATTCCTAGCCACTTTCTCCTTTCCCCTTCCCTATGGAAAAATGTCACCCCACGTGACGTGTCTTCACCAATCGTTATTATTTTTTCTCACAAAGGGAAGGGTGGGTCTGGGAAAATTTTAGGGTTTACGTCCCCAAGTGAACAAATACCTATAATTCCCATTTTTAACTAGCATGCAGGCATGGTTTCTTTGCGACAGCCTGTCACCTTTTCCGACTCTTGTTTGCCTTGCTCCGAGTATTCGTCCTAAAATAAGAATTATGAATTAAATTTGGGAGGGGTCCTATAGCGCTACAGTATATGACCAATATAATTAAGAACACAAAAGCTTCTTTTCTTTATTATATAAAGTTTCTTACACCACGTGAATCGTTGATCTTTAGTGGCTGAATGCTTGTAAAAATTTATATATACGACAGAAAGTGAACTTTCAGGTTATTTAATAATATTAATGATTATGGTCTTCCCCAAATATTTATCGGTTTATATTTCCTTCAAACTATCTGCAAAAATTGTTATTAAACTTTCGTAAGTCTTCTACCGAACTTGTAAATTGAAGAAAGAAAACTTTCCAATATGAATTTGTATTTCATTAGTCTTATGCTCTACGATTTGAAAGAGTAAGCCTGTTAAATTAAGTTTGCTGATAAATCGAGATATATTAGGTTAATACGACAATAAAATTAAAATTTTGTACGCGCGTCCGTAATTTAATAGTATGACCGGTAAAATCTTCGATTAATTACTGCTGTAATTAGAAGGACCTAACTAATACGTTACAAATGAAAGCTATCTATTTTTATTGAAACATTAACTTTTTTATTATTAAACCGGATAATATATCTTCTTTTGTGAGATAATGTAAGCTTTATTATGGTTTTACTTAGTTCGTCGACGCATGAAATCGTGTCGTTATACATGCGCTAACAAGGCCTGCATAAAGAGATATTACAGGACAATAATAACGAAACAGAGGAAGTAATAGAAACTAAATAACTGGATAAATGTATTACGTGTTGAATTCAGTGAGGGATGCCTTTTTTTTATAAAGTGTGTATAAATTAAGCACTCTAATTCGTAGTTGTAACTTTCGTGAAAAATTAAGATGACTCTACGATCAATTATATATATATATATATATCGTAGAATATATATATATATATATTGTAATATACTTTTTTGGGTATAAAACATTTATTAAATATCAATTTTAAAATTTTTCATTTATTAATTTAAGTGAATACACGGGCTTACTCTCAGGGGATTTTGGGTCTCTCAAGAGATGGAGTATGCAGTAGCTGAAAATAGAAAGAAAAATCATTGAATGTTATTTATCCAGAGCAATGAGCAAGTTTCACAATTTTTTTTATCGCTTACCCACAATTACTGGGCCAACAAACATCCACCTCTCGAATGTTTGTGCGTCTCTCTGGCGTCTTGCAGGATTCGACCACGTCTGTTCACGTCCGTCCACTCGCCTGCCTTCTGGTGTCGACCAACTGTCCTTTCCTCCACTTGTCTCACTTCTGGATATCTGCTCGGACCAAGGCTGTCCTCTGCTCCACTCGCCTGCCTTCTGGATATCTGCTCGGACGAAGTCTGTCCTCTCTTCCACTCGTTTCACTTCTGCTCTTTTGATGTCGGACCACGTCCGTTCTCTGCTCCACTCGCCCGCCTTCTGGCCTCTGGTCCACTCGCCTGCCTTCTGCCCTCTGGTCCACTCGCCTGCCTTCTGCCCTCTGGACCACGTCCTCTCCTCTCCTCCACTCGCCTGTCTTCTCGGGTCTGGTCGCGAGCCACCCATCGGCTTCCCTTTTAAACCTTCCGACGGGAATTCCCCTATTTCACAACATTTCGGGGTTCCCCGCCCTCATTTTTTAAACTCGTTCGGCGGGATTTTCCCGCGGGGGTTCACCATCGTCATTTTTTATACACGCTCCGCGGGCCTCCCCCGCGGGGAACCACCATCTTTCGGCCGACTAGCCATTGTTGTTGGCCGAGCTGCGCCTCATAACGCCACAACCTTACAAAATCCGCCTTTTTATCACAATATATATATATTGTAACATGAAAAGTTACACACAACAATGCAGGCCAGCTTGCGAGTTGCAATTGTTGAGGAACTGACGCAACTTGGGCCAACAATGGAGTCTGGCGAGACTTGGGCAGTCGTCAGGGAGTGTTCGGAGAAGTAGGTTGTGTCGGCGTGACGACGAGGAATGACCACGCCCTGCAGTTATAATTTTTTCTCATGCTCTGAAAGGGATTAAAGCTACTAAAATCCATTTTTGGTGTTTTTTTTATGAAAAATACCTGGCGCCCAGAAATATATGTATATATATATATATATTTCTTTTTTAGTTTATATATATATATATATTGTAAATTTTAATAATATGCAATTGTTGTAGCTGTTTTAATATTAATATCTATTTAATTGTCAAATAACCATGGGCCTTATGGTCGTGTCTTTCAGTCGATTTGATGACAGTTGACGCTTACTTAAATTTGAAAACATAAAAGAAAGTTAGGTGGGCCCAAGGGCTATTTCGATCTATGCTACATTTTGTAAATTAAATTAACAATTTACCAATATTTATGTTACACCTAACTAAACTATCTGCAAGGTTTTATTATAATTGCGGAACGCGAAAACGCCATCAATTATCTATCACTGAAAATCGTAACCAAATAAACAAACGGGCTGTAAACGGAGTTATTTGCTCAATTCAGTTTTTATGACGACGAATGTACAAATTAAAACGTTGGCCTTTTAAGTCGATAATAAAGTACAGTGACTATTGACGAATACATTTTCTTTTTTTGCTGATGGTTTATACAGTTTCAGTGTCACCTCACAGGAGTGAATATTCAAGTAAACCATTACCACCATCACGCAACTGACGGCGCCGTCATGAATCATTGAGAGCTATCTTTTGTAGGAGGAGGCAAGCGCCTTCGAAAATTTGTACTGTATATATTGTATATAGCGAAACGATGTTGTAAATACGCACATTTTGTGTTAAGAATATAAGTATTTCTTTGAACCAACCATTATAATTAAAGTTATACCTATCAATTCTAAAGAATAAGAATGGACCAATCATTAAGATTTAATGTACAATATACATCATGTTTTATATTTAATTTTTAATGTAATTATAATCGATATAAATTTACTTTTAGATTAATAAACAGTAAATAAAACCTGGCATTTAATCATTTTTAAGAAAAATTTCCAATATATATGAAATAAATACAGCAATAACGTAAATGAAAACATTTAATGTTTCCATTTAATTGTCTAATTTTTTTGACAATATACATAATTTATTTTTTATAATTTTATTACATTATTTGTTTTATCTTTATAAAAATCTGCTTATATGACGTGAAATTGATTCTTATTTGTATTAAGTATAATTGAGTGACTCCTTTTATTCATAGATTTGTTGGTTTTGTGAACTATTCCTATTCCTGTTAAATATTTCTACGTTCTGAATTGCCGGACAACCAACAAAACATATTAAAAATGTATTAAATGTACAATTAATTTTATCAGGAGAAAGGGAGAGAGGGAGGGAAGGGAAAAAGAGAGAGAGTGAGAGAGACAGACACACATTTATCGTTTACTTGAAAATGAGGCCCTGTGTCGCCATATGTTGGACAAGATACATTCAAATTTTCGGAGGCGCCAGGCTGATTCTACCGGAAATGGTTGCGCACCTAATGTGACGAGCGACCGTAGTGTTGTTGAAGAAGAAAGCCTACGGATACGAAAATATGAATTTTGATCTGCCTATATTCAGGCTAAATCTTAGTTTCTTCCATAAATTATTTTGACGATTTCGTGTAGCGTATGTAATATTTAACTTACGACGACATATTGTGCAGAGTTTAAATAATTTCTTCACAGTTCGTCTTCTAATGAATCAATCAACGAAAATACTACCAACATGAAATAAAAATTTAAGAAACTCATAAAGGACATACGATTGGTATCACTTATTAAGGGTTAGGGTTCTATTGGTAGATATTATACCATTATTTATTTATTTAAGTTAGTTGAAACATATTAGAATTAAATAAGGTAGTGTTACACTAATTAAGACTTTACATAATACTGTTGAGTTTCGTCATTAACATAATATATTTATTCACATCACTGTTTATATAAACTCAAAAATGACACGATTTATTCTAAATTAGTTCTACACGGGAAAAGTTCAGATAAAGTGGTTGCAGTTCACAGCACCTAACTCACAAGAAGTCAGCGGAGGTTGTCAATTGTCATCAGGCTTAATAAGTTGCCCGTTAACTTAATTATTTAATTGTAGACGACTAAAATAGAGCGATATTCTTGCGGTGGTACTACGAACCTCTACTCTCTACACTGCTGATATTATAATAATCACAATATACTTTTATTATATATATTTGTATGTAGTGTATATATAAAATATGATAAAATGTTGCAGAGCTTAAAAGTTTACTTTCTGAAAAATTACTAGTAATTGAATATCTCATCATGTAAATTTCATTACAATACCTCTGAAGACATATAATTTATAATGAAAGTATCAGATAAGTATGAATGTATGAAATTAGCTTTTACGCATGCACTAAATATAAATATATAACATCCAAGCTTTATAACTATTTTTTCTTAATATCGTAATGTTTCTACGGTTAAACTATAATAAACGCCACAGAAAAAGAAGTCTGAAACATATTGTAACCAGATACTACAAGTTACATGCAGTATTATTATATGTTATATTCGACAGAGTCAGCACTTATATTTCACGGACGAAGAAATGTAATATCAATTAATCTTGATTTTGAACGTCACATGATAGTACCTTGATTATTCAGTTACACATGACGCAGTTTTTTAGTAGTAGGATCAAAGTTGATATAAGCAGCGTTTTGTTACGATATTTCAGTATTCCAAAGCGCGACTGCATAGACTTTTGAATATATCATTCTGTAATGTAATGAACGAATATCGTTAATTTTCGTAAATATTTAATGTAACCACATTTAATTATTTTTTAATTTTTGTTTTAACTGTACCGTTTTTGACTCATCGAGGTTTAAACCAAGCTGTATTAGTGACATTGGTTTGCTCGGCAGATCAAATTCGTCTTGCCGCTAGTAGTGGAGTGGTTCTATGTCATTGCTAAAAGGTGATAGCTGAATAGATTAATCGCGATTTTCTGTAAGCTTCTGAGTAGGAAGAATCTCAAACAACACTTATCCAATGGTTATCGTTCTGTAACGTTGACTACAAAATTATATGTTCAAACTAAATATCATAATCTTTAGAACAGTCCATTGCTGGTGATGTCAACCGTTAGTTTCTTTCCTGCGAGCAATAAAAAAAGAGTTTGAACATCCTTTGTTTCCATTATAGAGGTTCGAGAATAAACCTGGCTACGGTTGGTTGAAAAGTGTCCCTGGCTGACTTGGGGAAAAGACGATATCCACCAGCGTCCGTTCGTCCGAACGACGATAGAAATAGGAGACGAGAGCAGAACGCGGTGTCCGAGGTGCAGCAAGAGTCGCTACGAGATGTTGTTTTTCATTGTAACGGGTCGAAAGCTACATAAAAGTTCGTTACATTTATCATGTGAAGCAATACATTTATTATTAAATACACAGCTATTATACATCCTGATTATGGTTTCACTCAGCAAAAACCATCCACCAAACCCTGACGTTT
Source organism: Eucriotettix oculatus (assembly GCA_034510155.1). Classification (NCBI taxonomy): domain Eukaryota; kingdom Metazoa; phylum Arthropoda; class Insecta; order Orthoptera; family Tetrigidae; genus Eucriotettix; species Eucriotettix oculatus. The sequence goes on along the minus strand of CM067378.1, from coordinate 32,660,829 downwards.
GTCTCTATGACACGCTAAAAAATAAGAAACGAGAAAAATACTTTACCGAATTTTCATGCATAACAATAAAAAGGGCATTCTATTGAGAATTGCGGCAGAGAGTTAAACAATGGCCGACCTACCTGATGCTGGTTTTTATGGTTTACCCTCATCTCTTTCAGTTGAATAGAGCGTAGGATCCTTAAACTATGACCATGGGGTCCTATCCAACTCTCGTTTGTCTTCCTCTCCCTTCCGCACCCCCTCCGATTTTAAATTACCATTTTAATGATAAAACACAACTACTAGCGAAATTTGGCGGTACGGAATGAAAGGCAAGTGGCGTGATGGAAGTCACAGATTACAGACGGGGGTAATTAAAATCAGACATGACGTCGTGACTGAGGATTTTCCCAAGTACGGTGAGATATAGTAAGAAAGAGTGGTGTTTTTCCCCACAAACTTCGATGGAGAGGGGAGAACGGCTCCTCCTAGAGATGACAGACAATATCGAGCCCCGGCACTCACGGAATATGAAGTAAGAAAGTGGAGACAAATTATTAAAAACCCATGAAAAATGGATTTTGGACATTATGATTGGAGGACGTGGATTCTCAATAGTCATTGAGAACGTGGAGTTTGAGTAAATTATTAAGGACGTGATGTTTAAGATTGGACGTGGTGGTCGAGTTGATGAATGGGTCGTTAGCAGTTATATACTGAAAGAAATTGGAGATTGTCCTGGCCGAGGACATTTTAATAACGGAAGGAATGCTTGATTCAGTCCGGAGTTACAAAGGACCCATTACTCAACAAGTAAGTCCAGATGGGGTCCAGCGACAAGGTTCAGGCAAGCTGAGACGACACGGTAAGTACCGTTGTTTGTAACTTTTTGCCGATTTCCTGTACTTCTAATTCCGAGTAGGGTTTGTGTTAGAGATTTTTGCTCTATGGGAAGGCCCGTTTAGACGACTCAAAGTTAGAGTTCATGTATTTAGTTTGTAAAATATTTTATTTAATGCGTATAAATTTTGTAAATATATATAAAGTTTATTATAAAAAATCGGTTATGCAAATTAAAATTTTATTCATTTAGTGTACATTGTAAAAAATAAATGTTAAATTTAATTTGATTCCCATTTTTATAATAACTTTTCCTTATTTATTACACCTTCCTATGCTATTCAGGTTAGTTACCAGTTTCTGGATCATCCTCGTGTATCCTGTCACCCGAATAATATTAAATTTAAAGTGAAATTGTTAATGACCCTAATTTATAAATGACATTAATGTTGTTAGTGTCTGTAAATACATGTCTATTACGAGTGGTTTAAATAAATTTGTGGGGAACGCGGCTAAGTTGTTGACAAATCGTTATTGATTCTGATCGTTGTTTTTATGGATTAAAGCCTTGTTTTATGTAGTAAATTTGGCATGTGATAGTTTTAACTTTATCAAACTTTCAAAATACCTTTGTGTGATAGTCAATTGAACCAAATATATTGTAATTTTTGGTACTCACTTAGGTCAAAATTACCAAGTAAATAAGAAGTTGAAGAATTCTGTGACCAATTTTTTATTTGAAATGATTTCTGTTTGTAATACATTGCCGAGGACAGTTGCAATACCAAAGAATTCATACTAAATTTTAATTAGTCTTCATGTAGGCTGGAGTTGAGACGTAGCGAATACCCAGACAATGCGGTGATATTCTAAACGAAGGGTGCTCAACAACAGCCGCTCTATTAGGATCGAGACACGACGCACATAAAATACTAGTTCGATGCTGGACAGGTTTACACGCAGCCACCTGGTGGGAGGGGCGGGTTCGAGCCCCAAGCGATGCAATTCTTCGCTGTCAGAGTTGAACCGCTCGCCTCTACGTTAAGTGTCCGGACGCGTCAGGCGAGAAACGTCTTTCGAAGGCACGCTTTGTTCGGTCAAACTTTCGTCAGGCAAACTCGGTGAAAATATTCAAATTTAACTATTAACTTCGTGGTATATGACACTTTTGTTGGAATAGCAAGCGTATTTAACGGTAATTTGCCAGTTGTCACAACATACCCCACATTTAACCACTCTTTAAGAATAGTAACTGTCACATCGCCATTTTTCGGATTACCGCATCATTTCACTATTTCCGGGATCTCGCTCAAAAATTTATTTCAATGTGAATTTTTGTAAGAGAATTCACCACTTTTGCATAACAACTCCACTTTTGAATTTGACTTTACCGTAAGATGGCGGCAGAGATGTTCGTCAAAATAACGTTGTATACCAATAAATGTTCCCGCTCGGCTAGTTTCCCGACAATATTTCTTGCAAATGAATCCAATTCTGGAGGACGTTTTGTTACCTTATATTGATGTCAAACTGACGTTCATGTGATCGAAAACAGGGTTCCGTTGTTTAACAATTCCATCTTTAAAAATATTTGACACTTCCCTTTAATAATTGACCTCATGTTCCAATCCCGATTTCCGATTGTTAATTTACCTCAACGTTTTATTTTTAAAACTCGATTGTAAAACATTATCAATATTAACACGCAATGGCCGAATGAAAATACAATTTAGTTCGTAGTAAGCATAAAAACAAGAAAAAGTGTCCAATAAATATGGCTCCGGAAACGCATACTTTCTGGCATATGTACTAGGTGAGGTTCAGATTTAGATATATTGTTGTTTCCATTAGTCCTCGATTGAGGAAATAGGGTACGTCATACATTATAAATAACAAATAATTTTAAGGTACATAATTAATTACAATCTTAAAATAAATTAATAAAATAAAAAGTATATAGTCTAAAGGCATTAAAAACACCACACGCACACAAGAGGTCACAATTACACATTGAGAAACACAAACACACGCAATGGAGTTTTCACTACTTGGAGCTGCGCGATCAGGAAACTGTCCTTCCGTAGTAGCTCCAGGCAATACATGAAAAAAAAGAGTAGGATAAACTATAAAGAAAGTGTTGTTTTACAAAGGAACACATTCAACACTTTTACAGGAACCTTGATTTCAAATATTAGAGGGACGATTAATCGTGCCATTTAATGGAATAGTTTTACTCTGCTTCACAAAACTTTTGTAGTTATTGTTTTTAACCTTTGGAGGAAGGCTGTTGTATAAAATTAACCCGATATTGTGAATACTTTTCTGCTGGAGAACAAGGCGATGCTTGTCTGACCTTAGAGCTGAACGATTTCTGGTCGCGTATTCATGAAATTCGCCCTTCGTTTGAAACACATTAATGTTGTGCTTTACAAACTTTAAGATTTCATAAATATATAAGCTTGTTATAGTATGTGCAAACTTTTGAAGAAAGGTTTTCAACTCGATCTAGAATTCGTACTAGAAAGTATTCTAATTGCACGCTTTTGCAACTTTAATATTTCATTGCTCCTGGAGCAGTTTCCCCAATTGGAGATGCCATAGCACATAATTGAATGAATATACGCGAAGTAAACCATTTTGACGTACTTTCTGTCAACGTGTTGCATTAGTGTTCTGAGAGAATAACAATCTGAACTTAGTTTCCCAGCAAGCATATCTATATGGCAATTCCACTTTAATTTCTCATCAATCCGAAGGCCCAGGAAAGGCGCAATCTGACGTCCATTCATGACACATTATAGGAGCTGCTCAACGTGGCAATATATCCCTCTCAAAAAGCGACTGATAGAACTGAAACGTGATACGGCGGTCTTCTGGTCTTATTGCTTGGACATGCTGAAGATGATATGGACATAGTACGTATACACTTCGTGAGATTCTACATGGGGTGTTTACATGCGCAGTCGGGAAAGGGGAAGGGGTGTATTGTCGTTTGGGGAGGTACTAAGAACAGTATTGTTTTTATTTAATGCAAAAGGTAATTTCATGACTAAGTTAAGGAACCCTGATGTTTTTAATGCACAAGGAGAATTCTCCATTCCGTTAATGTACCGTCAGCCATATCATAGTTCATTTGAATCTAACCCCGAATGGGCGAAGTTGCAGAGTGCTCATTAAAGGGCTTTTTTATCGAAAAATATAACGGCGAAGATTCCAGTTACATCAAGCGTTGACCATTGAGGTTCCTACCGATTAATTCACTTCCCAGGTTATTATAAGTAATTACCTAGACAGGAACCCAGCTAGTATATTTTTACAACTATTGATAATATTAAATGTACTTTGATCTTGATTACAGACTTGATAAATAGTAATATTCTTGAAATTTATAGCTGTTTTGTTTGAACTAATTATAGTCTGTAAGGAAGGTAAATATTTTTCAAATATGTGCATCAGATGTTAAATATATATCTATATTCTTTATATTATCTAATTTTTCTTGTTTAATTTTAATTATTATTGTTTTTATTGTTATTTTTGTATTTGACTTTAATCTCAGTTCATATATATTATGCGTTTGAAAAAGACAGGTCGAAACGTAACAGTTTTAAATTAATATATATATAGTCCGTTAGTAATGCCAAACATAAAATATATTGTTGTTACATAAAACCGAATATATTTTCCCTTTATGCTGCTATATTTCGTCAACTGACTACTGGGTAATCTTTCAAATTTTGAATTTGATAACATTTTTCTGATATTTCCGAGCAGGTTAATAGTTTCTGGTTTACAGACAAAAACATTCGTAAGAAAATAAAAAAGATAATTTTATTTTACAGAGATAAATGAACGAAATTTTATTTTCTGTAAAATTTCGTCGCTCGAGTATTCCGCTAATTTTGTTATAATCATTCAAATTGATTGAGGTAATTATTCTTCTACATATGGTTTGTCTGTGTGATACTAAGTTACTGTAATTTATGGCCGTGTGAGTTGCATGTCATTCGTGAGATCTCGCAAGAAATACGGAAGTAGAGGCAACCACTTGTTAGCAGCGTTACTAGAAATCACACGGACAATGTTCAAACAGCTGAAGGATTAATGTTACGTTGTTACAGGTAAACACTTCCCCACAGAGATTGCGAAAGGATTTTTTCTGTATGGTAACGAGTTGCGAAACAAGTTTGCCGAAGTGAATACGCTGAGGTTTGCTTGATAAATTGTGGAAAATTTATAGATCCATATGGAAGACATTTAACAGTCCTGATAAGTATTGGAAGATGAGAAGCTGTTTACAAAACGCTACCGGATTTAAAAAACAGTTCTATTATGTTGTAGAATATTCTATGAGGCAATTAACAACAATATACAGTTATCACATTTAAGAGACTAGAACAGGGATAAATTGAGTCGAGGAGTTTTCAATTATATATATATATATAGTCAAGCTTATGAAGGGTCATGAGATTCAGTGACACACACTGCTAGAGGTTATAGACGTTTATTCTACACGAAGTGATGTACAAACGCTCATACTGCGAAAGACTGCCTCCACTTCGAGGTCCAGTACAATTTAATATGAGTTGGAAGGAGGTAAAACAAAATTTCACATACTAATTTCAACGGATGGATCAATTTCTACCAAATGCTGAACATGCGTTTTTGTGGACCCGGAAATTTTCACTATTTGGGTTCAACACAAATTCTCCACATTGGCGGGGGTGGATAGGGCGGAACTTTGTAAGGCGGGGAAGTACGAGAAATATTCATAAATTTTTTGAAAGCACGATCCTCGAGACGCGAAAAATGCTTTGAGGGAAGAGCAACTTTCATTCGCTCCCGAAGCCGGTTTAAACAAGTGATGACCAAGAATTAATTAATGTGCCGGCCTAATATAAATAAATACCCGGGCGACGTCGGGTCCCCCAACTAGTTATAAATAAAACATAAAAAATATCCAAAAGTCAGAAATGGAATAATTTAATTTGAAAACGTTTCGTCCCCCAACTTTCGGGACCTTCTCAGTTCTTTAATGAAACAAAAATGTCAAGTTTCTGCTGCAACGTCCGTGCATTTTGTCTCTTAGACAGTGTCAAATATTAAAATTGTTTCGGTTATTTTTACGACGACCGTGGCTGTGTATTCTGACTTTAATAACACGTGAATATAAACAAGGCAACCAAAGAAATATTCGAAATAATTTAAAAAATTTAATATGAGTAATAACATAAAAAACTTAATTACTTTGAGTAAAGGGAACCGGTTTGTAATAAGTTGACAATGGCAGTAGCTGAAAGCTTATGGCTGACAATTCATGTTGATTACGTGTGTTAAAAAGACAATCGATAACATCGAAGCAATATAACAAATATTCCTTATCATTTCAATTGCAACAGGAGCCATTGAATTCCCTTGGCTCATATTATTAATATTTTACCACACGAGTAAAGTTATTTGGGTTGTGACTACTGAACCTCAAGTACTTATGATTGCGGATCATTGGAATCTATATAATGAAAAGGGTGTGTGTTTTTTTGTATGTTAGTAGGCTTGTATATTTTATATTGTATATTTTAAGAGTCAAATGATTACAAAATATGATACACGTTTTTAAAAATCCAGAGAAAAATAAAATATAAAGGGGGAAGGAATTTTAGCTAATAAATGTGCAAAGAAACGTTCTTATGCTTGTGTCTGTGACGTCACCGACAAGTGGGAAAATTCTTTCATATTTAATATCAACCAATATGGCAACAATTTGTTTACTCAAGAGATTACTGCCCAATTAATTTTTGACTCTAAATAAATACCCTGTCAACGCCGGGAACCCAGTAAGATTTGTAATAATTCAGTTCATAGTTGTGTGCTTATAATATTGAAACAGATGGAGAGTTTTTGAGTCAGTGTTGTTTTTTGTCTTTAAACAATTATTTAATACTATTATAATCGTAAGTACCACACAACGTTCTACTGACGGTAATAAATTACTTCACTTTGTAAATACGCCTTTCTTCTGCTGTGTGTTAAAAAAATTTTGCTGTCTCACTTTATGTAGCATTAATACTCTTTCCCAGGCTGTGTAATACAACCCGCAGAACATGTACCTGGCATCTTATACTTAGCGGTGTTTCATAATGAAAGATTGGCGCCTTGTTTGTGTAATGCTTATGTATTCGAATCTCACATAAGCAACCGATCTTGCAATGTTTTTCGTTACATAATCTTCACGATACATCAACCATAGACACAGCATAATAATTCATGGCCTCCGTACTGTTCAGCTTGGGAACTGCTACTTTCCTCTGAAACGGCGACGATAAACTGCAAATAATACAGTTTTTATTAATCCCGCCCTTGATTACAGACGACAAGTTTTGTAGGTAAAGTAAGTGTAATGAAAAAAGTAGGGGGATAATTATTTTAAAATGAAAAATAGTTATAACGATTTGAAAAATATTAACTTTCACATTTATTTGTAACAATATACTTGGTCGAATCTGAACTTGTTTAACCGACTTTTTAAAAGATTAATAATACATTTACAATATTTATGCAAAATAAATTTATATAAACTAATTACATGAGCTCTACACTAAGGTTCGTCTAAATGGGCCTTCCCATCAATCAGAATCACTAGCACAAATCGTATTCGGAATTGGCAGTTCCAGGAAATCAGCAAAAGGTTGCAAACAGTGTTATTTAACCTGTCGTCTCAGCTTGCCTGGAACGTGCCGCTGGTCCTACCTGGACTTCCACGTTGAACATTGAGACTGGATCACGCCTTCCTCTCGTGGTTTAAATGTTCACGGCCAGTAAAATCACAAATTTATTATTGCTCCCTCTTAAAATTCAATCATCTCCAATCATAATCTGCTTAATGTCCCAATCATAAACTCGACGTCCCAATTCCTTAAAGAACTTCCTCGTTACTGATTCTAGCGACCCATCTGATTTTCAGAATTCTCATCACATTTCAGAGGCTTCTATTCTATTCCTTTCTGCAAAAACCTATCGTCCACGTTTCGCATTCGTATAACGCCACTCTCTATGCGAACAATGATTTCCTTATATTCACACTTACAATACCGTAAGTAAATTACTCTTTTTTTGCGATGCCTTCCTTGCCCATGCTATCCTACTCTTTATACCTACTATACTTCTACCATCCCTAGTTATTATTCTTTTTAAGTAGCGGAATTCCTTAACTCATTGCGAAATTTCCCTTCCTAATATAACACCATTTGTTATTAAAGTTAGAAAAAAATAAATATGCATGCTTTATTATTTTTTTATTTGATTTGTGATGTAACTTAAAAGAGTGTAATTATATTTTACTAAAATGTTTTATCTATCCAAATCACAACATAAATTTAACTAAATATAGTAAAACATATATTTTACCAAAATCTTAGAAACTTGATCTCGTAGGCAAAATATAATGCCCTTTTGGATTCAGGGCACCAAATTAATATAAAATCAGGTCCAAATACTCAGGCACCATGACCACTGTTAGCCAGTGTAATTATCATATATTTCTCGAGGTCTAACGCCTGTTTCTATATCAATTGTTTTACGTAATTGTTTTGAATCTCTTTAGTAATGTATATAACCGTCCTCATATTATTTATTCGTACTTAAATACTACTCATGTGTGCTTGTTGCGGTCTAAGCCACGGAGAAGCTATTTTTTTTATCGCTAGTACAAACATAAATGCTACATGTAAAGATGCTGATTCGGGAGCAGAGAGATGAAACGATGTGCTGCATTCCTTATCCTGGCACTGTACGCTGTCTTGGGTCCGATGCCGGTTGTATTTTCTCATGATGCAGTGGGCGCGGTTCATTGTTTGGCGCCGGAACAATGGTCGCGTGGAAACTTGGCTGGCTATCTCTTGCAGAAAGGTGAACCCTTCAGCGGGGGCGGAGGCGCTTGCCAAAGTGATAGTTTCATGCTATTGCCTCACACCAGAACCTGCATATTAGGGCGCAATAAGCCACGGACATCTCGTGCACGTTTAACTTCAAAATTATCGTGTTTTCACTCAGAGTAATGAAAATTGAGCAAGCTTTTATAAATTAACATACGAAGCGCAATAAACAATTGCAAAAACCGATACTCTAGCGCGTTGTCATTACAATGTCTGCAGTGGAATATATGAGATACTGGTCCCCCAGATTTAAAAAAAGGCTTTTCGTTTACTTCTAACGTTTAATTCCCTTATGCGGAATAAATTATTAATAGTGTGCGTTTCGGTGTAAATTTATCCCATCTGTACACTGAGCAATGTATTTTCTACTGATATTTCCTTTAACAAATAATATTAAGTTAATCACATTCTATGTTGTAGTAGTAATCAGTCCTTAGACTGGTCAGATGCAAGCTTCCATGCTAACCTTTCCTACGCAAGCCTTTTCATTTACTACCACATCTCACATCCTCTATAATCCGCTTAGCAATTCCATCATTAGTTGAACACCTGTTGAAGTACTGTCCAAAATTTGAAGAAGAGAGGAAAGAAATTTTAAAAGAAAATTATATTAACTCTTAAAAAAAACCATAAAATGTAAATTTTTAGTATATATTCTTTTAGGTACATTTAAGGTTGGCACTGAAAATATAAATATTTAGTAAAAATGTACAAAATTGTCAATTTAAAGTTAAAAATGTAACGGGTATTGTAATTTCGTATAAGTCGCTAATGACTTTTTTGTTTATGCTACTATAAATAAATTAATAATAATAAAAAACTTCCTTACTTTTATGAAACTCCTACCGTCCACGTTTCGCACCCATATAACGCCACACTCCATACGAACACTTTAATATTCTAATATTATTTATATATATTGAAGTGCTCTCTTTTCCGCACCAAAATAAAAATACAGTAATCAAAGACAACTTTTATTTAGTAAGGATTATTAGGAAAGGAAAACGAAGGACACAATTAGCATCCGTAATCTACTCAATAACTTCAGTGAAGAATTATTAATCAGATTACTGATAGGAGAATCAAATTACAACAAATTCAAGTAGAATAAAATTGAAGCCAAATAGCTACGTATATATTTATTTAATCTACAATTGGGAAGCTGCCCGGTAGCAGATACATAGGACTTAAACATTAATTAATAATCTTGTCGTAAAGACCATATTTAACCCATAATTAATGATATAATTATATCATTTCAATATAAATCTTATAAACACCTAATAAATAATTATACATGGAATGATATTATTAGAAGATAAATTTTGAAAAGGAGATAATGTTTTTGCCTTAAAGAGAAAACACTGGAAATATATTTCATTTTAGTATACTGTTAGAGATTTTCGAGCACTTCACTGTATTACACTAAACTATACTTACTACAGAGTTTAGATTAAGTCTAAATTTTCTTCCGTTCAAGGAAATTCTTCAAGCACTCCTTCAGGCAAATTGTTCCAGTCATTAATTGTCCTATTAAGTAATGAGTATTTTCCAACATCTATTTTTTGCTGCCTCGCTTTTAATTTAAACAATTAATCACTCCTCCCGTACTGAGTCTATTCTGTCACTCTATCTCGGATTCCCTACTAAGGTTTTTGACCTGCAAAGGCTCCGTATTAAATGTGTAGCCTAGCTCTTTCTCTTTTTGTCTGAAGCGTATCCCACCCTAGTGGCTTTATCTTTCCGTTCTCATACCCAGGTCCTATTTGTACGAATTTTGCAGTCCTTTTCACATTTTCTAAGAATTTTATTTGACTTATCCTGTACAGATCCCAGCATGCAGCACCACATTCCATAAGTGGGCGTACTAATGACAAATATGTCATTTCCTCAGATTTCGCAAGTGTTCTCATTACATAGTGCAAAGTGTACCATGCTTTCCTTGTAGCATAGTTTACCTGCTCCACCCACCCCAGATTAGTTAAAATAAGTGCCTATGTATTTACAGTATTCACTGTTTCCTCATCTATTTTATTTTCCAAGGCATATTGAAGGCGCAATTTGGTAAAACTGATCGTCTTACGTTATATATCTTAGTCAGTTTGGAGAGAAGCGGCGCTTGTTCTCCAGTTATTTCCCTGTAGACATTCTGCAGAAAGTAGGTCCTTACAATTGATACCATTTGGTAAATCATTAATAAATATGAGAAACAGTAAACTTGCAATGACGCAATTGTAAGTTTTAAATTATTTAAAGGACATTATGATACGGAGCGTGGAATGCAACAATCAAAACGCCTTCTCTACGGGTGTGTGTTCATCTCTCATTGGCTGCGATTAAGTGTAGCATCTTCTTCTTCTTCTGAGGCACTACAACGTTCCTTAGAACATTTTCGCCTTCTCCACAACAGTCTTCCAGCTCTTCCGATGTTGCACTTGGACTAAGTGTAGCTCCTCCCAATAAAAGCCGTATAACGAGTTTCACTTCATCATATATCCAGTTAGAAACTCGCATATACTAATTTTCTTATAGACTGTATCATTTTGGAAGTTAAATTTTTTGTGGTACATATTTGAAAAACCAGAACAAAAGGGGTAAGTCTTTATTCGAAATTGGATAACTATACCAAAGGTTATTGTTTGTTAAAGTCAAGAAGGAGTGCTTAATTTCTCTGACAAGTTGGATTGCAAGTCATTTGTATTGAATATTTGTTTCTTCATGTAAACTCATTTTTTGGACGGGGCACGATGAAAACGACACGTAATAATCAATATTTTTATTACAGGTAAAAATAGATTTTTGACAATTATATTCATCAAATAACGTTATTCAATTGATATTATTTCAAGAAAGCGTTTCTAAATTCAGATAAATATACGCAGTTACTCTAGATTCCAAATTTGTAGAAAATACGCCATTGACAATAGGATTGATTAAATCAACCTACGACTAGTATTTTAGGTGTGTATAGGCCGCTTGAAAATATAATCCGCGCGTGAATTTTGAGACAAAATTTGTGGGGAATATATATATTTTTTAATCCCATTGTAGACTCAAAGTAGCTTCGTTCTGCAAAATGTGGCAATGGTGTAGCTGCGTTTACACCGGAGACGACAAGTTAAACAAAAATTCTAGAGTAAACGTTGAGAATATTTTTTTCTGTTCTACTAATCATCTGACAGTGACAATGAGAGTGACTAAGTGTCAAGTGAAGATGAATTACAAACCATTTTAATAACTTCCGCGTACAAGCCGCACCCAATTCTGCCCTACATATATTTATTAAAAACAACTATGGTGTAAATAGTAATGCCTTAGAATGATTTCCTGTAATTGAAAAATCATTTTAAGTTCCATTTGATCATTGACTGTGGTATATTTAGTAAAAAACAATTGAATCTTTGTAAAGTCAGAATTATTTATTTCTAATCTTATCGATGCTTCCAGTCTTTAGTCACATCATATTAATCGATTCTCAAAAATTACATAAATTTGATTTCAATTAGCAATATATTCAATTACTAATAATCCAATCTTTATTTATTTATAAAATTTATAAAATAAGATGAGTTAGAATCAATTCATACTCATAATTATAAATTGAAAAATTAAACGGCCTTGTCGGATCATGCTCAAAATAAAACAAAAACAATTTTATTTGGATAATATTGAAATTTTATATAAAAATATGATATATAAATTTAGAATTTCTGAGGATATTTTTATATGTATTAACAGAGAAAATATTATTAACTAGCTTTCTCCCGCGACTTCGTTAGCGTGGAAATGGTTCTTTTTATTTTGCCCTTAAAACGAAACAAAAGGTACAGAATGTTGATCAAATTTTCGTATACATCGTATCGACGATCAAAAGTAGTTTATTATTTCTCAGGTAGTTAGCTTTGTGCCAACAATAGGTTAATAACGGCGCGAATCTTACTTCACATAAAGAGATCACGAGTATAGGCAACCCGCATTCACTTTTGAGACTTTAATGCGCGTATAATATATATATATATATATATATATATATATTAATATAATTTGAAGTATATTGAAATGAAAAATGCAGGAATATTTAAGTTAAATCTCCTGTTTTTAAACCCTCAAAATTTCATTGAAATCCGTTGAGCCGTTTCAGAGCCTATTCAAGACAAACATACAGTCAAACAGACAGAGAGACATAGAAACAGACAGACATTTCAATGTATTTATTGGTATTAATTACAAAAATGTGGAAGTGAGATAAAAACGTTTTACTGCTCTGTTTTTAAGAACTCTTACAAATTATTGTCAGTAAATACTATAATCATACTTAACTAACGGTGTATAATGGTAATTAAGTTTTTATAAAACGTGTATCGAAATAATGATGGTTTTAGAAATACATTCTTAACTTACGTTCTGAGCTACGATTTGAGGCATGTGGGTCTTGTAAAATTAGCATTAGAGGGAAGTGTTTAGCGTAATAACAGAAGAGGAAGGCCTTCGATGGAATACGCTAAGAATATTAGGGATGTGGTAGATATGTATAAATGAAAAGGCTTGAACTGTATAGGTTAGCATGGAGGGTTGCATCAGACCAGCCTTAGGACTGAATACCACAACATTCAAGCTTAAAGCGATAACGTTGGTAACATTCCCTGAACGTTATTAGGAATGCCAATAGGTCGCGGTGCATCAACAGTTGGTTTTATAAAGTATGCCAGTATAACGGACGTATGACGGTACTCAGTATGAGTATGAATAGATTGAATTGTTTTTTTTATAATAATTTAAAGTAGAATAGACTTTTTTAGTGCCCGTTTTCGCGGTCTTGTTGTTACTTTTATATTTTATTGCTCTACCGTCTGAGTCGCTATCACGGTTGTAGAAACCAAATTGCCGACGTGATTTCGTTCCCGGAAGAACAATGTTTCATAAGAGGCGTAGCCCTGCGGATAGACAACGACGCCGCTCGTTGCAATTTGTACTAATGGTCTGTTTTCGACCCACATCCCCAGTTGGCCCTCCGTGGTCTGGTCACGATGGCCATAACCGAACCAGTCGACGATGAGCGCAGTAATTGTCTCGGAGCGAAAGCCATCTCGTGAAAGTTGCTCCGTCTTATTTACTGTGGGTTCACTCGGGTTAAACGCTAAAATTGGACGTGCTTTAATTGCGCCTATCATTACCGCTCAATCCCATCCTTTAATACGTCTCGAGAGCTTAACATTTGCGATACGTTATGAAAGCTGGTTCACAGTGATGGTCATATGTAGTAACTGTACAGGAACATTTACTTCGATTCAATTGGAATGAGACTTTCCACTAACGACCTTGTTATCCGTGGACGCGAACATCTTGACGGCTTGAATAAAGACGTTCGTCTTGAGTATCTTGGTTCTTGGTGAATTGATGAGATTTCTTATCCTACCATCTGTAGGATCTCGTCCATAGATTAAACGCTAGATAAGCAGTCACTGATCGTTTCATTTGAAATATTAAATGAAATTTAAATCCTTCTGTGGATCCAAGGTATACTGAAAATGGCGATGTTTCCGTTACGGAAATTACACACGCATTTATTACAAAAATGAACGACGTAATAAATTAAATTAGATATTCCCATTTAACATGCTATGTGTGAGATATTAATGAAATCAACCTTATTTAAAAGTACCAGTATGCCTTTATGTATGAAATATAACATCATTCAAATGTCAAATCGCACGATCTTGGTGGCCAATTCAAGTCACCTCTGCGAGAGATAACCATTCCCTCAAATCGTTTATGCAGGGCGTCTATCGTGGCGTCCATTGTGTGAGACGTAGCGCCTTCCTACTGGAACCACACTTCGTTCACGTACATATAATTCAATTTGGACCATTGTTCTGTAGCGCTTGACGTTGACGGTGATGGCCTCACCAACGTCATTTTCAAAACATTGCGGACCGAATATGCCACAGACACAAAATCAGCCCCACACAGCAAAATTTTGTGAATGTAATTCTACCTGGTGAACGTCGTGTTGGTTGGTGTCGTCCGATATTCGGAAATGGCACTTGTAAACATAGATTTGTCGCTAATGATGATTTTTCGGAAATATTGGGTTCTCATCCAAACGCTCCGAACCCCAGTCATTAATTTCGAGCTCCTGGATCAATTGGATCTAGTACGCAAAATTCGCGAACTTACAAGTCCCCGAAATGCAGAGTTCTTTTCCAGGCGGTGGAATTGACTGACTCGAGTTCTTCTGCACACTTTCACAGACCGCGGCGATGTTCTTAGCCGATCTGCCGTTCGTTTGATGAACGGGTGTTGGCTGATTGTTTAATGAGCCGGTCGTCTCGAATTTGGCCACCAAACGTCGGAGAGCCGAATTTGAAGAGCCACCGCGGTCTGCCGTAATATGGGCGCAACGCGCGAAACGTTTGCATTAACGAACACACATTTTGATAATAAAGTTTTATCATTTGGACGTACTACTCAATCGTGTAACTTGCCATAGTTATTGGGCATCAGTGACTGAATAATAAACATCACATTAATAAAAGCGCCACCCAAAACAATAAGGCTGCCACAAGCTGCCAACATCGACCCGCACCAAATGATAAAACCTTTATTATTTAAAATTATAAGTCACATTAAATGAATTACAACAGCCCCTTTTCAGTTTTTTATTGAAAAGATACACTTCTTCAGGTTTAAAAATTTATCTGTTCATGATTTTTCGGCTAAATTTTTATACCTGAATAGGTCTCAAATGAAAGAAGAAACGAAGTCTATTTCATCCTTTAAATCAAAATGGCGAAGAATCGCCGTCCTCCTGTGGTGTAGTGGTTAGCGTTGCAGCTACATATCACAGAGGATCCAGGTTCGTGTCCTGGCATGGGCATAGGTGTTGTGTGCGTATTTTCAACACTTTGAAAACTACAGAACACGAGTTCCCCTTACTGTAGTTGATGCGACTTTTATAAAGAATTGAAAAACTGACAAAGAAGCTGTTATTTATTAATAAATAAAAATTTTCGAACAATTTAAAACTTTATTTTTACTTTCAACTATTTCCAAAGAGGAAAAACACAATGTTTCGGTACTAATTTGTAACATCTTCAGGTTATTATCCCGTGCAGAAACGTTGATAAACCACGTGTTATCATGAAACTCCAAACATTTTACACATTTTGTAGTAGTAATATATAACTAAACAAAAAGAGGAAACCTAACCTAACACCTAATAATCAATACATAAATTGTCACATTTTAAATACTGTATTTAAAAAATAACGTAAAATTTGTGGTTATTGTTTAAAAAATATTGTTGTATTTAAAATGTGACAATTGATGTATTGATTATTAGGTGTGTTCTCATTTGTGTACCTCTTTTTGTTTCTTTATATATTACTACTGCTATATAGGGCAGACTAAAGGGGCGTTGGAAATTAGACTAAAAGAGCATAGAAACAACTATAAAACTTGTAACCATAATGTGACCACAAAACACAGATTTGAGGAGAATTACGACTTCAATTGTGATGACGTTAAAATTTTAGACAGAATCTAATTTACAAACGCAACTGAGAAAACCATCAACTCTCAGAATGACACAATTAAATTAAGCAATATTTTTTTTATTAATTCATTTATAGTTGCATAAACAAAAAAGTCAAGCGATATTAATAATTTCATTTTCTTAAAGTGGCTATATTATTCTTTTAGGAAATATATAGTGAGTGTTTTGTTAATTCTACAAACTGCCTTATGTTTATAAATATTATTGTATTTAAAATGTGACAATTGATTAGTAGGCGATTGTTCTCATTTGTGTACCTCTTTAATTTAGTTATATGTAAAATGTTTGAGGTTTTCGTGTTAACACGATGGTTTATCAATGTTTCTCCACAGGATAATAACCTAAAGAAGGTACAAATAAGCAATGATAATATTTTGCAATAAATTGAAAGCTTCGTATTGGAAGGTTTTATTGACACGAATCATATTTCGCAAGAAATCTACTGATTAACAGCAAGGATTTATTTTTCATAAGGAATTTATGAATATAATAATATGATATTAATGATAAACTAAACTAATCATTAATCTTAGTACATTTATATTTTTGTTTGTGGTGAATAAATATGAGAAATATCTAGAAGAGAGGTAGGAAATACACACAGCTGTTTGACTCTACCATCAGGATATGCTTTGTGCTTTATTGCCGTGATCATTCAGTGTATTCCACGTGCCGATTCTTTGGCTGAAAATCAAATTCATGGCGCAGTAGCTGAAGGTCCGTGATTTATACATTGTATAAATAGGCTGCAATTGACATGTTTCGCAATTGAACGCGCCGGCCCGCAACAGGCAGCATGAATCACGTCTCTGCGTGTCTCAGATAACCGCACATTAAAGACTTAATTAGGAGCCACTGTCTCTCAAGAATTGATCACCTCCACGTCGATAATTGCAAGTTCCAAACACCGTCCTCATTTCAACAATACAAGGAATAATGAAGATTATCTATCATCTGCAGGTGCACTGCGTACTCGAGTCGTTTACTTTGCTCACTACTACCCGCAATTAGAACATCCAAAGCCTTTCCTTTTTTACCAAACAATTTGAAAAAAACGGTTTCCAGCGCTCATACTCTTAGGTGATGAATTTATAATTTTAATAGGATATTATAACGAGTGCACCTGGCTTATATACATAATATTACGTAAACCCTATTATTCTTAAATAAATCATTGCATACAAGCTTTGTAGTGAATACCCTATATAAATTATGATGGGTAAGTTTCTAATTGAATAAAATCATTTTAAATTATAATGATTTAGTCTTTTCGTACAACACAAGAAATCGCTCTCAGCTCCGTGTTGAAAAACGTCATCTAAGTCTTTTTGAAACAAGCATTCATTATTCCGGTATAAATCTATACAATACTCTCCCGGAAGAAATAAAAGCTTTAAAGGTTCAAAAATTATTTATAAAGAGCTGTAAATATCTGTTAGTGAATGGAGCGTATTATTCACTGAAACAGTTCGTAGATAGGAAGGACTAAAACAGTTTGCTGGTGTCCTATCAAATTCTTCTATTAATCTACAACTAAACTCTACTAGAATATAACTGTTGACTTATTTTCTTTTTCATGTTCGACGGTAACCTACGCACGATATTCTGCTGCCTTCTCCGTCAACTGAAAATTGAAGATTGAATTTTATCTTTCCTCTTCTGTCCTTCAATTCTTAGTTGTAAAATTTGATATATTTATTGTAATATTATATTTGACGTAACCTATTTCCTCAACCGAGGACTAATGGATTGAATAATAATAAATCTAAATAAATCTTTAGATATGGAGTTGAAAAAACAATTTAATTTCTGAAAATAATAAATCTTCTTATTAAATATATACAATCTAGATTTTAGATTTAGATTTTTTTAGATTTATTGTTGTTTCCATTAATCCTCGATTGAGGAAATAGGATACGTCATACATTAAAAATTAAAAATGAACAAAATAAAGTAAATAATTAAAGACAAATAAACTTAAAATAAATTAGTAAAAGAAAGTGTATATAGACAAAAGTCAATATAAACACAACACGGACACACACTGGGAAACACAAACAAGCATACACTGAGGAACACGCAATGGAGTTTTAACTACTTGGAGCTCTGCGACCAGGAAACTGTCCTTCCGTCGTAGCTCCAGGCAATACATGAAACAAACAAACAAAAGAGCAGAAAAACTGAATAGAAATTTTAAGATAAGTGATGTGCTATTTTATAAGGCAGCTCATTCAACACTTTTTGCAGGAACCTTGATTTAAATACTAGAAGGACGATTAAGAAAATCCTGTACCGAGTAAAACGCGCCATTTAAAAGAATAGTTTTACTCTGCTTCACGAAGCTTTTGTAGGTACTATTTTTAACCTCTGGCGGAAGGCTGTTGTATAAAATTATCCCGGTATTGTGAATACTTTTCTGGTGTAGAGCAAGGCGATGCTTGTCCGACCTTAGAGCTGAACGATTTCTAGTCGCGTATTCATGAAAATATCTAAATATCTATACCTAAATATTGCTTTAAAATTTCACCTTTACTCTCTGCAATTATTTCTAAAGATAACAGAAAAACTCAGGCAGCAGGTCAAATTTCTATTACAACACGTTATTGTTGGTGTGTTAGTCAGTCCTAAGAGTTGTCCATGCTAACCTATCTTGCGCAAGCCTTTTAATTTCGCATAACTACCACATCCTTCCTAATCTTCTTAGCGCATTCCATTCTTGGCCTTCGTCTCCTTTCCTTACCCCACACACTTCCCTCTAATGATAATTTAATAAGACCCTCATGTCTTAAAATGGGGGCCTGCTAATCTATCACTTCTCTTGGTCAATGTCATCCATATTGTTCGCTCTTCCCCTATTCTGATTAGTACTCCCTGTTAGTTACTCTATCAACCCATCTGATTTTCAGAATGATCCTATAAAATCACATTTCAAAGGCTTCTATTCTTTTCTTTACTGCAACTCCTATCGTCCACGTTTCGCACCTTTATAACGATACGCTCCATACAAACATTTTTAGCAACTATTTCCTAATATTCACACATATATTATCCGTAAGAAAATCCCTCTTCTCGCGAAGGCCTTCCCTGCCTGTGCTATCGTACTCTTAATGTCTACTATACTTCTACCATCCCTTCCCAATTTATCACTGTGTCCCATACTACACTCAATCACCTTGTTTTTTCTCTATTAATCATCCTATTGAACTCTTTCTCCAGGACCATGTTAATGCCATTTATAATGTGTTCAAAGTCTTCTTCTGACTCCACTAATACTACAATGTCTTCGGCAAAGGGTAGGTTTTTTTATTATATCCTTGCAGTATGATTCCTTTTCTATATTCCGTTTTAACTTTCTTCATCTCCTGTTCTAATATAACTTATAGAGCATGGGCGACAGACTGCTTCCTTGTCTTACTCCTTTATGGTTTTTTCCGCTTTCTTTTTCTTGAGTTTCATTTCAAATTACTGCTGACTACCTATAATAGAGGTTATGTATAAGCCTTCTTTCTCGATATTTTAGTTTTACCGATTTTTTGAGGGACGGAGGGGGGGGGGCGTAACAGCATACAAGAGGGTGATTCAGAACCAGGCAACTCTCCTTAAATAGCACAGGAAAGAAATTGAAAATGGGACCTCTGGGATGCGAGGCAGCAAAGTTAACCACTATACTACAGGAGGTCGGCGTTCAATAATCCTTATATTAAAATTTTTCTTGGTTTGGAGGATGTAAGAAAAACCTAAATGGACATACTTCATAGTTCAGGAAGAAATAAAAAACTAAGTTACAAAATCCACTTAACGTTTCGTTCTAATTTTGTAAATTTCTCAGTTATAACAGTATATATTACGGTAGCCAATTTAGTGTTGATGAATTGTAATGGATATTCTAAAACAATTCTTATATAATCATGATATCAAAACTTAGAATACTATTATTTGAATATAAATTATATATGCCAAAAAAGTTACTTATACTTTATTGCCTGTCCAACAGATAATTATATTTATAAATGCATACGACTTTCACACATAATGTAACCAAAATTAATGGTGCATATATAATGCTATTGAAAGAAATTTAAACAAATTGACCGTTCATATGAACAATGAAAAATCTTCTTCCTATGAGTTAAATTAAATCCAAAAATAGTTTACAATAACAATGTATCATAATTTTTTTTAAATATTTGATGTCATCTGCAACATTTCACTAATGAATCTTTAATATTGATTGTGTTTTCGTCTAAAATTTGAGAATTTTACAAATTGAATTTTTAAAGGGGTTATTTTTTATTTCAATTGAATAAAATTTTGTTAAACTTAATCTGTCCCAGCAGTGAATGTCGATGGGTCGTTGCCCCTTCATGTTAGCGAACCGAAGGCCTGACCTCACATCATTAAAACATCTAGCGCTTCAAGCGAATAAGAAGCCGCTGTTCAGTAATGTCATAAATTTGTCGAATGGAGTATCTTCGGTCCCAATATTTTGTCACGTCTCAGAGTTTCCCACAGAAATTTCAGTAACCTTTGGGGCGTGTCATTTCACGACATTTATGGTACACGCGTGCTCCCCGGATCTGCGAACTAGAAAATTGTAAGCATGTGTTCTGGTGGCCAAACTTTGAATCGAGAAGTGGAAATTACAGGTTTCGTGGTTGGTGATAGATTGAGGACAGATTAGTGGCACAGTTGTAGCGGACATGGCCAACCATTGAGAGAAAGAATCAATTTGATTTCTATTTTTAGTTTATAAAGTTTTTATTTCATTTCATTTGTTGATATGTTGTGTTAAATATAATTTTAAAATTGTAAACTTTCTTATCATTTATTCTACCTGCTCATTTAACTTACAGCAGTAGAAACCCATTAATACGTTACAATTTGAGTAAGTACAAATTATTAAAAAGTTTAAAAATAACTCCAATACCCTATTTATCAAGAAAATGAATGAGTTTGGTATAAATATAATCCAAAAGAGGAAAAACTATTAAAAATCGTTTTTAACAGGTTTTAATTATTAATTTTTTTAATTAATATAATTTTTACATACTCGTAAATCAAATTTAAAGGATAAAAAATGTAAGATGTAATTTTCGTGTTCATTTTTTCAACGATCCTGATCGTTCTAAAACTTTAGTTTATTTTAGAGGGACTGAAGTTACGTTCTTTGAATATCATAAAACGAAGTTTAGTCAATATTAGGCCATTTTCACTAGCTTTTAAAAATATTAATAATGTTTAATTTGTGTTTCCTTGGAAATTTTAAATGATAAACTAGTTAATAGAAAATTAAACTATAAAACAACGTTTCTTTATTATTTTTCAACCATCAATCGCATTAATTATATTAAATTACCCAAAAAATTAATTTCCTTTCCATAAAGTCTTAGTTTGTATTGTATTTGTAATACATACACTTGTTTCAAATTGAGTTTCGTGATACAACATTATCTGAGAATCGAGGCGTAAAAGGGAAGTTCGTAAATTTCAAGTAAGAGGTTTGAAGATAGCTGTTTTATTGCGAGTAATTTAAATGTATATCGCCGATAGCGTGGACCACGGCTTCGTATTATAAACGTGTCCGCTTTCGGTAAAGGTCAAGAAGTTGGCATTCAACGAGTTCGATATGAAAGTTTATAGCGTAATTCTAAGAGCACTTAATGTACACAGTAGAAGGGCAAGTGGCAGAGATCGTATGACCAAGGCACCTTATTAAATTCTGAATTCACCCGAGCCTAATTTTTTAAATGGGAACATTCGTGAGGAAATAAGGAAACAGTTCAATGAAAACCCAATTTAAAATCGATGTTGTCTGATTGTTGCGTAATTAATAACTGCAATGATTTTTGTTTTCTGGTAATGAGTTTTCGTTTCATGCTTCATCCGTCCAAATGTTCTCATTCAAGACTATCGGTTTTCTATTTACTTCACAGATTTTTCACTTGGCTCTAGTTTTATTGTGGCTCATAAGGACAACCACATATTTAAAACATTCAAAAATGTATGAGGAACACCGGGGATGTTTTTCTTTACGATGATAACTGTCAAACAGTAAATTTGGGTCTGTGTTGTGTTTTTCAAGTACATGTGATTACAATTAATGTTAATCATTTACGCGGTAAGTTTTTTTGAAAAATAATTTCTTCGTAATTACTTGAATATTTTTTATGTCTAATGTCTACTTTTCTTTCAGTTTGATAACTTTGAAAACATGGGAAATACATGTGGTTCAATAGTGTAACCACTATGAATATGCTCATTTTCTAATTTTTTCTACACAGTTTTTCGAATATTCATCTGAATATACAATGGAAAAATCATTATTCAGAAGAGAGATTACATCATTAAAATAAGAAAAGAGCAATATTATTTTGATTATTATTTATAGACGTTCATTTCTGTTCTCCAATTTAAAAAATGGGCTCATTGTAAATTGCTCAATAATCATCATTAAGTTTAAAGTTGCGAAATTTCGTTCTCACGGACATATTTCTCCCTTCACGTTAATGATCATCATTTTGTAATGTACTATTGACTATTTTTTTTAATGGACAGAAACCAATAAGAGATTTCATGTTAATAAATATCCGTCGTAAACGATGAAAAAATCATACAAGCGTGTATCAAAAAGAACTATACAACATTGAAAATACATATTAATTTATTCTTAGAACTTACAGACATGGCGATTCTGTTCTATCGTACTACGTAAGTCAAAACTTGATATATTTTGCTGTAAAATGACACTAAGACTATGTCTGTAAGTTAAAAGAATAAATTAGTATGAATTTTCAAAGTTGTTAAGTCCTTTTTGAAACACCCGGTATTGTTTTGACATAAGTGAATCTGATGATGAAGAATATGATTGTTTTGGCGATGATAATTGGAAGAAAAGTACTTCTTTAACTCCAACACCTGTGAGATGGATTGAGGCTGGACGTTTAGATTTTCAAATTGATGAAACAAAGCAAAAGACCAAAATTAGACTACATAAACTCTCATCCTTAATTTAGGAAAAAAATAAATTTGAAATATTATAACCAGTTTTAAAGAATTATCTAATTTTTATATCTATACCGTGTTACGTATTTTCTATTACAACTTATTTCATTTGTGACGCGTAATGTTACGTTAAAAAATTCACGGGACTTAAAAATTATGTCGCAAATCTCTTTGAAATGGAAATTACAACCAATGCAGAGCCATAAACCGACGTGTAGTGAAGGCGACGAATGTTCCATTCTATGACGATTAAGATGCTGTTGGTCAGTTATCTGGAAATAGCCCAGAAACTGTGTCACATATGATCTCTCTCTGTGAACTATTTTGCTGGAACTGTGGGAAAGACAAGAAAATAAACGGAGAATTTTGCCATCGGACCCATGAAACGAGGTCGTTTGTCGACTTTCGGGGGAGCCAGAGCAATAGACAAGAAGTTCTTGTTCACCGTTCAGTGTTCAGAGACAAAACAATAATTTTGGTTAATCGGGCTCAAACGTTTGCAAGGAAGAAATAAGGAAGGGAGGAGGAAATGAGGAACCTAGTTGAGGTCAGTGAGAAAGCTGCTTATCAAGGAATTTCCTGGAACCAGCGCCAAGAGCAACGCTGACGTTCAGATAAACAGAATATTTCGATGTGTCTCCGCAATAAGAAAAATAAAGGAGTATGTAATTCTGTGTGGTAATAAAGGTCTCTGATACTCGATAAAACACGAAGGCACCCCTGAGAGAGCAGGTGGCACTTGCATCTATCTAATCTTCAGATTTTAAAAAATATTAAACGAAAGTTAATCCAAGATATGAATTTACTGTAAATTAATTAAAAAACATCCAAAGATCAATCATTCAGTGAATTATCTAATTTAAAAATTAATAATAATATCCTCGATGTTGTATGTATAAATTACAAGGCAATTCTTATCTGCATTAACTATTGTAATCGAAATTGTATTTTTGGTAGCTGCTTTATTATATTTTACCTGACTTGATACCGATTTATTTATTGTAAAATAAAAATATGTGAGATAGTTATCATTAATAACAGTTTTCTTACCGTGAGCAGCAAGCTATTCTTTGGCCTAATCTTATTATTCTTCTATATAATTAGTTATACACCAGTTTAGTTGGCGATAGACTCATTCAATAATAATTATTTAAACAGAGTGTCTTAACTCAGAAAATTAATTATTGGACTTTGATTTTACTGATAACAGTTCTCTAGAAAATCATTGTCCTCGCCCTACTAGGGAAAAATAAACCCTTAGAACACTGTAGTAAACCTCATATACTAGAAATTAATATATTAGATATTAAGTAGTTATTAATGTAGATAGATTCTTTTTAGTATCCAGCTGACCGCATGAAAAGCTAGGAGATGGGGAAAATAACGTGGGAATGTTGGCTTGAGGAAGTGTTGGGCTTTAGCACTATAAGTGCGAAAACTGCGAGGACAAAGAGGTGTGAAGTTTTCCGTAGATCTGGAAGGACGTGCCCCCGCATAAATTATTTATCCCCGCAAGGGGACAAAATGGCGAGGATTCACTAAATTCGCGGGCAATTGGGAGTGTGTTCATCCCAAAATTATAAACTGTATTTGGCTGTTTAGATGGAAACTGAAAATGAAATGGTGACGAAAAATGTGGCGAAAGAACAGTCGGGGTAGAGAAGCAGAGGAGGGAGGAGTCCTATCTGGAGAGTCGAAGGTCTGTGTCCATAGTCTCCAAAAGTTCGTGTAGAGAAACGGAGGAGAGAATAGTTCTCTCTGGAGTTCAGTTCTTTTGGAATTATTTTCACGGGTTTCTTTTATTACGTCGCATGATAAATATTTTCGTGTCTAATGTATTATTACATCAGTGAACTTTAACAAACCTTGTACTTGTATTTTCCTTTTTTAACTATTTCAAAATATCATACAAACTTTATATACTATAGAAGGAGCACAGTTACATTTATGATGGAATTATTAAATTAATAATAATATGTATTACTAAGCAGTGTGGCTACTGAAACGTTTTTGGAATTTAATGTAAAATTCGTACTCTTCCATACCTTGTTTTCAGGTTCTTCCTTCATCAGACTTTTTGCTTCGAGTTGTCAAGCAGCTGAACAAAGATTGTGTCCCATCAATTTTCTTTCATGTTAGAACCGAAAGTGAAGATGGCTGTCTTCTCATCTACTCTTCTTTTGCCATTTACGAGGGTCATTTAGTAATTAAGGAGTGAAATTGGTTTACAAAAGAAAGAACTAACTCTTCTGAACATATTTGTCACTAATATTAAGACACGATAATATTTTTTTATACTGTATGCAAATAAGTTATTGTATTGCCGCTTGATCCAGTTTGCCACAAATTCTTTGTTCTCCTCGCAGTTGCCATACTTAATTTTTTTCTTTAAGTGGACCTAACTAATGAAAATCGGAGGGAGTCAGATGTGGACTGTAGGGATGATGAGGTAATTTTTCCATCCCATTATTCCAATGGTTACTTTGGTCAGTTTGGCGGACCCACCACGCTCTAGTTTTTCTGTACTGACGTTACATCAATTGTGATCCGACCGCTTTTAAACCGTTCTAACTAGTTATATAAAATTTTAGCGATTCATACATCTTTCAAGAACAGATTTTAGGTGGTAGTTCACCTTTTGAATGTAAAACCGGATCACTGGACGTTGTTCTACTTATGTGCAGACTTCCAGCGAACACTGCATCGTTTAAGTGGTAGTAAAGGAAAGAACTTTTATCCAACAAATGTTCTCAGTTCCTCCCAGTGATGAACGCACCAAACGCCTCCTACAAAACATTTTTTTTCTACATCAATTTGTCTCTTTAATTGTTGAATGTCCGTCGTACATCCACTTTATAGTTTCAATTATTCTCAAACGCCACATTTCAAAACTTTCCTGGTGTTTCTTCTCCGTTGTTCATAATGTTTCTGATCCATACAAATCTCTGATCTAGATACATCACTTTACCAGGTTCTTCAGCAATTCTGTATACAATTAACCCAATCACTGTTGCTCATAACGAAACGATTCATTCACAACGTCGATATGGGAAACCAAGTTCCGTGGTTCATGTTAGACATTGAATTCCTAAATCAGAAAAGGAAAGTTTTCAATCAGTGTACTTAATTCGCCTCCTATTTTCGCTATGTTAAACATATTTGCTCCAATTTAACAATGTCAGGCCATAATAATGATATGATCTCCCTGTTGAAAAATATTGGTCCGAGTAATCAGCTGCTGAGAAGCTCCAGGAACGCCCAAGCCTGCACCACAGGCGGTCGTCTGCACAGTTCCTTCTCTTTTTCTGTCTCCCGTTTCCCGTCCTTCAGGCAGTTTCACGCGCCTGACCTTCTCATACTGCCCAGGGCGTCATTTATGTCTGCCGTATATCAGCTCCAGCATTAATTTTTTTATATGCCATTGCCATCGTAGCATTCATAAATTAATAAATTACTTAATATTCTCAGAAATTAGCTTTGAGTTATTCGCTAACACGTGTCGAAACTTCGCAAACGTATGCTAATGGTTTACGTACATTCTCGTACTGTTTTATTTTTAGACTCATAAGAGAGATTTGGTTTGAAGTTAACTAGTTTGTTATAATTGCATATATTTAGTTAAGAGAAAGATATCAAGATAGGTAAAATAATCTAACTATAGAGAATCGAAAAAAATATTCAACAGTTTATAAATTTGTTAAAAGTGTAATTGAACTGATAATTATGACGATTTATAACTCGTAAACGACCAGGATTAAGTCGAATAGGAATAGTATACATAAAAATCACATGAACTTATATTTATAAGACAATTTATCGTTTACAATCTGTGGGCCTCATCATGTGTAGAAAAAGTTTAATTAAGTAACTTATGTACTATTGTTAGAAAGAAGAACGAAGTTATAAGACCAAATGACTATTTAACGATAATGTGTCTCTCAATTTTTGTGTGTTTTAGCTTTACAATTAATAAACAGTTGGATTTAATATGAATTATTTTATAATATTTGATTACACAACTGGGGTTGTGTACATTAATATTTTTAGTGAGAACTGAATTTTTGGCACACGTATATATTAAGATAGAAATATTCTCTGTGTCGTGAAATTTTAATGCCATTCTTACAGACGTTGCAGTCTATAAGACAAACAATTAAGAAAAGATATAACAAACACATAGAAGTAGGTAGTTATAGAAATATTGATATATTGGTCAATATTAAACACAAGTGCAGAATGTAAGTGTAGAGTGTAACAATGTTTCCTCTGATTATCCATAGAGCGTATCAGGTGTAATCAGTCCTGAGTAACGCTTCGAGAAACGCTCGACAAACCACGGGAAGTGTCTGGTTAGCTTCGTCAAACTACGTTGTAGAAATGACACTTGAAACCATTTTTCCGTAATACGGATTACGTTACATTGCTTAATCTATATTATTTAGTTTCAGGTGATTGAAGTACTTCCAAGTAGTTACTTATTACTTCTCTTGCATTTGGCAGGTTATAGATTTCCATAAATTATAATAATATACTTTCTTAATGTTTATTTTTTGTTTAGGCTAGTAGGACGTTAGTGCTACTTCATACTGCTATAACCGTAACATTTTGACAGGAATAATACCAGAAGATTTTAGTAAAAACTTAATTATACCCATACCCAAGAACCCAAGATAGATGCGAACAGCACAGGACAATTAGTTTAGTATCTTATGCATGCAAAATATTAACGAAAATAATATATAAAATAGTATAGAATGCGAGTTAGGAGATGATCAGGTTGGTTTTAGGGAGCATGTAGGGATTAGAGAAGCAATATTGACATTGCGACGAAGTTTAGAAGACAGGATAAGAAAAAACCGGCCTACGTTTATGGCATTTGTAGATTTACAAAAAGCGTTTGATAATAACTATTAAAGAATAAAATATCGAGAAAGGAGGCTTTTACAGAACCTCTACAGAAAGCAGTCAGCAGTAATTAGAATAGAAGATCAAGAAAAGAAAGCCGTAATCAAGAAAGGAGTAAGACCCTTGCTGTTTAACTTATATATATAGATATAATAGGCGGTGAAGATAGTTAAAACGGAATATAGAAAAGGAATCATACTGCAAGGAGAACAAATAAAAACCCTACGCTTTGCCGAGGATATTGTGGTATTACGGGAGTCAGAAGAAGATTTGGAAACCATAATAAATGGCATGAATGTGGTCATGGAGAAAGAGATCTATATGAGGATTAATAGAGGGAAAACCAAGGTAATGGAGTGTAGTATGGGAAACAGTGGAATAAAAAAGGGTGTTATATTTGGAAGGGATATTTTGATGGAAGTTTAGGAATTCTGTTACTTGGGAAGCGTAATAATTAGGGTTGGTAGAAGTATAGTAGACATGAAGAATACGATAGCACAGGCAAGGAAGGCTTTCGCATAAAATGAGGCGTGGCGTTATATGCGTGCGAAACGTGGAAGATAGGAATTGCGGAAAATAAAAGAATAGAAGCCTTTGAAATGTGATGTTATAGGTGAATGCTGAAAATCAGATGGGTGGGTAGAATCATTAACGAGGAATACGGAAATAGGAGAAGAGCGAAAAACACGGAGGTCGTTGATTGTTGTCAGGTTTTAAGACATGAGGGCCTTGTAAAATTTGCATTAGAGGGTAGTGTTTGGGTAAGAACAGAAAAGGAGGCCAAGGATGGAATAAGGTAAGGAGATTAGAGAGGGTGTGGGATGTACTAGTTATGCGGAAATGAAATGGCTTGCGCAAGATAGGTTAGCATGGAGGGTTGCATCAGATCAGTCTTGGAGTTGAATACCACAACAACAGCAGAATAAAATAATGTTTTATACGTTTATGAAGTGATTTTTCTTTTACCATAATTTTATATTGTTGACTATGTTTGCTATCTGAATGTTTCTTAAAATTAGATTCCACTTTTTGTATTTTTATACCAATTAAATGCCATTCATGAAAACGTCTTGCTCTTCTTTCAGTTTAGAAGAAGTCGGCCCCATTTACAGTAAAATAAATTTGTTTTAATGCTTTCATTTTTTCTTTAACTACTAATGTTAATCAATTACCCTTCCACTTAACCTTAAGTTCAATTTTGAATATACTGTATTCCAACACTACCACAAAATATATTGCCATGAAATTAACTTATTTTAGTATTAACATCGGCCTTCAAATATATGATAAAATTGTTTCATTTCTGTTCAGAGTGGACAAGATTAAATGATTGTCTAGGATAAAAATGTATAGTTATAATATATAGACAAACAAACCAGGAAATGTCTTACTTATTAACGCACAAAGATCGTTAAATGTTCGTTTGCCTGAGAGACTAATGAAATTCAGTATTATTGTTTTAATAAAAACCTAAATTGTAAACAACGTATAATTTATAGAAATCTTATGTCTTACGATAAAATTAAATTATTTGCAATGGCAGAAATAAATTATGAATGTAAGGAAAAGTCAGAAGGTACACGGATTAATGTACGGTCTTATATAGATCATAAGTTGACTTATTGCTATTTTGTATTTACCACAAGCAAATTTTGACAATAAATTTATTAATTTGATTCCATATTCCCTGCTCCTTTTGACGTTTTATAATAAGGTTATTACCCATAAATCCAATCTTCCTTAGTCATCAGTAAATAGTTTTGATTTAATTATTTACGTTGACAGCACAATGATAACTTCAACAGAAAGTAATAGTCTTAATTAATGCTGTCAGATCGACTGTTAGGAGTTCCAGGTATTAAGAACGCGGATATTGACAAGCACGTTTCTTGACGCGATCTATTTTTAGTCGCTCAAAGGCTTTAAACAGAGAAACTGTTCCTCGTGGGGAATAAGGGAAGCCGATCCGAAGGTGAGACTGAAAAAAAGCCACCAGTCATTCCTCGTGTCCATTTGTCTAATTGCGTAATGGCGTATTTGCTTCATCAGCCACTCGGTACAAGAAAAAAGAGACGTGACGATCCAAGGTCGGCGTAGTTCTTGGGAAGGAAAGAAAGGTTAGGCGCACTTCGGCCAGGCCGCTGCAGAGGCCCAACGCCCACTGCCCACGGATTCTTCAAGGCTGAAGGAATTCCTGGATATCGCACGGAGGATAAGCAGAAAATCTACCAAATACCAACGAATTGGTGTTTCCAGTGTTATATTCTTCTTTAGCTTAACTATAAAACAAGTATATCTTTTTACTGATCAAAATGGGTGATACTTTGGAACAGTAGGACCACTTTTCCTTCTTGAGATATACGGAAAAAGAGAGAGATACTTCACAAAACCGATCACTGTCACATGATATCCACCTTCAAGCAGTCTCAATAATTTAATGATTCTACTTGTGTCTGAATATATCGATGTAAGATTTTACTTGTTCATTGTCTATGAGAACTGTGGCTTTAGTTCTGTGGGACATTAATGCTTAAAAATTCTGTGGTATACAAAATAATGTCTGTATCTCTCCAATAAAAGTTACAGTTACACATACGAAGGTAGTCTCAGATGTATCTGACGTGACAAAGATAGCAGGTTGCTATTTGAAAACTCAAAGTTGTCTGAAGTACTATAGCGCGATAGTGGATATT
The DNA here is from genome assembly GCA_034510155.1 of Eucriotettix oculatus. NCBI lineage: Eukaryota > Metazoa > Arthropoda > Insecta > Orthoptera > Tetrigidae > Eucriotettix > Eucriotettix oculatus. Next base: position 32,629,921 of record CM067378.1, on the reverse strand, counting down.
TGATTCTTTTAAGGTAAAATTAGCAAGGGTTGGAAAGCTGGAGTGTCCCCCAGAATCGCTTCTGGTCACGGATGAATTTGATCTGCGTTATTTCAGCAAACAGCTGGCGTGGGAAAGAGGAGACCCACAAAAACAACAAAATTTGAAATACCACGTGTTTGCCTCGGCGAATGGGGTTTCGTGGTTTAAAGGAAAATCGATTGTTTAAGATCGATTTCGTGGCTTTTGCACATGGCAGGGAGGCTGTGTGAAAGACCATTATCAGATTTTGAAGGAGACGTACGGGAACCGATGCTTGTTCTTGGACGCGTATGAAAAAGGTTTCCAATCCTTGACGTTTATGAAGGGTATAGCCCACGGTTTTGATCTTGAGATAATATTATTTAATTCTTTTGTAAATATTTCGTTCATTAATGGTTTCCCAGTTAAATTATTGTATAAATAAATTTCCTAGTATTTCTTAATTAAAATTTTAATTTAATTTCTCAATCAGTCCTTCAATACCAACCTTATCATCTTAAGTTTGATGACTTTACATTGCTTATTTTTTGTTTGAAAGTCATCCATAATTAAAAATCAATAAAAATGGGTGTTTTCCGCATTTTATTTAGTTATCTTTGTTAGGTTTTGTACTTTTGGGACTTGACTCGTTGGTTGGAAAATAGGTTAGCTTTATGTTACAAAAATTCTGTCTCCTTTCCGATGATCAGTTTCTTACCAGGATGTGATGCACCAGCACGTCAATTTATAATGGTTCACTACCACAGTGAAAGATTTTTCACTTGACGTCGAACCAAGGACGCGATACCTTTCAAGTTGATCACATTCGCTATAGTCACGTACGTATTTGATCTTTGGACCTTGAGAACTCATTGGCTACAATGTTATAATAAGGGATCAAATAAATATTAAATTGAGATCCTGAGAGATATCACATACCCAAATAATAAGCAACGACAACACGACTATATCCTCTTTTTTGTGTACTTGAGTGAATATGAAAAATGTAATTTGATGCAAGCAAATATACCAAATTGAGTAACTTCAGATCAATGAAGTTTCAAATTTACTATTTATTTCCTCCTTAATGTTAGGTTCTGTTCCTAAATACTTTTGATCGTTAAGCCCGAAAGTATTCTTTTTATTGTGCTCGCCTCGCATTACAGACATTCAATGACATGGCATGGTTTTTTTTACTTCTCGTACTCAAGAAAACTCTGGTTAATCGTGAAGGAGAATCGCTGGCCACATGTCGGTCCAAAAAATCTGTACTGCGACATGTAAGATTATAGTCTGGTTTCCGTCTCGGTAGGCGACTGTATGAGATGAGACAATAGTTGGACAAAGTACTTGTTGATAGTGACTTTCGGAAATGTCTAATAATAAATAGAGTTACTCGGGTCCACCGTGGCCTCTCGGAAATTTTACCGATCTCAGCAGTCAACATTTCTTTATTATTTAGGTCACAAATTGCGGCAGCTTCAAATATCAGGAGATTGTAATTAGTTGTTGAATTACGTTCGGATGGAAGTACGATGCTCATGGAAAAGATGCCACTGAGACATAACAACAATTCCAATGTAACCAGGTTTACTGGTAGGAAATTGGATCAAACAATTTGTTCTCCGCTCGCATGACATGTTCCCAATGGTATTATGATTAAGGGTAGACGTGGAGAGGGAAGGGAGTGAGGGGGGGAGGAGGCTTTAATGCCAACACAGTCACGTTCGCGGAATCTCTCTGACATGATTGCTGGTTTCGGTCATGTAAAGATACTTTTCCCCACATAAATGAAAGTCGGTAATGACAACAAGCCGGCAAGTTCCATTCGGTTAGAGTCTGGCACTGAGAGACATAATGCGCTGTTGGAAGTGTCCATTGGACATTATACTGACACCATTGTCCAACACTTACGTCACATGACAGCTTTGTAGCCTTGACACAATTCTCCTCCAAAAATGTCACTTCATATGCGTAGAGTCATCAGATAGTACCGCATTACAATACAATGTAACAGCCGAAATACTTAAGTATCTAGTGAATTGAATGCTCTAGACTATTCATAACAATCAAGATTAAACTGTATGAATGTTTGGATATTTAATGTGTGATTAAACATGCCGTATTTGTGGGCATACAAGGTGCTAACCAAATGTTTCAGGAACACATCAAATATAATTACTCCATACCTGGATTTTATATGCCATCATGATTTTCATGGGAGAAGATCAATTTGGTTTTAGGAAGAATGTAGGGACAAGAGAAGTAATATTGACTTTGGGTCTAATTTTAGATAACAGGATAAGAAAAAACGCGCCTACGTTCATGGCATTTGTAGATTTAGAAAAAGCGTTTGATAACGTGAACTGGAACACACTATTAAGCAGTTTTGAAGAGCACTGGAATGAAATGCGGCTTATACATAAACTATACAGAAGACAGGCAGCAGTAATTAGAATTGAAGATCAAGAAAATAAATCAGAAATCAACAAAGGAGTAAGAACAGGATTCAGTCTGTCGTCCATGCTGTTTAACTTATATATAGAACAGGCGATGAAGCAAGTTAAAACTGAATATGGAAAAGGAATCATACCGCAAGGAGAAGAAATAAAAACTCTACGCTTTGGCGATGATATTGTAGTATTAGGGGAATCAGAAGAAGACTTGGAAACCATAATAAATGGCATGAACGGGGTCCTGGAGAAAGACTTCAATATGAGGGTTAATAGAGGAAAAACCAATACAATGGAGTGTAGTTTGGGAAACATTGGAATAATAAAGTATTTTAGATTGGGGAAGGAAATTTTGAAGGAAGTTCAGGAATTCTGCTACTTTCGAAGCGTAATAACTAGGGATAGTAAAAGTATAGTGGACATAAAGAGTAGGATAGAACGGGCAAGGAAGGCTTTCGTGAAAAAGAGGAATTTACTTAGGGTAATATAAGTATGAATATTAGGAAATCGTTGCTAAAAATGTTCGTATGGAGTGTGGCGTAATAGGAGTGCGAAACGCGGACGATAGGGGTTGCAGAAAGGAAAATAATAGAATCTTTTGTTTTGTGGTGCTTTAGAAGATTGCTGAAAATCAGATGGGTGGATAGAATCACTAACGAGGAAGTTCTAAACAGACTAGGGGAAGAGTGAACAATATGGTGGACGTTGACCACGTTTTAAGACTTGAGGGTCTTGTAAAATTAGCATTAGAGGGAAGTGTGTGAGGTAAGAACAGAAGGGGGAGGCAAGGATGGAATACGCTTAACATATTAGGGAGAATGTAGGATGTATTAATTATGCGGAAAAGACTTGCGCAAGGTAGGTTAGAATGGAGGGTTGCATCAGACCAGACTTTGGACTGAAATCCACAACAACAAAATAATTTTCAAAATAGTTTCTAAATAAACAGGAGTGGTCTTATTTGGCATTGAACTTATATTATTTTCTTTATCGATGCATCTAGGAATTATTATTGTTGCACTCTGAAACTAGAAACTATTGGCGGGGCAGACGGCGTTGCTAATAAGTCCATGTTTGAGACGTTACCTTGTTTTGTTGAAAAACGCTACGGCGTCGATATATGAGAGAAGGTGGCGCTGACATTGGCTGTATATTTACGCATCTCTACTTGCACACAATCAATGGTTCGCATTAAGGACGGTCAACAATAAGTTTATTTATGTTATATAACACACATACATTTTTTGAATGGAATTTAATTAGTAAAAGCCCTATACAATCAGTCAATTTAATTACAATTCGAACCTTCGTTTTCCTTCGTAACATCTGCCCATATTGCGTACCTTGGTGAAAAAAAGAATTGGTCGGAACAAACATTATCAGTATTTGTTCTCAATAAAGTTTTTCGTTTGTGAATAAACATTTGTTACAAAACATTTGAGTTTGAACGGTAATTCAGACTAATTCATGTGCAGATTTTAGCCACATGTAATTAATATATTGTACATTTAAAATAAAATTGTTAATTAGCTTGAATTCATTAAACCACTTAATCCACTTTCTTATCAGCTGTGTTAATAAGTTATAAATGGTACTTATCGGCGAGACATAAAAAATAACAGAAGATGCATGTCATTTATATGTTCATATATGGATAATATTGTTTTAATACAAATTCGTAGGTCTGAAACGTTTTTTCGCGATTTGAAAGTCCTCAAAGAATCGTTGTTGTAAAGTGTATATTACCATAAGCGATTCCACAAATATCCTTAAACTGCGTCAAATATTCGGTCCTGTAAAAAATGAATATGAAATGGGGTTCAATCTATTTATTATGATTAATTAAACTGGTTTTTATATTTAATTATTGTGAAAATAATATTTTTGAAGGAGGAATTTATAATAATGATAGAAATGAACAGTTATTTTAATAAAAAGAAAATTTTATCCATGAAACCCGTAAAAACCAGAATAAAACAAAATTGAGTTACATGAAACGGCAATAATAAATTTACGTACTGAAACTCTTCAAAATCAGGTAACCTGTGGTGTGAACCAAACGAAGCATAGTTTCTACGGCAAATAGGCCCGGTAATGTGAACTCATTAAATTAAATATCAACGATACCGTAGAACATGTCCCGCTGTCATGCGTCTCCGAGCCAATAAAAATGAGTAATTCGCTCAGCATTTCAATGAATTTATAAATATTTATATAAATATCTTCTGAACTCTTCAAGATATCGGAATGAAACATACACGAAAATTTAAGTTAAGCTTCCTGTTTCAATCCCTGAAATTATCATTTAAATTCGTTAAACCGTTTCTAAGCATAATCAGATCAAGTGTATAGGCTACTTGCATTCACTCTGGAGATTTTAACGCACGTATAGAAAAGAACCCTTCACGTAGAATTAATATGTTATGTTCAGCCTTTTTTTAAACCCTCAAATTTTCATTGAAATCTGTTGAGCCATTTCGGAGACTATTCGAGACAAACATACGGACAGACAGATAGACAGAAAGACAGACACTTCAACTTTAATTATTTGTATAGATTATATAGATTAAAATCACATAAATATTAAACTTAAAAAACAATTTCTTCTTTGATGTGAGTTTAGAATTAATGAAATTCTGCAGTGTCGAAATTATAAAATAACTTTTAAATTTATGGTTCCTACAGCTACTGACACCTTATCATTATTGTTATTATTATTACTTAGCTGCTATGTTTTTGAATTTTTAATCTGTATCACCTAATTAAGTCCCAAAATGAGGGAAGAACCATTGTAAAGCGTGTTTCAACAATAAAAAAATATTAACTAATGAAACACGTGTTTGATGACTTACTAGTTATTGCACTTATTTTCTTATCATTTAATTATGAGATATAATACAAGTACTTTAAACTGAATCTAACTAAGTATCTCAATTATAGAAATTCAATTATATAAACAGGTTCCTTTACTTCGCCTTAATCAACATTTCTATTTTTGCCGTTTACGTACTGAACTTTTAATTATTTATTTTCACTGAAAGATGATTTAAATGGACTTACATATTTTCATGTATTTTCACGAGTAGTTGTGAAGTGTGCATTAATAAGACAAATTTGTAACAGCAGTATGAAACGCTTGTCCTTTGCACAGACGCTGAATTGTTTTTGCTACCATAAAGCTGTCTTAAAAATAAATTATCAAGTCAGTGTGAGTTTCTTTTTGTTTTTCTTACGGAATAACCTAGCCTTGTTATTCGCACCTGCGGCGCAGAAGGCATTTTTATGGTTTTCGTTTGTTTAGTTAGTTGCGTTCGAGGTAACCAGTTAACAGTTAATGTAAGCTGTAAATAATTAAAAGAAAATTGACAAATGAAATGAGACGTACTGTTCTAACAGCTCATCGTTTTACAGGAAGTAAGCTTCTATGAATATAAACAAAGATCTGCCCTTGACATATGCTTGAGGAGCAATGCGGATGTTATGGAATTCCTCGTCAGGCGATTCACTTTCATGTAGTTCTCAACTTTCTCACAAGTTTCCACAAACTGACGTATTTATCAAATCGATAATTCACTGAAGTCGTTGTTTTGCAATATGGGACTCGAAATTCATATCCAAGTCACTGAACTTGAAATTTATAACGAATTATAAGCAATTTATAATTCTTAAACAATCGTAATGAAGTATGATTGATTTCAGTTTGCTTATCATGTAAAAATAAATAGAAAAAAATACCAATATAACTCTATTTAAACCCTCAAAACTATGATGAACGTATCGTAAAATTAGAATGGATTTTTTTCTGATGTGGTAAAACTATATATATTTATTATACTTAATTTTCACTGAAGCCACTTTTAAAAAGTCACTAAATAAACATCAATTTTTTCACTTTTCGGATTTAGATATAATAAATGGTAAAACCTACAAAGCATAATTTTATTCAACGACACAATTTGTCATAAAATAAAATTAAAAATATCGATATGGCTTGTACAACAATTAATTTAGAAGAATTATATTAAACTAGTTTGTATATTTTTTTATAAAAATAATTCTCGATATAAAGTAATTTTGTCAATATTGTAAATATCTTAACCTGTAATAATATTTAAAAAATATGTGGAACCGAAAACTCTTAAGATATTGTGATAAAAAACGCGGATTTTGTGGTATTGTGGCGTTATGAGGCGCGGTTCGGCCAACAAAAATGTCTAGTCGGCTGAAAGATGGTGATTCCCCGCGGGAATCTCCCTCGGGGCGTGTGTAAAAAAAACGATGGTGAACCCCCGTGGGAGACACCCGCCGAACGTGTGTAAAAAATGAGGGCGAGGAACCCCGAAATTTTGTGAAATAGACCTATGAAGGGGAATTCCCGTCGGAGGATTTAAAAGGGGAGCCGATGGGTGGCTCGGGGTCAGAAGGCAGATGAGTGGAGGAGAGGACGGACGTGATCATAAGTCAGATGAGTTGAGGAGAGGAAAGACGTGGGCAGAGCAGATGAGAAGTCAGACGAGTTGAGGAGAGGACGGACGAGAGCAGATGCTGTGAGAGGTGGCCGGAGAGCAGACGTGTCCAGACGTGATCAGATGCTGTGAGAGGTGGGCAGAGACGTTAGATGTTTCGAGGAAGCAGATGAGTTGCGGATCTGGTTCCTACTACCTTCATCGATAAAAATCCTGCAAGACGCCAGAGAGACGCGGAAACATTCGTGAGGTGGATGTTTGTAGGCCCAGTAATTGTGGGTAAGTTATTAAAAAAGCTGTGAAACTTGCTCATTGCTCTGGTTAAATAATATTTAATGATTGTTTTTTTTCTATTTTCAGTTACTGCATACTCCATCTCTCGAGAGACCCAAAATCCCCTGAGATTAAGCCCATGTAATCACTTTAAATTAATAAATGAAAAATTTTAAAATTGATTATAATTTGTTCTATTGATTAATTAATGTTTTATACCCTAAAAAGTATATTACAATATACATCATCTGAAGAAATTTTCCTTATGTTTACAGACTGTGGTTTAAGTGGAAAATAAAGGATGTTTTAGGAAATATTATCCAATTTTAAAACTTTAAACTATTCAGGTTCTAACCCGATGTGACTGAACAACATACTGTTAAAAGAAGAAACTAGTATTTTTACTTTGTTTGAATGATAGAACTTCCTCGACCATGTATCGACTGTGCCGGACAGAATGATCAAGTATTACATCCGTGATCTCCATGATCACCGGACATCACTTCGAGTGGCTTTCCCCTGCGGGAGATGTAAAAGTTTCAGTTATGGGCCTCACGTCCAGAAATTATGTTACAACTGTGGAACAGCCGACGTGGAATCAGTTACTCAAGACATTCTCACTAGTGTTGGATCAATTTGAATAATTCATGTACTCAAAAGAGGGGCATATTTAATACTTCTGAGTTGTTATGTGAAATAAGTTAATGTATTTTTATATTTACAAAATTAAATCTAATTTCATATGTTCACGATGTTTCAAAATATAATCAGATCAAATTGGATAATTCTTTTTGAGTTTGCCAGCACAGAGTTAATACTACTCAAATCTATAGTAAAAACATTTAGTTTCGTCCTCATATTCGATTTTCTATTGCATATTACATATTTGTTATCTTCAAATAAAATTTTATGATTCTCTAATTAAGGCTACAAAAAGGGCTATGATAAATTATTTCCAAAATAATATGATGAATAATATATTTTTAAAAATTTTCTTTATTTTACGTAGAAAGTATTGAAACGTATTCTGAATTACAATTATTTTGAATATATTTATTTATATTTTATGAACAAATACCATAATTGTATGATTTGTATGAATTATATTAAGAATTTTCACAGAGCTTACTGGATTTAGTTGATGTAGTTTTCATCTAGATACAAACAGCAACTTGCTTTTATTAGGTACTGTCGTACAGAGATGGGCAAATCGATTCTTTTTGTAGTCAATTAGAGTCGATTCACTCATTGCTTATACGACTCTTGGGCTCTCCGAATCCAATCTGATTCTTTTTATCAAGATTGAGCATTAATAAGTAACCGACAGTACCAGGAAATCGGCAAAAGATTAAAAACAGTGATATTTACCGTGCAGTCTCAGCTTGACTGGAACTTGTAGCTCACCTCTCTGGAATTTCACGTTGAACCAATATGCACTTTGGAGATCCGAACTGGATAAATCCTTCCTTCCTTCCTTATTTAGATGTCCACGGCCAGGAAAATCTACAATTTATTATTTTTCCCTGTCGTCGTCCTTGATGTCCAAATTATCATCTCCTTAATGTTCCAAAATCCGTTTCGTATTCCGTCGGTGGCAGGGTTCACTATTGTCCAATCAAAATTACTGTCTGTCCTCTTTGGGAGGAGCCATGGTTGCTCATTTGCTTTAACAATACACTTTGTATTCACATTTGTGAGTGGTCTTTTTTAAACACAGATTAATCACAGATTTCTGTGACGTCCATCCATAAATACTCTCACATACAGTCGACATCTCGATTTGTTGAAGGAATACATTGTTACGTAAGATTTAACTGTATAAACTATAAGTACAAAATATTTAAAATAAAAAAATGCCTCACTCATAAATTTATTATTAACTCAAGCAAAATAAGTCAAATCCTGATAATATTAAAGTATTAATAAATAATGATTTCAATATACATAGTGCCACAAAAAGAATCATCCGGCATAATAAAAACGTAACTATTTGTCTTTTAATTGTTGTAACCCATAATAAACTTTTAAAAAGAAGAATCTCTCGAGTTTCACGTGGTTCCCAGTAGGTAGCAATTTTTAAATTGTAGAATTCCTCGACGATCGATAGGACGTACTGAAAAAAATGATTCAGCCTTACGTCTCTGGCCCTTCGGGAGACCGGACCCAACTACAGGTAATTAGTTTCTTATGGGGAACGTAATGAAAAATTTTATGTACATGCCTTCACTTCCAGCATCAATGGTTGAATTGCGGAACCGCACAACAACGGTGGTAGAAACAGTAAATCAAGACATGCTCAGTTGAGTGCGGGACGTATTTGAATATGTTATGGACATATGCCCATCCGTCTTAAGGGGGCATATCGAGCATCTTTGACTTATTATGTAAAGAAATATATATATTCAGGGGTCCTGTCATGCGCTTGGATGTTTGTGTCGTCATGGTCGCGTCATGGACCTGGATTAAGGCTGCTGGGGAATTGATACACTTACCACGCATCACCCCAAATTCGGAATATGTCACGCCTGAGCGGAGGCCTAGGCCCTCAAAAGGGCGGTTGAGCCATTGGAAGAAGATATATATATATATATATATTGTAATATACTTTTTTTGTATATATAACATTTATTAATTTAAAATACAAATAAGATCAATTTTAATAATTTTGATTATTAATTTAAGTGAAGACACGGGCTTAATCCCAGGGGATTTTGGGTCTCTCAAGAGATGGAGTATGCATCAGCTGAAAATAGAAAGAAAATAATTGAATGTTAATTTTATTCAGAGCAATGAGCAAGTTTCACAAATTTTAGATCGCTTACCCACAATTACTGGCCCAACAAACATCCACCTCTCGAATGTTTGTGCGTCTCTGGATATCTGCTCTCTGCTCCACTCGCCTCCCTTCTGCGGTCTGATCACTCGCCTGCCTTCTGGGGTCGAGCCACGTCCTCTCGGGTCTGATCTGGTCTGGTCGCCTCCCTTCTCGGGTCTGCTCTCGTCTGGTCTGCCACTCTGAGGTCTCTACCACGATCTGATGCACTCGCCTCCCTTCTCGGGTCTCTACTGCCGTCTGATCTCGAGCCACCCATCGGCTTCCCTTATAAAGCTTCTGGCGGGACTTCCCCTATTTCTTAACATTTCGGGGTTCCCCGCCCTCATTTTTCCCGCGGGGGTTCACCATCGTCATTTTTTATACAGGCAAAGCGGGCCTTCCCCGCGGGGAAATACCATATTTCGGCCGACTATCCATTGTTGTTGGCCGAACTGCGCCTCATTACGCCACGACCTTACCAAATCCCCCTTTTTATCACAATATATATATATATATATATATATATACCTTCATAACAAACTTAAACATTTATTTGAGATGTTCATAAGTAATGAATATAATTTCTCCTCACTTGTAAGTCGTTTTTATTGTAATATTTGATAGGGAAAATATTTTTAGACAATTTATTTTTGTCGACAGCATAAATGTGTTAATTCTTTGCACAAAAACTTGTATACTCTTATGTCTGTGATCAGTTGATTGATACATGGAAAGGAAATTAAGGAGATGATGTAATTACAACAATTAAGTTTACAACAAGAATCAATCAGAAATATCACACTTTATTACAATTTTTCCAAGAAAATTATGACATCAAAAGTGTTACATACATCCAAAGTAAATATAATTTAAATGCCTATCTGATTTACCATAGCCACATATTGACAATAAAAATGTGTAGAAATTTATATTATTAAACAGTTAAAAAATTAATAAAATTTTCGGCCATATTATCAAAATGAGTCTAATGTTCGGCGTGTTATAGTGATCGATTTCACTTCAGAAAAAATTAATTTCAAAACAAGATTAAATTTACTGCCTAGATTTTAAGAATTGGAAATGCGTTACACTTAGAGTTTGAATGGTAAATGAAATATTCCAAGCTAGTTTACGGTTTAGGCGATAGTTCACTGTTTCTCCACACACTAAATACGAACGGTGGCTAGCGTGTACACTAGTCGGCGTCTCGCCGAGGGTTAAGGTCCTGTCCCTCGTGCTGCCTGAGCGGAGTCGCAGGATTATGTCCGCCTCCGCCCCCAAATTGTTGTGTAACTATTGAAAATTGAACTTTAAATTCAGTCTAGTCGATAGCGTGAACAATTAAAATGTCTAAAAGCTTAATTAAAATATAAACTATTAATTTTACTCAGTTTTCAGTATTTGTTCATTAATATACAAGTAAAATCACATGAATCGCCTTGTGTTGTAACGTATTATTATTGTGACTAACTTTGAGATACGGAAAGCGCATACAATAATTGCGGAGCGTAGCTAGTGGAGAGAATGAAGAGGCACATCTCCACTCCACGAGCAGCTGGCCTTTGATGGCGCAGGTGTGAAGGCCTCGTGGCCCCGCCCTGGGCCGCTCGCTTCGCCTTGCTTCGCCTTGCCTCGCCTCGCCTAGCCTCGCCACGCCACGCTGGGGAAAGGAAAGTGTGGGAACCGCCGTCGAGTGTATGTACTGTGCAGATCGCTATCACGTGGGGGTCAAAGAAATGCCTCTCCGCTTGCGTAACCCGGGCAGGTGAAACTGGACCAGCCGAGAAAGCAGAGGCTGCTCGCGTGCCGTACCGCGCCGTGGGTGGAGCGCCTCTACGCAATTAATCTTGCCAACTGACCAGGCCAGCTTTCTTCGTATTTCAACACGCCACTTCGCGCTTATCAGCGAATATGAAACTGTGTAATAGTATCTGATAGGAAGTGTTGACGAAACAATTCGCTACAAATTATTAAGCTGGATTGAAGATTAATAACTGTGGAATACTTACGACGAGAAAAGTAGTTGTAATACAGAAGAAACAAAGTTTAAATCACCGTTAATTTAAGTAATTAAGAAAAAGTGAAACTATGAACAGTCCCCAGCTGAAAAATTTATTTTCAGTGCGAATTGCACACATAACTGAACGAACTAATGTGTTATAATTTATTTTATTAATTTACTTTTTAACAAAGAATGAATATGACAAAAATATTGAAAGTTTCCGATTAATAAATAATGTTTTTAATTTGGAGACGGTTTACCGTTATACTTTTCTTAAGAAAATACTTTGACAGTAGCATACTGAAATAAATATGAGATATATTATGATTTTATAATGAAATATTAATATAAGAATGAAATTCCCTTTAAAGTAAAAACCAATTTACTCTATATTTAACAAATTTACATAAATATTACAATTTACTCCCTTTAAAATCATAAGCCGGCAATATTTTTATGACAAAAACTATATATATAAATGATACAAATTAATTTCTACTCTAAGGGTCATTCTAAATGGGCCTTATCATAGAACAGAAATACTTCATATGAATCCTAATCGGAACTGGCCATACCAGGAAATCGGCAAAAGGTTACTAGGTATTTACCTAGTTGCCTCAGCTTGCATGGACCTTCCAGCTACCGCTTTCTCGTTGCTCCGGACCGGATCACACATTACTGCCGTTGTTATTGTCCGTGGCCAGGAAAATTTCCATTCTTATACTGCCCAATCTTAGCTTCCGATCATAACCTCCACGTCTTTAATCATGAACTCTGCGTCTCCTTCCTCCTACTCCTCAGCTCCTTAATCTCTCCATAATATCATGTCCAAATTCGTTTATGAGGTTTTTAATAATTTTCCCCCACTGCCTTATTTTGTATTCCGTCGGTGGCGGGGCTCAATGTTCTCCAATCAAAATTATTGTTACTCCTCTCTGGGACGAGCCGTGTTATCGAATAATTTGGGGAAAAACAACCTCCTTACCATCCGCTGTCGCTAAATTTCTGGGAATTGGGAAAAGTCACAATACCGTCGTTGTGTCTGACTTTTATACCCCTGTCTGTAACCCTCACGTATCCTGCCTTTGATTCCGCACCATCAGATTCAGAATAGATGTGTTTTCTCGTTACAGTACCAGGGTTGTTTTAAAAACCTGGTAAAATTAAAAATAAAAGAAATATTTTGAAAATATACTTTATTTCGCAACATATCTTCCTTTCTTGGCTACACTATTGGCCCAGCTAGTTTCCATTTTTTTCAACCCAACACAAAAATAGGTTTTGCCAAATTCAGCAAAATATTCCGTAACGGACGGCTTAGATCGCTTCCTCATTTGATAAATATTTCTTACCATCAAGCCAAATTTTCATGTTAGGGAACAAGAAGAAGCCACTTGGTGCTAGATCTGGGGAATAAGGTGGATGAAATCCAAATTCGAATCACAATTCGTACACTTTCGCCAATGGGACTACTGCTGTGTGAGCTTGCGTTTTGTCCTAGTGAAACAGCACTTTCTTGCGTGCCAATCTTAGTCGTTTCTCAATCTGCACCCATTTCAAACGATCCAACTGAGCAAAATATGATCCAGTCATGGTTGGATCCATTTAAAAGATACCGCTGAATAATATGCGCCGAGGATCCCAAAAGACAGTGGCCATACATAACCTTTCCAGCTGACAAAACGGTCTTTCGCTGTATTCGGCGCACTTTCACTAACTTTTTTTGATTGCTTCTTGGTCTCTGGAGTGTAGTGTTGGCTCCACGTTTCATTCATGGTTACTAATCTGCGCCGAAATTCTTGTGGGTGGCGCCTAAACATAGCTAGATTCTTGTTGAAATGTTTTACCGAATCTGATTTTGGTCCAATGTCAACAGGTGCGGCACTCATCATGGCCAGATTTTCATGGAGGATGAAATGCACTCTTTCAGTTGAGAAGCCTACGGTATCAGCCACCTCACGCACTTTTAGTCTGCGATCTTCCATTACGATATTGTGAACTTTTTCGATTTTTTTCTGAGTGATGACCTCAATTTGGCGGCTGGACCGAGTTTCATTTTCTGTGCTTCTGCAACCTTGTTTAATGGTCTTCAGTGCTGGCGCAGAGTCCACACGACCATCATCCAATTCGGTTTTGATTTGTGCAGCTGTCCAACCCTTCAAATCAAAGTGTTTGATGACAGCGTCAAATTAGTTTTTTATTGTCTCCGCCTGACTACACATCTAACACTACAGAAGGATAGCAACAATAAACTACGACTAGCATATGTTTAAAACTTAAAGGAATATCTTTAGAGGACTATGTTTACCAACCATTGCGTAAAAGTGAAATGTTTTCCTCTCTTTTATAAAAGTATACCAGAGTTATCGAACAATACTCGAAAGTATAAATTAAAATTAAGTAAAGGAAGTGAGAGAGTCCTTAGATGAGGTAAATATAAGTTATTTAAGACCGTAAATAGTAGAGCTTTTTTTTAAAGAAAGTGCCGTTTTAAAATTTTGCTTCTGCAGCGTTCCACTTATGATTTTCAGCGTTCGGAATCACATCCTCTGTTCATTAAGAAACAAAACGCAGCTGTTATGCTTGGAAATGTCCAAAACAAATGAACGACCTGCCGACGTCAGATCGGTGATTCGATTTTAGAATCCAAGGAATGTTTCGCCAATGAACAATGTGTAAGGTGTATGAGGAAACAAATGTAGAAGCAAATTTTCTAATAGTTTCTTGGTAAGATGATTGCAAATTGCTCTGGAGAAAGATCTTCTTCTCAGTAGAAAAATGAAATTATAACAATATTCCATCATCAGTCTGATGTGCACAGAAAATGACGACCTACGTTATCAGCGACTGCTCTGGCAAAGGCAAGAACAAAATTGGATCAGGCGTCCCGAAAGTAACCAAACGTCAAAATTTCCCATCGGATTATAAAACATACAAATGCAATAAATTTTTACTAATTTTTCAATAAAAATAAATTACCAAATTTCCATCCATCCAAAATCTTACAAGTTGATTATTTATTTTCCTTTTATTGAATTTCACAACTGAAACCTTAGACAATATCTGCGTTCAAGTAACCAATAAGGATTTCATTTAATGTTAAATGAAGAAAAACTTCTTCAAAACGAATTTAGTTGTAATGTTTGCTAAAATCCACTTAATTTTGTCGCGTGTAAAAATACATGAAAATTGGTTTACTTGGTGTTGTAAGATTAAAACATGTTTATAATGTAGCAATTATTATAATATAAGAAATGTATCATTGTTTGATAATTTTAGTTCCGTACTTAATTATATTATGATAATATTATTAAAGTATAACGTCTCTTTTATAATAACTTCTTTTTACTAGCGTTTTCGGTACTAAATTGTAACGAATTATAAAGATTTAGAGTTCAGTAATTATTATTTTATTATGATATACAGCTAATTTGTATTTTAGTTTAACTCTTTATGGATCCGAAAATCATATTTGTCACCGACATATAATACCTGGATTAAGAAGAGCCTCATACTTCAAATGGTTTAGGGTCATATCAAGTCTAAATCTGATCCTCGATATAACGCTGAAGAAGTGGTTTAAACGGTTTAAAGAAGGCTGTAAAATGTGCACGATGACCAGCGGTGCGGCCGACCACATGTTAACTGTATTTGGGACTCTTTTTCATTTTCTGATCATTGCTTCATAGTCTAATCACTTTTACTGTAAATCAGACGTGTTTGAAAATAATTTATGTCATAAAATGTAAAAGAAAGAGTTTCAACTTGTTACCTATATTATTTTATTAGTGTAGAATCGACTGGGCCATTTAGCCTTGCGAAACATTGCAAGTTACCATCCCTGGCACTTGGAAGAAGGTCCTTAGCAACTAAAGAAACCACTGCTTGTAGAATACAGCATTATATACACATTATTATAGAATTTGGAAGTATATTCAGATGTTTTGTATATGAACTGTTTGTAACAGTTTCATGTCAAGGAATAATTTACATTGCTTTGAGTAATTAATTTTAAATTACACATCATAGAATATATATTTTGTTATTAATTGTATCACGTTCGCAATTAGGCGATCATCTTGTTGTCATATGGCCGTTTCGAAAGATGTTTACAGGCATTTGGCTGTTGGCCGGGAGAACCGTGGGCGTCTTCGATTGGCTCAGAGGGCAACCACGGCACGCTTGAGCTGTTCTCGCATTTAGACGCTATTTCTGCGCCCAGAGGTCGCGTAAAGGTGGGCCCGTGTCATTGACAATGTGGAAGCTAATTTAACCCGGCGTCAGCACGGCACAGTAGAAAGTAGTCACGACCTGTGGCCGTGACGCAACTCAGACGCTCTTAATTATTTACATTACCAATCGCCTACTTGATTTGCTATCGTGAAATGGTGAGCTACCTTGGCCCGGCGGTTGCAAATCAGACTTCGGTACGCGGGGACTCAAAATGGTTCCTCATACATAAATATTAGAGTTCCAATACTTTACTGCTACTTACCCGCAATCGTCAAAATAAAAATATTTTATCTTTTTACATCATGAGTTCGTCCAAATCTTGAAAGAATATAAAATACCCATCTTCTACAGAACTATTAATATACTTTCCTTATTGATAAAATCTACGAGGCCCCGCTACGTAACTATAGCAAACATTGTGCTGATTACATTCCCTTTACTGTGGTTGCCATTCCTGATACGTTAGGCAAACTAAAAGGTAACGAAATACGATCCAAAGAACATATGCCAATTATCAAAATCCAAAATAGCTATCTGTTATCTCCAAATATATAATTTATTTGATTGCAAAATTTTAAGATTTTAGATTTTTAGACTTGACATTTTGAGTCACCACGTTTCTCAATTTACATTCGTAATAATTTGGCGCAATATTATGTTTCTGATGAATAGAATCCCCTTGCGTGGGGAAACCTCTCTGACCGTGACACATATTGTAAATTGGCACAATGTTGTTCAATAATAATATTTACTGTTTTTGAAAGGCGAATGAATTATTAGATTAGTGGCATCAAGTTTGAATCAGTATGGCCTACGTATTTAATGTTGTTGTTCTGGTAATCAGTCCTAAGACTGGTCTGAAGCAACCTTCCATATACCACATCCCACACCCTCCCTAATGTGCATAGCGTATTCCATCCTTGGCCTCCCTCTTCCGTTCTTACCACCACACACTTCCCTCTAATGCTAATTTTACAAGAACCTCATTTCACATTTGGCCTATTAATCTATCCCTTCTCTTGGTCAACGTCCTTCATGTTTTTCGCTCTTCCCATATTCTGTTTAGAACTTCCTCGTTAGTGATTACATCCACCCATATTATTTTCATCATTCTCCTATAGCACCAAATTTCAAAGGCTTCTATTATTTTCCTTTCTGAAACTCCTACCGTCGCGTTTCGCACCCATATAATGCCACGCTCCATACGAACATTTTGAGCAACGGTTTCCTAATATTCACATTTATATTCCCTTACTTCTACTATCCCTAGTTATTACGCTTCCTTCAAAATATCGCTTTCCAATCTAACACCCTTTATTACTGCACTGTTTCGTATACTACACTCAGTTATCTTGGTTTTCCGTCTATTAATCCTTTCTCCAGGACCACTTTAATGCCATCTATTATGGTTTCCAAGTCTTCTGACTCTCATAATGCCACAATATCATCAGCAAACCTTAGGGTTTCTACTTCTTCTCCTTGATTCCCATTCCATATTCATTTTAAACTTTCTTTACCGCTTGTTCTACATATAAGTTAAACAGCATGGGTGACAGACTGCATCCTTGTTTTACTTCTTTCTTGATTTCTACTTTCTTTCCTTGATCTTCAAATCTAATTACTGCTGCCTGCCTTCTGTAGAGGTTATGTATAATCCTCCTTTCTCACATAGCAAAGCATTATTATAATGTTCTTATGTCGGAAACCTCGCTGCTTGCTTTTCTTGCCCTTACTCTGACTGCCATCCGTAGAGGTTATGAATAACGCTTCTTTCTCGATATTTTATTCCTGTCCTCTTCAAAATTCTTAATAATTGATTCAAGTTCACGTTATATTTTTCACGCATGAGATAATAAACTAATTGTCCTATGATGTTCGCGATGATTAGCCCCAGTCTCCTTCGGTATTCTTCTTGTTTCGTAGATTTCTCAAGCTACGATAATGCTTCTTCGCCCGATGATCTTATCAACTTTAAGATGATCTTATCCACTCCTCTGGAATGTTATCAATTCCTGACAGTTTACTGTTCTTCAGATCTGTCTGCGAGCGCCCTGTCATTCTCCGACCTTAAAATTTTGTCCCCAACTCTTCATCATGCAACGCCTATTTTTCTTGTATTACTGACTGATCTAGATTTCCACCACGATGCAGCTCTTCGAGATAATCCTTCTATCTTTCCACCTTTACTTCTTTATCTAGCATTGGCTTTCTATCAACTTTCCTGATGTTCTTGCTAGTATTTAATAAGTGTGGATAATAGAACAAGTTAATAAAACAAAATAAATGTGTTTTGCGGCTTTTGGCGAAAGCAAAGTGTGGAGTTTCATAAATGTCAGGCCACAGGTGTCTGAACTACCTCAATAGCTCTTGAAAATCCCTATTCCCTTAGTTCGCTCTGCTGGAATAAAGTGGACATGCTGACAACGAGTCTTGTAGGTTCTTGTGTGGACCCCGAAATGGGCGGAATTTAAGGAGACGCGCCATGAAATTAAAAATATCACTGGTGGAATTTTTTGATAATCTTGTGGGAAATAACGCAGGGAGGAGAGTAGGAGACGAATCGTGAAACAGCCATGGATGAGTAGTGAACATTCTTGAGTCAGACGTGTATGAGTTGAGAAGAGTTCGTGAAGGTGCGCTGGTGCACTCTTGTTGAGCAGTGGCTGGAGAAAAACTTAGTCAACATCACCACGTCGATAATCTGAAGCGGGATTCAGGGACCATCCATGGTCTTATACAAGGGTAAACAAGTTGCAGTACTGGCGCTAATAGTATTAAATTAATGTAACCATTCGTCTGGAACGTGTGCCACAGTTGTTGCCACTTAAACCACAAACCCCACAGACATCCAGATTTATAAGAATCCATATATATTTTTTCTACTTCCTATGTTTTAAAAATTTGGTATAAATTATAAATATTTGCCTAACTTATTGTAAAATAAATGTTTATTTAATAATTTAACATTTCTCAGCCACAATACTCAGAACATTTTAATAAATATATAAAATTTATAAATAAAATATTAGCATTAGTGGGAAGTGTGTGGGGTAAGAACAGACGAGGGAGGCCAAGGAAGGAATACTCGACGCAGATTAGGGAGGATGTGGGTTGTGCTAGTTAGAAGTAAATGATAAGGTTTGCGCAAGGTAGGTTAGCATGGAGGAATGCATCAGATCTGCCTTAGGACTGAATACCACAACAACAAAATCAGTGTGTGTTCATTTCTGTATGGATCCCAGCATGCTATCCCATATTCGACAATCGGCCTGACCTGAGTCTTGTTTTTTCTGGTGCTTTTCCTCAAGATCCTATTTACAAAGTGAAGCGCCCTCCACCCTTTATTTACCTGCGACCTCGCTCACTCGATTACCTCAATTTACCTTAATCGTGATCCCAAGATATCCGTTACTACTTCGTTTCCCATATTACACCGAACTGGAGGAACATTTCTCTTTTTTGTAAAAACCATTGCTTTACTCTTCGTTGTATTTACTTGCATTTTAGTTCTAAGTGACCATTTGTAAATTTTGTCTACGTCAGCTTGGAGATTCTGTGCGTCCTCTATGTTTACAATTTCCCTGCAGACTGTACAATCGGCGGGGAACAATTTAATCTGTGATTTTTTTACCCATTGTTGTCATTTATGAATGCAAGGAACTGAAGTGGGCAGATAACACTTCCTGACGTGATTTTAACACAGCCATGCAATTTGTCTTTCACTGGTACTCTGAGTGAACGGTCTTTTAAAAATTTCTGAATCCACTTCAGTACGCGAATATATACACTTTGTTAATAATAGGTCATGCGGCAGGACATCGAAGGCCTTAGAAAAATCAATAATTATAGCGTCTTTTCTATCAAGATAATGGCAGACAATTGATAGTTGGCTCTGGCAAGAGAATCCAGGTCTGAATCCATGCTACCATCTGTATATACAGTTTACATAATTAATAGTGAAGAATTGTTGTGTGATTTAAATCACTTAATTGGTTTAAAACATATATTATTTATAATTGAAGAGTGATAACATTTTTAGAAACACGAGACCTGAAGGGCAAGTTGTTTGGAGATTTGAACTTGTGCAGTTTTCTGTTAATATTGTTTCTTGGTAAAATATGCTGGATAGAAATTATTCAATAAAATGCATGAAAATATTTTCCCAGGAATTATTGTAGAATACTCTATATTTCTTTGTTTGTAACTTGTAAGTAGAGATCTCCTTTTTCTTTGGATTCCAAATTGGTCGTCACTGGCCAGGTATAATCCTGATTGATGCCTGGAACAGCTTCTTTCCCAATTTCTTTGAAGTATCTGCCTCCATCTTAATAGTTAGTAATTGACAAAGGAAGCCGACTTTCCTCGGACCTTATAATTACTCACTTTAACGTACAGCGAAATTGCCCCTCTTCACGCGACCTAATTCTGCTATGAAGTTTAACATTTACTCAGCGTGAAAATGAAAACGACAACAAATGAACTTAGAAAAAATGAAAGAGTACTGAAAAATTGAATAATATGGTAAAATATTACGAATATTCAATAAGGATTTTAGTTTTCGACTATTATTAAACTTTTATTTATATACATATATAATATTTTGTTTACACAGAAAACAATATATATTTCCATAACAATTGGCAGGTCTCTCTTAATATATGAATTAATAAAACATCATTCTATACGATAATTCAGACTTAAATATGTCATAATTGTTGATACAGTTTTTATTATATGAGAAGAAGTACATTGGATATAAACTTACTAGACCGGACCGTAATTTTTAGAATGGTAATTGCAAAATTATAAACTATTTTAGTGAAAACATAATTATACCCATATCGAAGAAGACTGAGGCTAATATATACGAACAGGACAATTAGTTTAGTATCTCCGGTATGCAAAATATGAATGAAAATTGAGGATGGAACGTCAAATAGAATGCGAGTATGTAGGTTTTCTAGGGTTTTCCCTGCATCTCTTTAGGTGAAACACCGGGTAGGATCCTTAAACCATAGCCCGGGGCCCTAGTCAACCCTTGGCTATCTTGCTCTACTTTCCGCATCCCCCTTTTCAATTCTCTTCCTATGCTATAAAAGGGGAGTTTCCTGTTTCAGGATCACCCTCATGTAGCTTGTTACCCCCTAAGAAAGTCATATAGAATACGAGTTAGGGGTAGGTCAGTTTCGTTTTAGGAGAAGCAATGATGATTTTGAGACTAATTTTAGAAGACAGGATAAGAAGAAACAAACCTACGTTCATGTAATTTGTAGATTCAATAAAAGCCCTTGATAATGCCAAGGAACACACTACTAAGAATTATGAATATGACGGGAATAAAATATCAAGAAAGAAGGCTTATACATAACCTCTACAGAAGTTGGTCAGTAGTAATTAGAATTGAAGATCAAGAAAATAAAGCAGAAATAAAGAAAGGAATAGGACAGGATGCAGTCTGTCACCCATACTGTTTAACTTATATATAGAACAGGCGATGAAGAAAGTTAAAACTGAATATGGAAAATGAATCATACTGAAAGGAGAAGAAAGAAGAATCCTACGCTTTGCCGATGATATTGTAGTATTATGGCAGTCAGAATGAAGATTTGGAAACAATAATGAATAGTATGAACGTGGTTCTGAAGAAACAGTTAAATAGGATTAACAGGGAGAAAAGCAAGGTAATACAGTGTAGTATGGGAAACAGTGGAAGAACAAACGGGGTTAGATTGGGAAGGGATATTTTGAAGTTAACGAATTCTGCTACTTGGGAAGCATAATAACTATGGAACAATATGGAGGTCAGTTGACCAAGAGAAGGAATAGATTAATAGACCACGTTTAAGACATTGGGGCTAAGCATATTATGGAGGATGTGGTAGTTATGCGGAATTATAAAAGGCTTACGCAAGATTGGATTAGGAGTGAATACCACAAAAACAGCAAACTAAAACATATGAAATATAACTCCGAGATATAATTATCTTTTTGGGTCAAAGTGTTTATTTTACTGAATATGGAAAAAATTTAATGGAGAGGAAAGCGTTAGAATAAAAGTCGATATGAATAATTATATTTATATGGCACGAATCTGAAAAAATTAATAAATGGCAAACGGCTCAATAGAATAAAAATTCCTACCACGACGTTTCGTCCATAATTTAGGACTTCGTCAATTGTGCATTAACTCTTACTTCTTAATTATATTTCTTAAACGAAGCAGAGTATTATGAAACTGAAATTTAAAGAAATGATATTGAAACATGTGCGTAACAAAATTTATTGTATAAAACTGATATAACTCAAAATTTGTATACAAACAGAAAGCCTTTCTTTAATATGTTCTGTACGTTCATAAAAGTCTACATGAATGAGGTATAAGAATAACAAACAGTTTTGGCTATAAAAATTAATTGGTAATAACAATATATCATTTATTTTTTTAATCCGTTCGTTTATCGCTGTTTTGTTTGATTGCCTACACATTTCCCTCATCAATCACAAAAATATCAATTTTTTTCTATAACTTTTATATCATGCTAATCAAAAGTGTGGTTTTGGACATTCATTTTCTCTAACACATCTGAATAATTTTAGATAGTAGGGTTAAAAAAATTTTAATGCTTGTTTTTAAGATCCTTTACCTTGAACTATATAGCTAAAGTAAATCAGATTGTGTTTGTCTAAATTGCCAATGTGGTCTTATTAATTTACTTATGAGACCACAATTAAAAAATACAATTACGTGTACATTTATTTAAATACTAATATATATATTAACCTCACCTTGTGGTGCTAAATCGTAAAGAGCCCTATTGAAATCTTTAAAAATTTATTAATAGTTTATTTAATAGAACCACTTTGTACCTTATTACATTATTAACATTTATTACGGAAATTACACAAAAAACGTAGAATACTAAGTGATTAGGTGATTGATATGAATAATAATTCATTTTTATGGCTTATCATAGAACATGAGACTTTCTCAGAGTATATCGTGAATCAGCAATAAACGGAACTTTAAGATTTACATAAGAAAACATTCAATTTTAAATTACGTAGAATACGAGATCTGCCAATAAATAATAAAAATGACGATTTTTTTGCAATTATTAAAAATCACAATGATTTAATATCACCTAACAAATATAATGCCCAGCGTGAGCGGGAAAATACGGCAGGATATCACACAACAACAAAGATTTGCATCTCTCAGGCTAATCTCTGTCAAACCCTCTGATCCACTTAAATAACTGACTGACCATGATTATTTAGCGTGTGTATTTGTATTTAAAACACGTGACTGCCGCAACCAGAACATCGCGAGTCCTCGTCTTGCGTCACACCAACAATAAGACATAACCTCAACGTCGTAATTATTAAATAAGTCAATGCATGGTTTTAAATCTGGGGAATATTGTTGCCACTATTTGTAGGCATTTGTTCTGAAACAACTAAACTTCTGTGCCCTCATTCTGTTTCCTTTTAATATGTCCCTTGTGTTTCCGAGTAAGACCATATTTGCAGCGACGTGACAGCTGAATACAATGGAAGAAGATTTCTACTTGCTGACCCGGAACACGCACCGATCTTCACGATAGCTTACTTTAAGGAAACAGTCATCAGATTATCTGGTACTGAACAGCACCGGTTTCTTTGTAGTAAAAAAATCTGAATAAAGCTACATGACTGTTTATAAACTAAAAAATGTATTATTGGGTCATCAAATAACTATTCTCTCGGTCATACACATCGAAAGAATCTGATTATTGTAATAATATTTATCAAACAGTTTTGAAAATTCACTGTTAACAAACGAAAATAATCCACATCTTAACATAAAATCAATTGTTATACTGACTGTCACCATTTGAATGTTAAGTGTTTCGGCAGTTACAGACTTACTTATTATTCTAAATTATTATTGTTTTGAAAATATGCGATTAACTTATTTGCAAGCACCGCAGAACAAAATGCGCAGTCCAAGTTGGCGAAGGATTTCACCAAAGACCAATGCAATTCATTAATATTTTCAAGGAATTTTTAGTGTATTTAATGACTCTTTTTAATTTTAATGAACAACGACGAAAAACAAGGTTTTAAATCAGTCACACGACTTAATAGAAACCAAAATTGTATTTCAATTTTGGTCATAAATTTTACTAGCAATTTTTATGAAGCTTTTGGCATGTGCCATAGTCATCTACAATTATAAAGACAAATTAATCGAAACAAAACAAAAACAATTTATGTATTATAAAAAGTAAAATTTATTATAATTTCTTTGAACTCTTTAATATTCCTTTATTTTGTCAAATTAAAATCTTATTTATCTATTGTTTAATATATAATTTCTAATTTTTCTGTGGAATGTAAATGATTCCAGATTGTGTTGGTCAACGTAATAGTTCGCAGTTTACAGATTTAACGGCCCCGTGCTTACCGAACATAAATCCACGTGTTTTTGAAATATTGTATTGAAATTTTATTTGAGATGGGTCCAAGAAAGGAAATTTTGACACGTCGAAAATTATTAAGTCGCTAAAGAGTCAACGTTTTTCATCAAGATTAGAATCGACTTATCGAATCTCGATTTGATAAGTGTACTTCCAAAACTAACGAAAACAATGTCAATTTTAACTTTAAAATTTTGTTTTGCTCTAATAAAGTTATGATATATCATCACTTTCTTTCCTGGGATTCATATCATTCTCATTTTTAAAATGTATACGGATTCTAAAATGATTCTTCTGATTGTGATATTTTTACATTATCGTTATCAATTTTATGTTTTAAATATAGATGATGCAGTGAATAGGCAGTTTTTGTTTTGATACTGCTTTATTTTTAATTATATAATCTGGGTATTAAAATTAGTTCCTGTGTGTCCTATATAATTTTTGTAGAAATATTTATAATCAGTTTTATATGTTATTTAATAGTAATTTTATCTCTTAGTTTAGTAAAATTATTTCTTAACTAGTTTTGATCGAAATTTCTGTTCATTAATACCATTATTTTAAAAAAGTTACCAATTTGGTGTAGGTTAAACAACATTACCTTATATTCTTCTTTGTATGGTTACTTGTCCCTTGTATTGCTGCTTTTATTTTTAAATCCTCATTATTTAATGCAGGTAATTTACTGTCTTTATTTATTGGATTTAAATAATTTGTGGTATTATCTTTTTCATTGTCTTAAGATTAATAACCTGTTTATTCATACTATTTCATAGGTTTATTATACAATTTTGTTAAACGTTTGCTAATCTCTAATTATTGTTATATCTAAGTAATTGATTTTATTATCTGATTGTTTCTTAAGTGAATTTTATTTTGTTAATACAATTTATGTTGTATATGGACGTTTCTGTTTGACTTTCGTCTATTATAAAAAGAAACAATAAACGTATTTTTTACAAAGGCATGATTTTGTGCTAGTGGTCTTGAACGTTTCATCTGAAATATATTTTACTACTGAAAAAATCACACCTCTCAAACGTTTTAGTAAGGTTTATATTCAAAATTAAAATATCATTTTGATTTTTAATAAATTTTATGACTAATTTAAAAGCTATAGGTTTTTAATCATTGTTCATTAATATTTTGTTTCAAGATAGAATGAATTTATTGTATTGTATTGTATTTGCTAATAATCTACAATTGGGCGCAAGCCCGGTGGCAGATACATAATTAAATATACATAATTATAAACTAAAGAAAGATAAACGTGATTTGTGGATGCACATGAAAGAGAAAAGAGAAACAACCTTCACTTCACTTTGTTTTTTTATATTCGGAAAAACATTTTTATTAATAAATTTATCCACTTATATTTCAACGTTTTTCCAGATTTGACCTAAATTTATTCTTTTCTTGAAGAGGATTTCGCCAAACACCACAGCAAATTATTCCAGTCGTTGATAGTCCTATTTAGGAATGAGAATTTGCCAACATCTGTTTTTTGTTTTCTATATTTCACTTTGAATTGGTGATCCCTTCTACCTATATAACTGGGCTTTTGCATTTTGTAGCTAATTCCAATCCATGGTTTTTGCCCCGTATAAGCTTTGAATAGCAAATGCAGTCTTGCTTTCTCCCTCCTTTCTGACAATACCTCCCAACCTAGCTGTTTTACTTTTTCCTTCCTATGAACTGGCCCTACTCGCACAAAATTAGCAGCCCTTTTATGAACTTTCTCTAATGATTCTATTTGATTAATTCTATAAGGATCCCAACAAGCCGCCCCATATTCCAAAATGGTCTAACTAGAGATAAGTATGCCATTTTTTCTCTAGCAAATAACTCTGGTGTCTTTGTATTATATGGCCAAAAATTTTTAACATTAACAATAAAATAATTCAACCCACCATTATAAATTTTAGTTAATTAAATTTGTTTGAAATCAGAATATACAAATTCAATAGACAATAAAATAGTTTTTAAAATACGTATTCAATTTTATAAGGAATTATGAATAAAAAATAAAGTTTAGTGTAAGAAACTTTGGTTATATGGAATCTGGCATGAGGGGCATGTGAGGTATTAAACGTTTTTAATTAGATTGTAAGAAATGTTACTTAAAAACAACGTTCAGTAAATGTACAACTTATTACGAATAAACAAACTGAAGAGATAAATAGACTAACTTCTTGTTATAAATAAATTTAAGATTTCATAACTAAAACTACTGAATACTCCTATGTTCCACCTACAATCTAAACGCGTGGGGCAATATTAACCAGATTTTGCATATGTGTTCCTTGAGACCCGGAAACAAACGCTGTTGGGATAACACACGAATTCGATGCCTAGTGGTAGGTGTGAGAGGGGTGGAAATGTTAAAATACGGTAAAACGACTGATATTTGAGTCGTGAAAAGATTTTTCGGGGGTCATGAGATAGATGGTGTTTATCCCGAGGATTTCTGTGATTTTTCTAAACCCTTCTGATATTGGAGGGGAGTACCCATAGAGGTGGAAGTGAAGGGCGTTACATAAAAATAAAACCAGTCGATATTTGTATCGAAACAGGTCTTATGAAAGTTTTTGAGTTCAATTCTGACAATTAACATGCCGGTTAAATTTCAGTTACGAGGCGTAACATTAGAATACCGCCAAACACCCGATTCTTACATTCAAAGCTCTTACTTAAATCGTACTTCAGTGAGGTGATAACAATTAACTATAGAAGAGTAAGGTTGGATAAATGATTGATTGTGAAATTTTAAATAATTTAAATTAATTATATTTTTGTATAAACGAATATAGAAATATTTGGCTGATATTTCTTATTAGTCTTTAAAAAGTATTAATGGGGTTCTGATTTATTTTAAATAAATACAAAACAATATAAGCCATATTAAATTTATAATTAATGAATAAAAATAATAATACTTTTTTAATTATTCACGACGTGTCGTAGGAGTTAATCAAACATGCCCAATAAATTTATCAATTCTGTGGAAATTTTGACCTGCGAAAGTTTTGATGTGTAACAAGACCATGTTTCATTCCTTCCCCAAGGGAAATCGGTTCGATTAAGGAATCACGCCAAACGATTTCCTTCGCGTATCAATCAAAATGATGACTTGATGTCGCTCCTCGGTGAACCTTCGGCTCAATAATTACAGACAACTGGTCGTCGAGCCTCATTTGTTTCAGTCGGAATTCCCTTCAGCTTTTGCCCCGCATAAATTTATTCTCGTTGTACATCATTAATCACGTATAAAGAAAAGCCGTGGCACAAAATTTGTTCGTGCCTTAAGGCCCGGTATCATTTCAGGAATTAAATCAAGCCAACAAATTACGAAGTGAACAACTTGTCTCAACAGTTAATGAATCATAGATTTTAGTTGGTCTCAAAATAAAAGAACTGTTATGGCGGACAGTAGAGATGTTAATATTTTACGTTGGCCCAGGCCCAGATAAAACAGAGCATCACTAACGAGCGCTGAATAAAGAGGCCAGAACTGCTTTTAATATGAAATTCCAGAGATGTCACTAAATGAGGGCAAGAATTGGATTTGTCTCCAATTAGGTTCATAATTTACGCTCCGAGCAATTCATTAACGTTATATTACAGAATTTATTTTAATGTACAGAATTGAATGTTCTGTAGTATACTACGCCACAGATTTATAGATTCAAATGGAAGAATTTTACTTCGTGCAGCAGCAGATTATTAGACCAGACAGAAAAAAAACGAGATAGGTTCCTGAAATATTTCTCGAGTTATATTTTGCATTTACTGTGTTCAATCATAACATTACTTGTCCATTAAATGACTCACAGAGTTCAGCAGTTTAATCATTGTAAGTAACAATCTATTATTATCTTAATATTATGTATCTTGAATTCAAAAAATTACTGGATTTGAAAATTTAGAAAATTGAAACTATTCAACATGCTCGGCGAATCTTACAGATATTAGTAATAATCTTCGTTACTGAATATAATAGGAGTTCTGGGTTTCAACCCGTGCGGGCAATCGTTAGAAAAGAAAATACAAATTAGTTCCCTATGACTATGACGGAGATAAATGTAAAAGATATGCTCGTTCTTCAAACTCCAGATATATTAGTTCAAAAAAATTACTTTGAAAGACTATCATTCACGGACGGTATGTGATTGTATTAATTTCAACACATTGACTAAGTTAGGTACTAGGAAGAACATTAAACACTTGCAATAGTAAAATACAACTACATGCAACATTTGGTGGTTCTAAATCGAAGGCTAGTGGCTTGAGAGAAATTTAAGGTTGCAGACAGGGGTAAAAAAAGAAATGACATCGCAGCCTGGGTTTTTGAGATTTGGCTACATCGGGTTTTAGAGGAACATGGTGTTTTCCCCAAAACATTGGTGGAGGGGGTGAATGGCTCACGACTTGGTGGGAAGTGATTGTCAAGACATTTACCCAATTCTATACCTCCTCTCCGTAACTAGTTTGACCTTATTATTACTAGGTATCTAAAAGTTACTTCTGCCCAGGCTCGTGGTTCGCAATTTTAAGATCGCCTTCTCTCAAAACTTCCGTCCACATTATCTCCTATTGCTCCGAATTTTCCTTCATCCAATCTACTTAAACTTTAAGATTAATTCAATTGGTTGGATTTTACAGAATTACTACCTATCTCCATCCGGATAGGTGCCACTGTGTTTTCCCCTTTTTTACGGAGTAGCATATTTTGATTAGCTGCGCGTAGCTTCAAAACAAACAGGCTAAATCTGTCACCTATTTAGCACGAACCGTCTTCACTCTGAGATAAAAGTCTGTCGCTTTTGCCCGAAGACCACGATAGATCCTTTTTCATGCCTTAAACATTCTCCCGCATAACTTTACTTCTTTACTGCTGATATTGAAATCATTAAGCTCAAATAGGAAAATTTTGTAACCTTTAACAACTATGCTGATAGAAATCATCAATGCCAAATACGAAAATTTGGTAGCTTTATATGATATATGCTATATTTGACGTTAAAGATAAAGCGGTCGAGTCGAATGTTCCAGTAAGGCTTAAAATGGAGGAGCTCAAAAATACAACGAACTTTTGTCAGAAATACTTTTACGAGTCGGACTTCAGGCATGCGAAACCTTCGGCACTTCTTTTTCTCTGAGAAGGCCACTGGAATTAACACTGGCCCTGTGACTCACTCTATTGCCAAAAATACTACAGAGGGGATTCTATTCTTCCACTAATGCATTTCATTGCTTCAAGTTGGAGTTTCAGTTATTTGGAAATCTATGAAGTCGAGAAATATATTTTCAATGACATGGAAATAATTAATTACTTTTTTATATTTTTTACGAAATTTTATTCCTATTCCGACTATTAACGGAATCATTGGCAAATCGGATATTTCTATATTTTATATATAAAGGACTATATTCAGGCAATACACTCAATATGCCAATAAAGTCCAGCTGTTAAAATAATCATTTGTAACTGTAATCCATTTCAGTTACATTCTAAAATTTAACACACGTCATTATAATAAATTTTCAAAAAACAATTTTGTACTTACCGAGAGCACGATGCAAACTGAATATTCGTATGTAACTCTAAAATCAAAGAACCATTGACCTTCATTTAATTTTTTGATATTTAAACTAAGTTGCATTTTATATCAATGTTAAGGGGAAATGACAGTGTTCCACTTGTAACGTTCAAACAAATCTGCTCGGACTTGGTGCGGAGTCAAAAGAAAGGAGACAGCATTTGAGCCAGGGGCAATAAAATCTAGACATCACGGCGCATATGGGGTATTTCCTAATTTTGGTGAGATTTGGCGGCATCGGATGGTGTTTTTCCCCCAAGTGTAACAATAAATGTTATTGGTCAATTTACATTCCTGTCACCTGGGTGATATGAACCAAAAAAGTGGGGAGTAGATTTTAAATAGGCTTGCAGAAGGATTTTTGAGAGAAATTCCGAGGAGAATATGAAGAGTGGGAGAATCGGTGTCAGATTTCGATAGAGATTGCTATGGGGAATTGGAATTGATGACCGGAATTTCGGCAAGGCAGATTTCGATCAGATGATCGTCATGATCGGACAGGAAGTCCAAGGACAGGGGATAAATGGAAATTCTTCCTGAACCAGGAAGAATAGCGGCGGCGGTGGCGGCTGTGATTTGGATCAAGTACGACACAAATAGGAGTAAGACGCTGGAAGGCCCATTATGACGACACGGTAATTACCCCTGTGACGTTTTGCTGATTTCCTATACTGCCAGGTCCGAGTAGATTTTTTGTGATAATATTCTGATCTATGAGAAGGCCCGTAATATGCTACCCTGCATTTATGAATTTCTTTATATTTTTTTGTATGAATACATGTAGTTTTAATTAAGAAAGATTTGCCGGGTTGAAGTTTAAAAATAGCACAATTGTAATATATATGTAAATTTGTTTTGGATCAAGTATATTGTTTTTCTTTTTTATTATAAAAGAGCTTATTATTAATATATAAATAAAGCACCAAAATAAATAATATCCCACCTATTCATTGCAAACTCCAGTGATTCCAAAACCTAAATATTTGACACAGTCTCGGACAATTGATTACTAATATAAACTAACCTCTTTCCATTCCTTTTAGGTTGGAATGGAACTTAATTGTTATTGGTAGTGCCACCATTTATCAGGTTTTTAAATTTATGTACAATGATGTGATGAAATTAGAGAGAGATGATAGAAAATAAGGAAAGAAAAAATAGTTGCAACGTTCCGAACATAAAAAACCCTTTTAGTCATTAGTGAAAAGAAACAAATATTCCAATAACTCAGGAACTACCGTTATCCTCATCAGTTCAACTCCGCCTCAGAACTCTAATACAGTAACAACATATAACCCTGACGCTAAATTAATATACTTTACAAATTCTGTAAATCAATGTTTCCTGAACTCTGGAACGTAGTTCTCACAGACCATTTAACACTGCCTTAGAATTTCGTCATTTCTCCTCCCTCTCACTCCTAAGTTAATAAAATTGCATTTAGTTTCGCTTTTCATAGGTAACTCAGTTTTTTTCGTTATATCAAACTACCAAAAAATATTGTGCTGACAAACAAACTCAAAGAGTTTTTTCCGCCAGTGGAATTAATTCTACTTCTATTGTATTGTTTCCTAGGACTTGAACCACTCATGGTTTGATTATCACAATTTTTCCATAATCTATAAACAACAATTATAGATATTATAAAATATACGTACAATAGGAGTTTAAATACAAAGATCACGCTAAATTATTTATGATGTTAACATTTTATAGACAAGCTACTTAAGGCGACGTCAATAAAGGCATTTACTCGGCGACGAAGGTCCGAGTCAGTAGCGAGGCATTTACCACAGATTTATGGAGTGCCCTTAATTTTAGTGTCGGATCAATCTTGGTGAGCTGCCAAAGTGAATTCCTGCCCGGAGCGAAGAAAGCCATCTGTCCCGAACCTCATGGGTCCTCAGAGGGTTGTGAATTATAGCACACGGCTTCCGGTGGTAGTTTGTCCGCGAGACGCCCGAGGGCGCCGTGTAAAGATGATGGAAAGCGTAGGTTGGCGAGATTGCCATAATGCGTACTGGAATTGAGGGGTTGTGCCCTTCGTCGAATGGGCGCGTTAACAACGTCCGTTATAATCTCATCACAAAAAGGAGGCGAGACCGAGGAAACAGGCAGCAATTTCAAACATTTCATTGGCCACGCTCGGACACCAAGTTTCATATGTCGTTTCACGATAAATGAACATAATGAAATAAGATGATATTAAAAACATCGTCGTAAGGAACACCAGTTATCACATTTCTAACTCTGATGGAAAATGTCAGAATATTGCATGACACGTATGCACATTCTTAACGTCCACTACATAAACACCCACAGAAACCAATCAGATGAACACGACTACGTCAATCAAGGATAAAAATAGACTTTTGAAATACAATTTTGGGAACGCTAGAAATGCCGCTGGTTTTGTAGATGGATATTTGTCTCAAAGCAATATAATGAAACTGTAAGGCATTTTGTTTGTGATAAGCAGTCATGACACTTGTCAGTGCCATTAACCGCCCAGATGTCGTCTATATAAATAAAATGAATACATTTGTTGTGAGCATCCGCGCGAAGGTTTCTATTGGTCTTCCGAAGAGCTCCTAGAAGCGGGGTTGGCCGAGACTGGGAAATTGAACATTTGTAAAACGACTACATTAGCATCGACTAAATATTTTCTGAGCTCAGTGAGATTGGTAGTGTTCTTCCCGATATTATTTCTGTATAACCTCAATCAGCCAGTAATAGAAGGAGAAGGGGAGGTGGATGATGAAAAGTTGGGGGACAACATTTTAAGGTCGGAGTTTGATAGGGCGCTGGCAAACCTGAGCAATTTTAAAGCGCCAGGAATTGCTAACATTCCAGCGGAGTTGATAAGATCATCGGGCGAAGAAACGATATCATGGCAGTTCAAGATAGTTTGCGAAATCTACGAAACATGGAAGAAAACCGGAATATTTTATTAAAAACATAATTATGCCTACACGGAAGAACACAGTGGCTGATAGATGTGAACAGTACAGGACAATTAGTTTAGTATCTCATGAATGCAAAATATAATAGAATGCGAATTAAGAGAAGATTAGTTTGGTTTTAGGAAGAATGTAGGGACAAGTGAACTAATATTGACTTTGCGTCTAATTTTAGAAGACCGAATAAGAAAAAACGAACCAACGTTCATGGATTTTTTTGATTTAGAAAAAGCCTTTGATAATGTATTGGAACACACTATTAAGTATTTTGAAGAGCACCGGAATAAAACATCAAGAAAGAAAGGTTATACATAACCTCTACAGAAGTCAGTCAGCAGTAATTAGAAGAGCACAGGAATAAAATATCAAGAAAGAAAGGTTATACATAACCTCTACAGAAGTCAATAAGCAGTAATTAGAATTGAAGATCAAGAAAATAAAGCAGAAATCAAGAAATGAGTAAGACAAGGATGCAGTCTGTCGCCCATGCTGTTTAACTTATATATAGAACCGCCGATGAGGAAAGTTAAAATGGAATATGGAAAATGAATCCTAATGCAAGGAGAATAAATAAAAACCTAAGCTTTGCCGATGACATTGCCATAATAAATGTTCCTGGAGAAAGATTTCAATATGACGATTAATAGAGGGAAAACAAAATGCAGTATTGAAAACAGTAAAGGCTTATAGATTGAGGAGGGATATTTTGAGGGCGTTAAATAATTCTGCTACTTGGGAAGCGTAATAACTATGAATGGTAGAAGTATAGTAGACATGAAGTGTAGGATAGCACAGACAGTAAAGGCTTTCGCAAAAAATAGGAATTTACGTATGGGTAATATAAGTATGAATATTAAGAAATCATTGCTAGAAGTGTTCGTATGGGGTATGGCTTTATATGCGTGCGAAACGTGGACGATAGGAGTTGCAGAATAGAAGCCTTTGAAATGTGGTGTTGTAGGATAATGTTGAAAATTGTATGGTATAACGAGGAGGTTCTAAGCAGAATAGGGGAAGAGCGAACAATATGGAGAACGTTGACCAAGAGAAGGGATAGATTAATAGTCCACGTTTTAAGACATGAGGGTCTTGTAAAATTAGCATTAGAGGGAAGGACGTAGGTAATAACAGAATACGGAGGACAAGGATGTAATACGCTAAGTAGATTAGGGAGAATGTGAGATGTGTTAGTTATGCGCAAGATAGGTTAGCATAGATGGTTACATCAAACCAGTCTTAGGACTGAATACCGCCACAACAACACAACCTCAACCACATTCGGCATGGGAGCGATACCCTATAGGAGTGAGGCCGAAAGGGGCTTTACATAAAATTAACGCCAAAACGCCTGAGATTGGTTTCAAATTCGGTGTTATGAAAGTCGATGATTTTTTTTCTGACATTTGACAAGCCGGTTAAGTTTTAGTTCCGTCCGTAACAATGGGTAGAGCAAAGCTTAACATACTGGCTAGTTTCAACCATATTTTGTTCCTTGTAATCCGAAAGATATACAGTGGGGATAAAAAACGACTTCCACCCCTAAGGTGATGTTGGACGGCTGTAAAAATATTACAATCATAAACGACCGCCATTAGCGACGTACAAGTATTTTCCGATTCTATGAGATTGGTATGGTTTCTCCCGATGTTTCGTATGATTTAAACCCTATTAACGGGGACAATTAAAATGAATGGGAGGGGTGTAGGCGCAGTAAAAATAACGCGGAAACGAGTAGTGCTGTCGAATACGGGGTTATGGAGGTCACTTGATTTGATTCTGAAATTCAACAATTCAGTTAAGCAGCAGTTCAGCCCTTCAGTGTACGCGCCAGAAGGGGGCGAATCAAAGTTCCACGCATAGATTTTAACGCGTGGAGAAGTTTCTACCAAACGTAGTACATATGTAACTAACGACTCAAAAAACAAACACTGTTTGCGTATTGGGGATGGAATATTAAAATGATCATAAAACAACAATTATTAATGTGGAATGAGAAGTACTACGGGTCGCTCAGTATGATAGCGTCATTGTCCGAGCTGTGAATGCTTTATTTCAACCCTTAATATCAATAAAGGAGAATAACCGTAAGTGCTCTTCATAGAAATAATGCAAATCACAATCCGGATAAAGTTGCACATTACTCGCTAGGTATAAGGGTAGAGGAGGAATGGATTGAAAATTGTAAAACGATTACAACCTAGATTGGTGTCTAACGTAGGGTTTCCCTGAAGGTATCGGAAAAAATTTCGCATCTATTAACGTACCGCAGATTTAAATATAGCTGTTTATAGACTTCATGTATCTGTGCTGTAAAGATATTGTACTGTACGAGTCATCATGCCAGTGATGATGAAATTCACATACTGCATGTTAGGATAGGGCAGGAGGTGTGAATGTTACTCCAACACGTGAAGACCAAGAAATTATTGAGCACTACACCGGAATGGTATATCCGGGCAACGCCAGGCACCCCTGTTATCAATTAAAAATTCAAAAATGGGTCTGCTTAAGTTTTCTGAATTAGACAAAATGTTCTTTACATAAACTTAAACACATTATTTGTACTTCATATTGACGCTTTGTTGCTAGAATGAATCTATTTTTAATATTTTCCAATATGCTTTAGTAAATGACAAGCTATATTTTAGGAACAGAGACCTATAATTCGCGGCTGAGTAAGCTATAACTATGACAATGGTTAGATAAAGAAGAATCTCTTGTTGCGTTATTTATGGACTATTAATAGTATTACTCATAGAAGTTTTCAGCCACTTCCACAGTCATCGCGTTGGAGGAAACGTGTAATTAACGGTTAAAAGCTAAACACACAATTCACGATTCAAACTCAAATGACACGTCGTTAAAAATAATGTACCCTTTCATTTTCTTACTGGAGAACGGAGCAATACTCTTATTGCAAATTTTATTACAGTTCTCAAACGATGTTACATTAACCCCTATATATATTGCATTGACTATTGTTACTTGTCATTTTTAATTTTATAGTCTTTTTATTATTTATTGTTAATTTTAATTTACCTTTTGTAATTAATATATTTAATATTTTTCCCTGGTATAATATATGTAAAGTTAAAATTTAAATTGTTCTGTTGGGAATGGTGTCTTAATACAATATGTTTGTGAATAAATAAAAATCAAACGTAAAATGTCAGTATACAAAGTCTTTTAATATAAATCAATAAGTTAGAGTTGTGAATGCCGCTAGTTATCAATTATTATAGTTAAAAGGCTTAAGATTCAATGATGCTCTGTAAACATTGCTCCACTTTATAAGTCGTCAGACAATTGTTACGTAAAATTGCGTTCTTTCGCTAAATACTGCCATTGAGGTAATGATGAAACTGTAAATACAGCTTTTGATCTATCATTATTAAATTTTTCGTGTTATTATTAATTTTGGATAAAGTAAAGGACTGAGAATTAAACGAGGTAATGTAGGTCTTTTGGTTGCACCATTCAAAGAGAGATAGAGATTAGAATCTGAACTTTTCTTGTTACTAATTTAACGGTTAATCTTATGTAAGATATATTAAACAAGGTTGTATGTCCCCTTTTTTTGGTTGTATGCCTGTTTGTATATTTAAACTCGTGGAGCAATTAGAACCAAATTTGTACACATGTTCCTTATGACCCGGACGAGCAAAGACCGATACTTGCGTCAAACACAGATTTTGCAGTGCTAAAGGGTTTAAAATGTTTCTCCAAATGCTTATGTGTATAATTTCAACTTCTTTACGCATAAGAGAGTATTCTTAAGAGAGAAGGTGTAGCGGAAACGTTACATAAAATTAATGTGAAAACAATTGACATTCGTGTCGAATTTGGGTTATGGAACACAGATTCTAATTCTGACACTAAACATGCCGGCTAAGTTAAAGTTCAGCTCTAGAGTGTGGAAGGAGGGAAACAGTTTCGTGTAAAATCTTAAACACATTCTATTTTTATTAAAATTTGTACACACACTACTTACGGTCCAGAAATAAAGTATGAATCACCCTTAGCACATATAAGACTGAGGGTCGTGAGTACTTTTAATTCTTTTAGGGTACCGGGACTATTTATTACTGTCTTAAGGTTCTGGGAGTTCCGTAAGGATACTGGAAGTACTTTTGGCTCTCTTAGTCACAGGAGTATTAACTGAACATTTCTTAGACTTCTTTTTAAGTTTATCACGATTCCGGTTAAATGTCGCGTGGACCAAGACATTTATCTAGAATTATATGATTTACCACGCTAATATAAATAAATGCCCGGACATCGCGGGGCACTTATAAATAAGTAATTAAAATTATCAGTGGTATTGAAACTTTTGAAGTGTACCAATCTCTAATGGGATTTTGCCTCTGAAATGCTTATCTGATTTTATACCATTTTTGGTAGTGAACGTTCGGAAACATTGTTGGAAATAAAAAACATGCCTCATTCAGCACGAAAGTGTTTGTACTAAATGAAATTAACGAAAATTATTTTGTTTGAACCGTTGCCTTGAAGTCTTATCTCTGCTTTTAATTCATTGAAGGGGTATTTGTAGAATATTTTATAAAAATTGTGTTGAAGTATACTGTTATCTACAATTTTCCTGTTTGATGGGGAATATTTATGTTACATACACAATTTTTAAATTCCAAATAAAATGCACTCTCATCACTATTATTTTTATATTTAAGTTAAGTTTGATTACATCAAAACTTTTCTGATTTCGTGACCAGTTCTTAAATTTACTCTGTTTTACACACTCATTCAGAAATTTTTTCACATTACCAATAATCAATAATAAGTAAACGAATCTTTAACTTATTGGAAAGGAAGAAATTCAGCCAATATACTCTACACTATAGTAAAATTTATTGTACTACTGTTTGAAATTATTCATATGTTCTTTCCATGTGATTGATACGTGTTATATATTTTTCTGCATATTATTGTTGAACCAATATAATTATTCAGATGTTCTTTCCATATTATTTTTTTTTATTTTCTTGCAGAAATTTAAAATTTTTAGGGAAGGAAAAAGGGTACAATTTTTAAAAAAATTATGACAAAATTTCACCGAGTAACATTTATTTTATATACTGTACAATGAACTTATAATTACTGTACAAGAGTAAAAATGTTTATGATCTTGTAGAAAAAATGAATTAGAGAAAAAAGAATTACTCTTTGATCATTTTTACACGCTTCGTTCGAATTCCAATCGACTATATCTCATCTTTTTTAGTCTTCTAATAATGTTTGCGATATAAAGAACATAAATGCTTGGATTGAAGTTATAGTTTCCATCACAGTAAAAACTACAATATTTACAATTTATGCACAGGATTTTTTTATAAAAGGTAAATGACATTCACTCTACTCAAACATGGTACTTCACAGATGTGGGACTTTATAAAGGGTATGAAAACCCATTGTGTTTCATATACATATTATATATTTACTCGGGAAGAGCTCTATGAGAATTCACATTGTCTATTTTTACCAACTTTTTATACACAAGTACGACTTTTCTTATACACTAAATTTATACAATTTGTAATCTTTATGTTTTTACTTTTCTTAAAAAAGAAAAAAAAAAGATTTAAAACTAAATGATTTAAGTAATAAGCACCGGTTTTCCTTCTGCCTAACCGGAACTTCCAATATCACATTTACGTTTCCTTTAACCAAAAAGGATTATATTTTTATACTCGTTGTTATATAATTTTTATATTTCTCTGGTTAAGTGGATGTTTAATAAACTGTGAGCTATAAGTAATGGCACTGTTGTGGCGTTTACATAGTAAATCTTTCTGTATTGTCAAAGACATTGATTTTTAAATTAATAGTATTTATCTCTGGTTCCACTTCTGTATCTCCCACAAATTTCCCAGTGTTGTCTATAAACGAGCTGCACAAAACGAAATTTCATTTTTAAAACTGATAAAATTTGGACGCTGACGGTAGAAAACGTTTCACAGAAAATTTGAGTATTCTCGGAACTTTTTACAATATGCTTGAAGAATACAACAAATTATAATAAATATTACTGACTTAACAGGACACAGGATATTTTAAAACGAATATTTTCCTGAAACAAAAGTTCCTCTTTTCCGCTTTATACACCTAGACTGTTTTATTGAAACAACCGACGTTACTAGTACCAAAGAAGTGCCAAATAGATTAAGTGCTGTGGCCTACAGAATTATTAATTTTCTAATTTAATGTAAGTACCTTCCAAGTTTCCCTGTCACCTCGCCGAGAGAAACGCGCTTGTCTTGTTTTTCCGTACGTATAAAATATATTTAAGTACTCTGAATCAGTTCTTAAACGACGAATTTTGTACTATCTATGCAGAAAATTTGTTTCGCAAGTTGATAATTGTAAGGAGGTGATCCTCCTTGTGTTGTACGAAAATATTTTACCCTCTGGACTACTTAATTCGGACGTTTATCATTTCATTAATTAAATACCTTGTATTCGTCTATAGTTAAGTTTTTTTAAAGTCCGTTGTTAAATTCGTGATCGTGCCGCGGAGTTCACACTTGTGCTTGTACACCTCAAGCTAAATTTCACGAGGAATTGATTTAGTAATTTTTGACATTCTCGGAAAAGGAACTGTTTACTATACAAGCTAGTACTCGTTAAGTTAATGGGTGAAATGATACTCCTGGATGAAATAGCGCTTGATAGATATAACAGTTTTGGATTTTAATATTTGTTTCGACAACTAAAGAAAATGATTCGATTTATCGATGCGTAAGCATTGTTGGGTGTGATAGCAGTTGGCGTGATTGTCACAAATTTATCAACGGACTAGAGTGTTTCAGGGGATATACAGAAGTGCGCCACTTCTATCGTCAACCATTCCAACAAATCACTTGGGAAAGCGTATGTTACTGGCGATGGAATAAAATAATATTTTATCATCTTCGCCCTCGATCGGGCACGACTTGAGATCCTAGCTTTTTGTTTTCTCTTTGTCACGCGGCGGTGCGAAACACGTCTGTCAACAGTTTGGGACGGTCACGTCCCGAAGGCAGACTCCGTCGGTGGGTGGCGGCGCAGTTACCGCCAGGCGTCGTGCTACGCCGACGCCAGCTGACGCCACACGCTGTGTCACATGGACGACATGTAGGGCCAGCTGAAACTGCTGCCGCTCAGCAGCATGTCCCTGATGAGCGTCTCGATGGGCGTCTTGCCCACCAGCCGCACGAAGAACAGCTGTTCGATGACCTGCGAGCTGACGGTTCGCAGGGAAGGCAGTCGGAGCAGCAGCTTGCCGAAGCGCGTCGGCTGGTTCGGATATTGCGTCCTGCAGTACTCCTCCAGGGCGCACTGCGACTTCTCCTGCAGACCTTCGATGTGGGAGACGTCCGAAAGGCCACAAGCATCTGCAAGAACAAAACAAAACTCTCGTTAGCACCACACTACCACAACTGTAACGGTACATCTAAAATGGATCTTTTTTCCAATATTCATCCGTAATTAGGGCTAGACAGTATTTTTATTCAATATGGTAATATAGAAAAAGCAGCAAAAAATAATTATTATATTGTCATTAAAAAAAACAGACAATCTATACCAAACAATAAAATTTTCTCTGTCTGTCTATCTCTCTGACTGCCTGTCTGGAATAGGCTCCGAAACGGCTCAACGGATTTCAATGAAAATTTGAGGATTTAAAAAGAGGAGATTTGATTAAATATTCGTGCATATTTAATTTCTATATATTTCATAAGATATTAATATAAATAAAAATATTAATTATACGGGAAGATTTCTTGGAATTGCCGCGGTTTGAAAACCAACTGCGAGTTGTAAGTCCTATTACACGTTCTTATATCATTCATCCCACTTACTATCAATTGTTGCAGTAGACTGAGAAAAAAATGAACTTCTTTGGATCGTCGATACGATGTATACATAAATTGATAAATTTCTTATATTTCTCGTGTCCGGTAATTTTTAAAATTTAGTAATTGCTAATATGTAAATAAAAGGGAAACTATCGAGTTTGATGAAGAACTGTGAATAAGCCTTTCAGCTGTACTTGGGAGAGGAGGAGGGGGAGGAGTAATAGAGGCGTCGTCCACGCCGTCGCTCAAGAGGTTCACGTACTCTCCGAGAGATATCGTGTCGGGGCTGTAGAATATCTGTTACTTGTCCAGAGATGTCAGCTTAACGTGACAGATTGTCGCCTAGTTAAAAATATATTCATGTTAAATTTGCACTTGACAGTAAATAACGTGACGAGCCACGCTTCTTTTTCCCACTTAAAATCTGAAAATGACGTAGAGAAACAAACTTATACTTGACAACAATTGATTCCACATAATATATTAAATCGTACCGTTTGATTCCCAACAATTAGCATTCCTTAAGTTGCTGACTCCAGAATTTTTGTTTAGTTTTGTATCAACTAACGCCTCTACCGTGGGTTAATTTTTTCATCAAATAAGTTTCAGAGAGTAAGTTTAAAGCTTCCAATTAGAATTATGTAATGCTCATTTGATTTTTGATCGTCATGGTCTTTCTCTAGAATGATAAAATAGACTGTTCTCCACAATTTACATAGGCAATATTGGAGGAGACTAGAAATCATGAAATATTACACTTTATATAAATAAATCGTTAAGTACGGTATGAGTAGAAATGTTAAGTCTTTAGTTTAACTAATTACAGCTATATGTTATGCTGATCTGTTCCCTAAACACACCGCCTTTTCAAATTTCCAAACCGGAATAACCGGCCATAAATTGCTCATCGTATGCGGACCACCTCTGGTTGTAGTGCCGGGAAAAAAGTCATTATCACGATACCATTCTTGGCTTACCACAATAAATAAATATCAAACGAAAGCAATATCGGAGAGAAGTGTGCGAATATTTCACTTTCCGTGGCGAAGCGATTAACGGCCTGTGGACGGTCGTTATTGTGGACACAACTCATTCTGTTAGGGGAAGAGAGGGAGGCATCTTCGCCGTAACAAGGAATTGCCAATATTCTGATCTAGCAGAACAGCAAACGGGTATAAAACACGTTTCGACCACTGGCGTTGTTTCTCGGTTCTTCCCGCAGAGCCGCTTCCGCAGATCGATGTTCTAACCCTTCTACTTTGAACTACAGAATGGCTCTCAAACAATTATATCCGCTCCGCTGCATTTGCGTCATTTACTTTTAAAAAGCCATGCTACTCCTTAATGAAAAGCATTATAAATCGCTCATTAAATAAAAATCAGTGACGGTTATAGAAGCCAAAGAACAATAAAATTTCTTCCGCATTTAAAATAACTTATTCACAAGATAGGGTAGAATCTAACTTGGAAAATTAAAATAATACTTACAACTGTATAACTTCTTTCAATTTTTTGATAAATAAATTGTCCAACAGTTAAAAAATTAATGAGAGTACTTCGTTTAGTCCTTAATCTAGGACTTTTTATGGTACAGTGGTTTGTATTATTATACTGTAGCACGATAGCTTATATTCATTAAATCCTTAATATAATGTTAGCGAGGAGTGGAGCCTGGAACTGGCGGCAGCATCCCCAGGGATGGTATTTCGGCACGTAGGGATATAACCTGTTGAATTTCCGTAACCTTGCTTGCGTGGGAATCGAGAAGTTGGGAAACGCCGAAATAGTTAAATACCTCTTGGTTGCCTCAACCAATGGGATTTCGTGGTCTAAAGGAAAATGGATCTTAAAGGGCTATTTTTAGCCTATCCTTCACACGGTGATTGGACTGTGTGAATGGACATTCTTCTCTTTGAACTTGAAGGAGACGGAAGAGAACCGACGTTTAGTCCCTGACGTTGAAGGAGGTCAACCTGCGACGCCGAGGAGATCGTCCTACGGAATATCTGGCAGAGAGGCGACGCTATGTTCCAACAAGGTACGCTGTCAGGTTTCATAATCCTTGACCCCTAGGGAGGATATCGTCCACGGTCTAAACCCGAGTATTAAGAGATCAAATTGCTTCGGCGTACCTTAGAAAATTTTAAAATATTTTTCCAGTTACGTTTTTTAATAAAATCCTCAATTATTTCATAATTTTATTACAACATACCCCACCCTACAAAGCATATTTTTATCAGCTGCTAAATTCTTCTATTGTTATATAAGGACGAAACGTTCTGAAGTCACATACTTTACTTTATTAAGTTTTCTTTGACCTGCGCCCAATTTATTTATTCATCATAAAATTCAATGAAGTCACCAATGTTAGATATGTGAGGATTCCATTTCTCAAATTATT
This sequence comes from Eucriotettix oculatus, assembly GCA_034510155.1. Lineage (NCBI taxonomy): Eukaryota > Metazoa > Arthropoda > Insecta > Orthoptera > Tetrigidae > Eucriotettix > Eucriotettix oculatus. The sequence goes on along the minus strand of CM067378.1, from coordinate 32,586,403 downwards.
AATAACATTCCGGGATGTTACAGTTAATGTGCCACGACACTAAGAAACGTATTTTACTTTTTTACATCTTTTTTTAGGTATAATCTACATCAATACTGATAGTTTTTAATCAGAATTCTTGAAACGTGGCATCGCAAACCTGAATTGGCTATTTTATAAAAAGATCCACGGCTAATCACCCTGGAAAAGATATGGCAAGTTGGTGAATTTTTTTTAAATAAATCAGGTTCTGGCCCCATAACAGGAAAAGTAAATACTTTTATAAAGTAATTGATAGACGTTAATGGGTTTGACGGTCTGCTTTTGAAACGTCTCACAATTATTTCACTATTGTGATCGATTGACTTAAGATTGTAAATTACAATATACCTGCTACCTATTTGTCTCAGTTGCAGTTCAGTGCGTCTGTACACGACAACTTTCTCGGCTGCTGTGAAAAACTGACAAAACATGCGCATCTTAATCCCGATTTCTACGCAAAAACGTAACAATTAAAAGTAGCTATGGTAAATCTTTGCCGTCTCGCTTAACAAATTCACGCCACTTTTTGCTTCCTGATCTCACGTCCGGCTTGCCAGAGACTCATGTAATTACACGGAATGTGACTCTTAAGCCGGAGGAAAAAACTTGCTCCCTGAGATGAGACAGAATGCTGCCTTGCGCTTTTCATTCTGCAGGTGCAGAGGCCGCTGTACCTCATTGGAAACGTCAAGAAAGTCCCGTAAATTCCTGTCAGTTTACTTTCCTCTATTCTCACACGTTAACGGGCTCGTGGAGTGTTTGACGATCTCTTAAAATAACAAAATCGTTCTTAAGGATAACCAAATAATATATTTATATGTCGATTCCGTATTTTTTTCCAGAGGTTTCAGCTCATTAGTAAATTTTAATACATAAAATTTGACAACAATTTCCCTCCTGAATGTTATGAAATTAGTTATTATCTACAATATAATTTGTGGAACCTGTAAATTGATTCAATCCGGTACATTCCGGTTGGAGCTCGGGTAAGCTCGGGTTGGAACTTACACGTCATGCCTGCTTTTTTTTAACAGTAAAATGTAGACGTGAAGAATGGGACAATAGCTTGGTGGATTTGGTTACGTTGCACTAATTCTCAGCACGTTCGTAGACTACATTATCATCAGATTTTAAGTCGTATCGTTTTCCAGGGACGTTAATATTATAGAAAATAACTATAAAGAGATTTTATCTGACTTCTTTGCAAGCGTTGGATTTTATTACTCTTCAAAACATTTAACAGAAGATAAGATAGTCCATATACGAAACTTGAAAACGCAGGGCCACATAGAATAAAGTTTAAGATATAGATTTTAACTAAATATTACCTGAGAATTTATAAATCAATATAATGATTAGCAGCGAATTATCCGAAAAAATTATTAAAAGAATAGGTTTAATTTTAAAATATTAAAACAACTCATTTAATTTAAATTTTCTCCGACTTAATTGGCCATACGTCGATTATCGTAATAGATATTTCTTCGGTATTACGTAATCATACTTAGTAAAGGTAAAGTGTATTAATAACCAGAGAATTTTCATTTCCTAGTTTTCCGTATGGATGCTCATAACACAAACTTTTACGATTTCTGACCTGCAATTATTTATAGTTTTAGAATTGTTGCAGAATGAGCAAATTTAATTAAGAGCAAGGTTCCTACGAATGATGATAGAGAAATTTGAATTTCCACAGCCAGTGGTTGCACGTGCAAGTGTGCTCATGGTTTTCAACACAAATTATTTTATGAATTTTTTTTTACAAATTTTAAGATTTTTTATAAAAATTGTGTTTAACTGTGTGATTTTCTGCTTCGATTTCGAAGACTATATCAACTGTCTGTCTTGCGGCGCACTCGCTTCCGCTGATGAAACTAACAGCTGGTTATCTTTGTGATTAGCCTTTCTCTCTCTCTCTCTCTCTCTCTCTCTCTCTCTCTATATATATATATATATATATATATAGAAGACTGTGGGAATTTTCTCTCGCAGGCATATCCCCCCAGAGATGACGACAGAACACGTGGTCGTCGAAACGTGGCGTTTTAATCGCAGCTGTACCCGAGTGGAAGCCCGAGAACTCTTTCTGCAGCTTCTTCCTTCCTGTTTAAATTTTATATCCTCCTAAAAGTTTTTGGTTGGGGCGATGCAGCACATAGCCACTGCCAACTGCGAGTTGACAAAAACGAATCTCAAAATGCATCGAAGATCAGTGCATGTGATCGTTGAAAGTGATCGTTCTTTCGCAAGCGTTCAGTATTGGAGAAATCAACGTTGCTAAGGCGCATACAATGGGGGTTCGTGTTCCTCATAACATGTCGCCTTTTCACACGCAGGCGTGACGTGATCCCAATCGTGTAACAAGGGAAAACAATCGACAGCTTTCACACCTAGCGTCCTCTTCGGCAGACAACAATCTCTTCGGACGAGGCATTGTTTACTTTGAAAGATAAATTCCGCCGTGGCGTGCAGATATCCGATAAGCAATTAATCACCTGTCTCATGAGGCCGTGATGTCAGCCTGTTGATTGGCCGAGGAATGCGGCGCGGTCCCAGATGAAAACTCCTTTATTTGCTCATTTAGAGGAATGATGAAAACCGTGTGACGCGGACAGCTGCGAGTGTCGCAACTCCCCCCAAGGACACTTCTTTAACAGCCTATAAACGTGTGTACCCATTAATTGCTCCAATTGCTATTGGCTAAATTTTTATACTGCTGTGTCAGGATTGCCACTTGGGGGGGAAGAGAGCGAGAGCGAGGATAGAGCTGCTGTTGGGGCCACTTAAACGGGAACAATGCAAGAAACGCGACATAAAGTTTAGGGCGGAAGCTGTTTTGTTCATTAATAACCCACTGGGCCTCGTTAACAGTGTTTCGTATACAAGTTATATACGGCGGACTGAGGACCGAAGATCGCACAGAGGACGATAAAACGGGAAGGAATACAAAACCATGCACATTCTTTGAGAGGAAATAAAATAATACACGTCTGTAAAAAATGTGTGACTGTTAAAGCGATAATATTATTAAAGACTTGAATAAATATATCATGCGCTTTCGAATAACGTGACTAGCGCAAAACGGATAAGACAAAATTTTGCAAATTTTATTTTATTACTTAATTTTTTGTTGAAATAAAAAAATATTTTATTCTGAAATCAAAAATACAATTATAGTAACATGAGAAAAAAATTAATAGCCTATTACTAATTGCACAGTATTGCTCGCAGAAAAAAATCACTAGAGATCACGAAATAAAGTATTGAATTTCGACAAATTCTTTTTTTAAATTCTGGCCTTTCTCTCCAACGTTTCGAATTTTTATTTTTCTGTAAAAATTTCTAATCAATTTCTAAATGTCACTCTTCGGATATGGACTGGGCTTGAAATACTATTTATTAGTATTTAAGATGTTTATTATTAAATAGTACAATCATTACGTTAATTTATTGAAGTTCCATTAGATAAAAACGTTCCTAATAATATTTAACATTCCTTACTGCAGAAGCAACTAAATCATACCTGTAACATTCAGAGATTTCCATTACGTTAAGGTTTTTAGTCTGGTGACAAATCAACGTAATGAGTTTTTAATTGTATCTATAATTGAATGAATTGGAGACTCTTGACTACATCAATTATGTTTTAGTTGCTGATACATTAAGGAATGTTAAATATTGCTTGGAAGGTTGTTCTGTAATTTTCTTTCAATAAATTGTTTCAGATGTTATGTAATGTCGAAAGCTCCTGGATGTTAATATTTTATGTTTACTGAGGAGCTAGAGAAATTAAAAAAAAACACTGTTTGATGCAATATTTAAGTTGTAAATATCTTAATTCTGTAACAAATTGCAAAAAAGTGCAGTGCGGAATAGAGCAGGAATTATAGAAGGGTGTTTTGGTTGTTTCCTTGGGCTTTTAATCAAGAAAAAAAAACATTGTGCGATTCATATGAACGGATCAAGGGATTTTACAGCTATACAGAATAAGAGTCAGACTTCATATGAAAGAAAAGTTGAGTGCTGAGGCCTAATAAAAGTTTCTGATTTCGAGTTTCTAATTTATTATATAAAATTAAATAATAATATAATCAATATTTAGAAATCAATCCAATTATGAGTACGAACTTATATTCACGCACATATTTTCTTGTTCCGACTGTTTTATCTCTATCATTACCTATCTTTTCGTCTTGATGTCGCGAGATTGTTTTAACTATCATTCACTCACAAGCATTTGACACATCGCCAGAACAGAAAAATTACAGCTGATTTACGAAAATAGGGGGGGGGAAGGGGAACCTGACCTTTTTTCCTCCAGTTCCGCCAGGTTAAAAAGTTAAATCTCTGTTATCAGCCCCTCTTTAAATACTATTATTTATGCCCGGAGCTTGTCTCGCCCTACCACGCAGTTATTTCTCCGTCTCTCGTACTGAGGCGCTCATTCCGTTCAACAGCGTGAGAAAAAAATATTTTTTCCCCAAGTTATCGTTCGTTTATTATTAGTGATGGGGGCGAGCAGACGGGCAATAATGTGCTGGTAATTGAGCCTCGGGACTCGTCAAATTACAGGTAGGCAACCCTATCTGCTATCTGTTTCAGTATCGCAGCAGGGATTGCCTTTCAAGCCACCTGTTTCGGGGAGAAGAGGGGCGGATGAGGCTCAAGATTTTATCGCTTCCCTGAAATTTGGCACCTCGCGCATGAGGAGCCATCAATAGCGGCTGACACCTGTTCTGCGAGGGGGGAACTGACTAAATGTTCGTGAGAGACTTTAAAGTCATCTCTTTACGTGTTTACCTGATGCCTTGACGTGCCCCACTTAACCAAATTTACAAATGTTTTCCGGTTGCTGGTAACTGAAACGTGGAGAGCGGAAGCTGAGATCACTTCAGGAGGCAAGCGAGAAAGTAGGCTGCGATTCGTGTAGACATCTAATCAACTATGTAATGAATTTAATAGTTGCAATACTTTAAAAAAATCCGTACGACAATTCTGGAGTAGTTTGAACAGCATCAAAGCTTTAGGAAGGATAAGTTAGTATACCTGTAAATGTAGATGGCTGAATGAAAGACGAGAGAGACCACCAATTTTAGTTTGTTGGAAAATTGCCTACCTCAACCCACAATTACGTTTTTATACTGATAATAACAGCCTTACAACACATTTTGGTAACATTGCGACAGACCTGGAACATTGAAATTTAAAATATAACGAAATTAGAATCAAGTAAGGGAATCCCTTCATGACGATAATGGTGAATTCCCTTACAGAATTTCTGTAAGAATAGCCCTTTATTTAGAGTTTTTATAATGAAATAATCCACGTAAATCCCAAATACAATTTATTTAATAAGCGGAAGATAGATGTATTCAAGGTGGATCATGTGGAGGTTTCTTGTGGTACCATGAGCAAGAAACGAGATTATCGCTTAACAACAGCGCCGCGACTGTCTGCTGCTACTGCATTTGGTAAATTGGAAACCGTAGTGCAAATCGTGCTTGTATGGAGGCGACAATGTTGAAAGAGCCGCACGGCGCCAGCAAAACCTTTTCACGTCCGGCGTGGAAGAAACGGCCAGCTAATGGCACAAGAAAGGACCGACATTAGCCGCCCGGCGTGATGCAAAAGTGGCCCGATCTGTTTCTTTGTCTGGCAAGACTCCGTTACTGGGTTCCTGCAACAAGGTTGACGACCTGCCTGGTCCTCGACATAAGGACGCCACGCGAGTATTGCGACACGCATGGCCTTCCGGAAGACATGATCATCACAAACGGTGGCCACTATATTCTTCCATATTTCCCGCGTAAGTGGGACCAATAAAACCTTCTGTGAGCCAGACATGCATTTGCACTTGGTTGATATATAGAAGCTAATTAATAATCATCTCAATGGACGACAAACTCTGAGTAATTCATCCGTGACTATTCGTGAGAAATCAACTTTGTAATCCCCTTTGCCTTCATATAATGGACTCAACTCATAGAAATATCGTTTCCTTCTTATGTACTTAAGCTGAAAGTCTTCATACACCTCGTTTCACAACCAATCATCCATCGATAAGTTATAACGCACTATGATTGGCTATTAATAAAATTGATCGAAAATGGAGAAAAGAACAGAAAGTATCGTTTTCCATAAATTATCATTTCGTAGATTATTCACATTTTGAAATATAATCGATTGTGACCATTAATTTGAGTCTTATAGACGGTTTTGCGTGTGGATCCCGCGAAACATACTTAGACATTTGATGCGTCCTCCAAATTATTCTTGAGACTTACCGCTATTTTTGAAACCAAATTAATTCCAAAATACTTCATAAAATTTATTTTGCTGTTAAATAGACTCTGGATACCAACATTCTCTAGTTTACATTTTCATCAGACGAACAGAAGCTAATGGGAAGATGCAACAAGACAAATTATATAGCAGTCTGATAAATTAATAGTTTGCAAACTTTCCACGCTTTGCAATACATCTGACAATAAAATTATTTATAGATTATAAATTTTTAAAGATTCTTATTATTTGATAAAATTTTAAATATTCAGTACTTTTATAAATAAATAAAAACTGACGACAAATTGCAAAAGATACCTCATTTCACTCATTCTATTAAGGCTAAGAACTATTTTAATAAGTACGGTGAGATGAGGGGAGCTCTATGTAAATCGGGTGCAATTTACGGAATTAGAGTTGAAGAAGACCAAGGGCCCACTGATGAGCACAGGCATGCAGACGGCCAGCTCATATTACCCGGACTTATGGTTTTATTACCCGCATGGGTCGCCACAGTGATGAAACAAATCAAGAGTGGCGACGTGAATCAACGCGCGCCGTATGGTCCAGCAGCAGCCTTGGTCCCAAGAATTCTTGTGGCCCGGAGAGTCAATTCAATTGCTCGGAAGAGAGCAACGACTGGTCCGCTTATTAAGAGAGGCATCTCGGGGAACAGCGAAGCCAAGTGAGAAGTGGAACACGGACCTCACAGATTTACAGCATAAACAAACGTGTATGCTTCTCACTTTACCCCCTTGGGAGGTCACAATTCACGATTCTTGACCTCACCGGAGTTTTCTGTCGTTGGGGTGACGAAATCGGTCCCTCGCCTGTTTTTAATCATTCCACTTCAGCTTCAGAAGTAAGTCTGTGACTCCCAATGGCCGAATATGTAATTTAGATACCCGAGATGAATGATTACGATTCTCCAATAGTGAAGCATGAGTAATGACTACGTGGTTAAAGGTGTGCGAGAGACTTCAATATTGCGATTGATTGGTGTAGTAGGTAACTACTGAAGTTCGGAGAAGCAGCAACAATAGTGTAAGCAAAGTTGAACGATGCCTCCCGGTGGCCGTCGGAGCGGCTCAGGGTGATTGGGTTATTGATCAATTTCCAAAGACAGTGGTTTGGCAACTATTGCAGTAGGCAATGTCCCAGCAAAAGCCAGAATAATATGAGGGAAGGCAACGTTGATTGTCGCCGTGGCCCCCGACCCCGCCACGTGTCCGTGACGTCACTGGCCAGATTAGCCGAGCCGCGGTGGCGCCGCGCCTCGTTAGCAGCCATCAATAAAACCAGTCGGTACGTGTGAGTCCGTCTGCATGCCGAGGGCCGGCCTCTATTTATACCACCACGTCGCCCTCATTACCATTCATTTGTCCTGATGTATTTAAATTGTCCTCATTCTTTGTCTTTGCCAGGGAGGAGCCAGCGCGTCGAAGTGTGTGGAACAGGAGCTCCCCCTCCCCACCCTCCGAAAAACAAAAACACGTGTCCACTTTGAGGCCATTTTGCATTTATATGAAACCTTTTCTGGTCAGAGCAGTTATCTGCAAACTTCTTAAAAGTAAAGATATCATTACACAGCTGTGATACTCGACACTTGAGTAAGGGATCATGGACAAAGTAACAGTCACCCGATACAGATCATATGCCTTGACTATATCTACCACCAGACAATTAAATTAAGTCAGATTTTTTTCTCATGAGCCACATTTGATGTGGTCTTTCATCTTGCCGTATCCTGGCCAGCCTTTTTGAATAACATTATTTTCTACGTCCGATATTTTTAATTATCTGATATATTTACTGTGATCGCTGCCTCTCCTACTAGTCTTGCCATCAACTATACTGAAGCAATACTGGATGTCCCATCAACTTGTGTCAACTTATTGGCCCCTTGCAGTTTTTTATCACTCCACTTCTGCTTCAAAATTATTCTGCGACACAATATTTCAGATGGTTTAGATTACTGCTCTCAGGATTTTAATGTTTTACATCAATACTGTAATCTTGACATATTGTTACAGGTGTAATCGACCAATTGGAATGAATTAAGTCCGTCGAAACCAACTCTCTTTTCCAAATGAAATGTTAGAGAATTGATTACAGTCAGGAAGACCGTGACTTTAAAGTAAGTCTATAAATTCTGGAAAATATTAATTTATCGTCCAGCAGTTCTGATTATTTCTGTCTTCGGTTCAGTGGTCATGAATTTTGTTCGAAGCTACATTCATCGACTGATACGCGAAATTCTAATGCAAGAACCCAAACCCCATTTATGTCTACAATTATAATTTTTTATTCGTGATCCCTATGATTTATTAATTTCTCACTGAAATTCATCAATGTAGTATTTTTTAACTATAAAATTTGATTAAAATTTCAATCGATTCCCGGAAAAGGACTAGTTGTTTCTCTAATTTCAGCTCATTCTATTAGAAACAAGACAAACTTTCCAAGCGTGACAGCTCTATTTAGAACTTCTTATCCCTTATCTCCGTGTGCCGCTTTACGAAAAAAAAAAGTTAAACGGAACGCTTCCGGCGTAGCTCTGTCGTTCTCTTTTGCACAGAATCGAGTGCCCCGAGAGCACTAGAGTTCTTTTCACCCCTCAGTGTGTACACCAGTTCTCAAGACCGACCTCAAGGCTCTCGACTTCTTCAAATCCGCTCAGGCGCCACCCACGAGAGTGAGAGAGAGATTCGCGAGCAGATCTCGGAATCAGCGAATTTCTCGCACAAATCAAGTAAAAACAGATGATATTCCTTAAGCTACTAACATAGATATTAAGAAAAACTCGATTTAAAAAATTAGAATGATTTCGTGATTGAGATAAATGTCAAATTTAGTATTCGGGACTGAGACTTTTTAGAAGGTTTAATACGTATTTTGAATGGAAACTATAACAAAATTGTACTCAGGTTAAATGCTCACCACAATGATTGACATATTCTGTTTCTAAAGGTGTTACATGTAACAAGGTGAATGAAATTGAAGTATTTGGATTCCGTTGGGATTAAAATTAATGAAGCGAGATTGTCAACGTAGTGGGCGTGTTAATTACAGTCTGGACAGAGAAACTACGATACCCGTGCCCCGAGCACTGTCTGAAGAAACCGCTCCACCCCTTTCGTGTAATAGTGTCTCACGCATTCTTAAAATGGCGGCTGGAAATAAACAAGGAGCAAGATTTAGAGACGAACCGAGAGGGGAATTTATGTGAGTAAGAAGTGTCTTTGTTTAGCCGGTGATTTATGTCTCGCAGCGTTGTCAGCGCCGAATCTCGGCTCGGCCCGGTTATCGGGTAGACTGCGGAGGGAAGGCGTCGTTATTAGTAGACCCGATCACAGAGAGTCGGGTAATTTGGCGAGATCGTGGGATTTGATTGTTGCCCTCGGTGGCGGCGCGGCGACGGACGCGGAGCTTGTTTGGCGTCGGCCGGAAGTGATTCTCTGTCGTGATTGCCAACACTTTTTGGCGTTTATTGTGTACCTGGTGATTGTGGCGCAAAATCGCCCAAGGCCCGCCCGGCGAACTTGCGAATTGCTATATTACGTAAGCATCGCGTGTGGGAGCTGAGGCTGCGGGCTGTTTTGGGACAGTTCGATTGGCGCGTTTCATGCTACGGAACGCTGCCTTCTGCTGTTTGAAGTTTTCACGGCTTTGTTTTACAATTTCATTGCTTTTTGCCGTGAATGTCATGTTTCTTCATGCATTTTCCCTGGCCATTCTCGTTTTGTTTCCTTCCGTTCTCACCGCTGTTCACTAGAAAATCCAATGCTAGTATCAGTTCGAATATGAACCGAAAGATTGTTCTAATGAAACATGTTCCATTGTAATGACAACTTCTTTTGCATTCTGCAAGAAACAACATTATGTTAATCTGAATGAGAATTATTATAGGAGGAAAACGGGTGACCTTCGTTGCACATATCACAAAAGTTCAGCATCATTTACCATGTTTTGGCTTTTTCTAAATCGTATGGAGAACTTGAAATACAGAGCCAGGACTTATAAATTTTCTCAAGACAATGGATAGAAAACCAATTTAAGAATTTACACTGCTTTCTTGTCCAGAACTTGTCAAGCAAGGTGTCTCGTTCACTTTGGTCCTCAAAAGGGATTCGTAACACCACAATAATTGTATGATATAATGTCATTAACCAGTTACTTAATTTTTTTCTCTAATCATCCTCCTCATTAAAACTGCTACTCTCGTCAGTAAAGATCTAATTAAATTTCTCAGTTTTAAATTGACTTACATCATATTGTTATATAAATTTAACTAAGGTAAATAGATCAGAAATTAAAGTCTTCTTACTTCTCACGTTCGAGATATTAAACTAGGTCCACTATGCAGTGAGAATTGTCATCAACGTCATCGTTACAAGATTTTATTCAATGAAAGTGGATAAAACAAACCTCTATCATCCACTTTATTTTTATAAATATTTTTTAAAAAACTCGGGATCTTTCGGCTATAATAGTTATCCTCATTTAAAAAATTGTTTGTTTAATATTTTTGCGAAGAACACTTTCTTTGGTCGGTTTCATTCATTTTAAACGTCCTTGAGAAATATATTATTGTATTTTATTGAAATGAATGAATAAGCTTTTATCGGTCGGTAATGCGTCACGATAGTATTCATGACAATTACCTATTATATATGTGATAGTCGTTCGTAGTTTAGCCTAATAAGAAACACATGTTCTCCAATGTTTAAAGATTCGTTTAAAACTAACTACACTTTACATTCATTACCTTCCACTACGTAGAATTTTCGTGAAGAGAATTTTTATTTTACGAGGCGAGTTCCGTCGCTTTCTTAGCAAATGATTTCGGTAAATAGTGGAATAGAATGTGCTGGTATGCGATGAAGTTGGAATGCCATAAGTCGGGCCCTCCTTGGCATGAGACAGTTTTTTGTGGGTCGTTTAGCCTAGAATAAAGAGCAGTTAAGATGTCAAGAGGCAGATCGATCAAGTGGGGGATTCCGAGACCACTCTAAATGCGAGCTCCAGGAATCTGGCTACCGGTACGTAACTCCTGCCTCAGGTATTCCTTTGTGGAAGGGAGTAGATAAACATTTGCTCTGATCAGGATAATTTGCTAAATAACTTGTTTTGATTTTTATATGTCTGAGACTGCTGACATTAATATAGCGCCCTAACGTCCACAGGGCGACTGCAATATTTCTCCCTATATTGCGTAATTTAGAGGAAATAAAGTCGATGTGACTAAGCAGATGAACAGCTTGCAGTTTTTCCTTTAGTCTAATACGGTTGGACATCGCATATGCTCTTAAGCACTCATAATGGTTCACCTTTCACCCGCTGACAGTTGACGCCAAAGCACCGAGGGGCTGTCAGGACAGCATCTTGCAGTAACACACACAAGTACTTTTTTACCCCTCATACGGGGTGAGATCCCCCCCCCCCAGGATCCCCACAGACCGCATCCACATCTCCAGTATGTGTGCCGCCACAAATTGCGTTAGCTTCCCCCCTCCCCCTTAGCGCGAAATGAGATAATGTGAGGGGGCAACCACGGATATTGCTAGGGTAGGTCTCTCCCAAACATAATACACTTCGTTACTCACGTCAGAAATTTGCACAATACGAGTTTTTTTTATCATACACATGGCGAAACCGAGGGTGTTGTGGTGGCAACGTTGTGGGGTACGGGGAGTTCCGAAGAGGGAAACCGATAGCGGGAAGAAAGCTGGGGGAGTCCAAGAAAAGTTCAAGAACAAAGAAGGGTTTATTGTGTACCAGTGTCTCTTATCGTTCTGAGCAACTAAACCTCAACGAGATAAAGATCTCCCGCACAGAATTGTCAACGAACATTTGAAAACACCAGTTCAGAATAATGGAGATTATATCCTATGGTACAGTAGTACTCAGAAAAGGCAAATTAGGTTTCTGAAATGGGTTTTAAAGCGTCTATACCATTTGACGAATCGCGCTTCCCGTTTCCAATGCAGTGGGCCTATCCTCTGAATAATTATTTTTGTCTAGAACTGCGAAATAATTAACATTATTTCATAATATGAGGTAAAATCTACTACGTTCCGTTACCAGTGAAAGCGATGCGTATCGTGTTATCATTTCGTTTTCTTTAGAAACGGATGTTTTCCTGCTACTATGATCCCAGATGATCATCCTCAACGTTGTCGTGTTTTTTATGCTACGTTGCCTAGTGTTGAGAGCTTTATATTTAAACTTTACCCACAGCACATTTTATGAGAAAAATACTTCTTTATTCTACAGAGATCGCACATAATAATAATAAATAGAGAGTATTGCGGTTAGTATTTCAAGTTGTGTTCTAAATTCTACCTTTGCATCGCTTCGATTACAGAACCCTAAGAGTGTTTTAAGCTCTCTACACCTAGTGGAAAGACGGGAGGGCAAAAAATTTGATCATCCGCCGGATGTGATTAAGGAAGATCCTGGAAAGCCTGTGGCAAGTTCTCGGCGAAAGAAAATGGCATGGACTTGATTTTTTTTGTAAAAGAAACATTTAAAGGAAATAAGACTTACTTTTGTACACGGATTGCTGACGGGCTGACATGATGATTTCAGCGTGAAACACGTATGTGCACGGTCTTTGACCCGGATCATACACCTTACGAATCGTACGTTAATTTTTTTCTCCCAATGGAAGTACCGGCCACTTCAGCGAATTCTCAGAAATATACGTCCGTTTGACGTGGAAGCGAGTAGGCGGTACGTCCCTTTAATTTAAAATCTCTTGAAAGGCCGTGCAGTTCTACCGCTGCTCTATTAATGGTTATTTGTAGCGTTCGCACGCGACTCGGAGGCAACACCTGGCCTGGGTTTTAATGACTAGAGGTCATCCCTCATGCATATTCAGCTCACTTGTTGTGGAGCTTGGGCGAAGGTGCAGCCGGACTCCAGTTATTAAATTCCTCGGAGAGAGCATATCGATACCCACGACATGTGGTCTCTCAGCTTCACTTGCAGAATTGGAACTGTCCAAAAACCATTTTACAGTAACCACAAGACAATTATTTAATTAATATAAACCACAAAATATTATTCAAAAAATGTATCTTTTCGCTATTTAAATCTTAATTGTGAAAAGATGTTTGCATATTGATATTACCTAAGGTAATTTAGTCAGTTAAATATGTTTTGATATAGTAAGTTCAGAACGCGATTGTATTCCTTAAATGTAGAAACAAGTAAAATCTATGATTTAATTGTAATCTAATAAATACGAAAATTTCTTCAATTTTTTCTCTTCTTACCCGTTGATTCATGAAATATAAAGTATGTGTGCCTGATTAAGAAATTATAGGCCATTTACTTAATTAAGTACACGATTAATAAGCGATTGTAAATAAAAAATATTAATTTAGTTCATTTTTAAGAGACGCCAGAATTAAAGCCTTAATTAATTGGACACAGGCTTCTGTTATTGACACAGATCTGATAAGTTATTAGGACCGTTAAATAATCGGATAAGTTTGTTTTTATAAAATAGTAAAATAAAGACTTTTAAGTAAAGACTATTTAAAAATCTCTAAAATGATTATCCAGTTTCTTTAATAAAAACTCTGATTATAGGGTTAATAAAAAGAATTGTTTATATTTTCCAACTATCATTTTATAGGGATCTTTCACTTAATCTATATCAATAAATAAAATTGAATGTCTGTCTGTGATTCAAAATAAATTAAAATATTTAACTGAAAACTGTCTGAAAGATTAACTGGAATAGGCTCCGATGCGGTTCAACAGATTTCAATGAAAATGCTAGATAATAAACAGGAGTTTTAACTTAAATTTTCGTGTATGTTCTATGTCTATATCTTGCAGGATTCAGAAGATATGATTTGTAAAATTTATATTACTGCCATCTAGGGTGTATCATGGCCACTATTCCGCGCCAAACCCGTCTGGAGTAGAAAATTCTCAGGGACTGACGGCTTAGTTACAATTGATCTGCTTTGGCACTGCAATTGAGTGAAGCTTTAACAGTCTGAGGGATCATTTTTTGCCTGTGCCATTCACAACTGTCGATTTAATTTACTAACAACGAGTCTAGATTCTATTTCAATTTAATTGCCTATTACTTTTGGAGGACTGCAGTGTTGATTTTGGAAATAGCGAATTTCTAGGTAAAGAAAAGCAAATGTGTGCTTAGTCATATCTAAGACAAAAAATAATTGTGTCTCTTCAACGGTCAACGAGAAAATGAATCTGTTCATGAAAGGGATCATTTTTCCAAGTCCTGCGCGAACGAAGCCGCGGCCACAACTACTTAAAAATAATAATCTTATGTTTTTTCGAATTTCCTAGGAAGAACCGAAATAGAAAGACTCTATATAAAAAGATGTCGACCTCCTGTGGTGTAGTGGCTAACGTTGTTGCCTCACAACTCAGGAATCCCGGGTTCGAATCCTGTCTTGGGCTTGGATATTTGTGTCGTCATGGTCGCGAGGACCGGGATTAAGGCTGCAGGGGAATTGATACACCAATCACGTATCACCCCGAAATTCGGAATGTGTCACGCCAGATGACAGTCCGCAGCCGCCTCGGTAGGCCTAGGCCCTTATGAGGGCTGTTGAGCCATTGGAGATAGAGATATTAAAAGATGATTAAGCTTATTAAACCGAAACCTCATTCAAAAATAAATACTGTTATTCATTAATAAACGAGTTTTATCCAGATGTATCACCACGGAAATGTATTAATAAATATTAATTCTTAATCATAAATATCATTGTCAAATTATAAATGACTATTTAGTTCAGTATAGTAACGTTTCGGAAAATAGTAATTTCGGAGTCGCTGCCTAGTGCTCAAATAATTTAATATACATTCCTCTGAAAAAATAAGTGACACTATAGTGATAATTTCATGTAGGATTGTATTTTTTTTTTAGATTTTAACTGAAAGTACTTACTGCTTATGCTTTGAATTATATAAATAACTCAAGATATATTTCCGTGTTATCGTCTTCGTTCTTAGAAGAAGACTTGTGGCTTCCGTTGAATTAATTAATAGGCAGGGCTTGAAGAGTAAGTGAGCATAATGAATTCAAAAATGTTTCTGACGTAACAAATTAACCGAGGCATGCAGTCTTAGGTTGCTCGCGGTTAGGAGAAAGGAGGCTGGTCTATGAAGATATGCACATTCCAATCTGATGATAACGTCGACTTGAGCAGGCCTCGCCACACACGGCATAAATACCTCTCCGTGGTTTCCATATTAATGCAAACGACACAAGTTGCAAATCTGCGACCGCAGTGAGGGGGAGCCTTAGGGGGAGGGGCACTTTATAATTCTGTCGAGCGTCCCTTTTCGCTGTTTAATTAGAGGCCGACACATTACCATATCGCAGCTTGCCCTTTGCTTTATAAATACCACCACCTCTACCCTTTCGTCCCCCCACGGCTTGCTGTTACATTTACAGGGTTAAAACAAAATCAATATTAGCGGACGACGCTGCCACAGCGGTGCTGAGGGGGTTTGTATGCAGATCTACACCCCCTCCACCCCGGCTTCTCTTCTTCCTCCCCCACCCCCCGAACTCACCCTCTAAAATAAATGCAAAACTCATCAGACGCTTTCAGGAATAAAAGGACGGAGCGGCCGCGCTTCTTGTGTTTGGACGGACAACGTCAGTGTTCTGTTTGACACGTGCTGTGGCCTCACAGGAGACGAAAAAGAGAGCGAAAAAAAAATGTTCTGACGCCGTGTTATAATGTGCTGCACGGATTTCGCGCCGTTAAAGCGAGCGCTAGAAGGAAGTGCCACCGTTAACGCCAAAATTAGCACAACGTTAAAATGGAATATTAAAGCAAATTAACAGAATCGTAGTGTGAATTTAAATTTTCCAACCTCCAGTGACGGAGAACACTTTATACACATTTTATATTTCAAACGCGTTGGTGTTAATTTTTATTTTTTCGTAAAACAGACAAGAGGTGAACCTAAGATCTGCCTTATTAACTTGAAACCTTTACCAAGCTCTCTTACCCAACCATATATTTAAAATTTTAATATTTGCACCGCAAGTAAACCACTTTTAAGTGCATTTTTTGTAGACAGTCAAAGTTAATTTTTATAAACAGCTTATTACAGAGCCATTAAACGGAAAATCATCAGAACTAGGTAACGACTAATATCCATTTGCAATTTTTAGAAAATGAATACTCATTGTCAGTATAAATTTTCATCCTGTCAATTTTTCAGCTCTTGCGGGTGGTCTTAGATTAATGAAAATTGACGTACACGTCTGGTACACCTTATGTCGATAAACGTTATTTTACGTTATTGGAATAAAAGTAAAATGACGTTCTGAATGTTATAAGAAAAATTGACGGTGTTCGAACGTGAGATGAGGTAGAATTGAAGTCCGTAGTCTGTTATTCCTACAGGATTTAAGTAAGTTGGATACGTCTCAGTTGGAACTGATGCATTGAGACGAAAATACATGAACTATTATAAAAATTAATGACTAAATGAATGTATGTAAATGTAAATAAAGGTAAAGGATTTGACTAGCCCTTTTGTCACTATTTTTATAATTTAAATATGAAATATAACGACGTTTAGTCTCTCGTTTGAGGTAAAAGTTTAGCTGTACATGGAACCCAACTTCGGCCGAAGGAGTCATGAAGTGAGGTTCCATGTACAGGTAAATTTTTACCTGAAGAAATCTCAAATCAGAGGCAAAACGTCGTAATATTTCATACTTAAATTATATAAATAGTGACAAAGAGGCTAATTAAATCATTTATTATATATTTTGTTGGTTTTTATTATAAAATAAAGTATTTTTGATTTTATTGAAGGGAAACTTTAATTTGACGATTTTTAACTGAGAATTAAAAAAAAATCTTTGCATCGTTCATTCTGAAATTTGTACAAAATTAATAAATAAATGTATATTAATGGAATTTTGTATATTATTGAGCGGTAATTTTGATTTTTATTATAAAATATTGTAGTTTTGATTATATTAAAAGCAAACTTTCAATTTTACGATTTGAAATTGGGAATTTTTTTAACAAATCTTTGCACAGCTCCTGAAATTTGAACAAAATTAATAAATAAATGTATATTTATGGAGCTTTGTGTATTATAGAGACTGATGAAAAACACATACAGAAAAATCAAAATTAAAAATCAGTGATATTAAATTTATTTTCCTTGAACAATAAATCGCAATTTATAATTAATAAGGAAATTAATTTTCATTGTCCGTATAAAACATTTTTCTGTCTGTGAGACAGTTTTCGATTCATGAAAATTTAACTATCAAGGAAAGAAAAGAAATGTTTTGTCTAATGATTCGATTCCTTTCTCACGAATTAATGGATGCAAATTCAGCAAACCTACGTGTCCTTTTGAACTCGAACTTGCGGACCTGGAAAAGTAAACAGTATTGTAATCAAGGCATTTCTTTATTTATCGGACTCGTGGCAATATACACAATTAAAGGAAGTCATAAAGGGGATTTTACGTAATTCAAAAGTAACGCTTACGGGTTCAAGTTTATGTCAACAGTCTTTTCTTCAAATAGAAAGCGCGAACACCTGTGCTTTCTCCCCGACAGACGTAAGAATGAATTTTCCTGCCACAGAGAATGTCGGAGAACCAGTTACAGATAAATACGACAGCAAAGCACGATGTAAGTTGTCTTTGAATGGCACTGTAAATGAGCTATAGATGCTCTCCTCAAATGAGATAACTACGCACACGGGCTGAAGAAGCAATCTGTTAGTCTGGATAGTGGAAGACTCGGATACTAAATCACGCATGTTTATGAGCGTCGTGTCTAATTTCTCATTCAGACAAAAATTTCAGCATAAAAGAACATTCACTCCCACTGCATTCATGCTTTCCGAGAGTCTTACAAGTATTCCACACGACGAATTGTTTATAAGAAATTAACTTTTAATTAAACCCCCCAAAAATGATTCTCGTATCATTGAAGTTGAGTCAACAATAAAACATCGAGGAGTGTTACAGAAACAGGTGAACATTTTGGCAGTTACAGATCCAGTTGTTGGAACTTTTATATTTTATGAAGCAGCTTAAAGTAAATCGTCGACTTGATTCCGTTTCTCACATCACCTGCCTCTATAACCATTTTCAAAAGGGGAAAGGACAGCTGCTAAAATAAATTCTATTTAGCCGACTGTTTTTCCCCATCTTAGAACACCTATTTTCGTCGATTCCAGAAACGGGCATCTGTCCTGCAGCCTCGTAAATGTCTCGTAACTTATAATTAACACGGAGGCTCGCCAGAAATAAAATTCGCATCGCGTTAAATTCTATAGATTAAAATTTAAGTTGAGACACGGTGCATTCATATCGATTATAAATATGAGGGCGTTGCTTTCGTTTCGGCGTTGACGACCTTACGTTTCCGTACAGCTGTTGAGAAGTTTTCTGATTTGGTGCGACGTGAATTAATTGAAGTGGGACCAGAAACGGAAATAACGGTTTATAAATTAGGACCGAACGGTAATAGTTTTTCTTAAGCATTTAAAGTACGCCAGTAGCCGATTCTCAGATGCGAGTAGGAATTAATTTAGCTACAATCGTAAATTTTTTAGAGATATGCCGACTCAGCTACCATTTACCATATACGAAATATTGCGCTTTCATACGCCAAGACTTCAAACTGCCTTAATTTATTTTAAAAGGCTTTAAAGAGTTCCATAAAAAGTATAAACTAAGTGCAATTTTTAAGGAGTTAACATAAGATGTTCGGTTTTGATAACAATAATGACGAGCGCAATTATAATAATTTAATCACGCTACACTAAAACGTTTCGTTAACGTTTGTCAGTAGCAAATGAATTTTAGTCGATTAATTTAAATAAATAATAACACAGGACATAATAAGTTAAAATTGTGGACCATAATTTACCAATTATTGCGTCAAAATCAGTTATAACTCGCGGGAACATACAATTAATACTTTCATAGCAGCAAGCATTAGACTTAGTTGGTCATTTTCAACCTCTATATAACCAACTAATAATTATTAAACCTGTATCATAGGCTTACGGTTTCTCATTCAAAACCATGTAACAAGTCGGAATGCGTGTTTAGTTTTCAGAAAATTTTACAAAGACGTTTGTTTACTAATTATTACCCTATTAGCCGATATTGAAATTGAATATAGCCAACTAGGTCGACAGATTCTTCCTAATCATATTATTAGCTGTGTATGAGACTGTATGTGGCTTAATTCCTCGAATACTGCTGTCAGTATAGTCTGTATTAATCAAATCTTTAACCATAATTGCAATTGTAAACAAACATAAATAATTGTACTGATATAATTTAAAATGGTTATAAAAATAAGATTTTTTTTGAAAAAAATTAATAAAATCAAAGATTTGAAGTATGAAAAGCTAAATTTAGGTGAAGAATTGAAATACAATCGAACTTTTACTGAAAATAACTATTTATAATGGTTTTTAGCCGATAGAAGAAGAAAAAAATACTTAAAACTAAATTTCAAAAGTTAATTAATTTTTATGTAGACATCAAATTATAAATATGGACAACCCACGCAATGTTTATCTCGAAATTTGTTACGAAGTTATGCATGCAGAAAAAGGAGAAATGTAAATAATTAAATTAAAAAAGACCAATTCACAGGCACACCAAATTTTTCAATAAATTAATAATCTGACAAGTAAGTATAAATAAATATAAAATACAGTCAATTTTTCAGCAAACGAGCTTAAAATTTACAAATGGGAAATTTTAAATGTAAAAACGGGGAATTTACATTTATGTTATCCATGTAACATTTACCTGTTGAAGTCCTCAAATATGGTCGAAACGTCATATATACATATTAAATTGATATAATTTTGTTAGCTGAAAAATTGGTTGTACTTTTTTATATACTCCCAATTTTTTATTCAATAATTTTTTTAATTTGGACCTTTACTTTTTATGTAAATTAATTTTAGCTACATACTCCAAAATTTAAAATTATGAAGAACCTTACCGGATGAAGTCCAAAATGTAAGTACGCGGCGTTGTGAAAAATGAATAAACAACTTTGCGTGACTGTAAATTGGTTGCTTTTGATTTAATTTTATACAATTATTTTAAAAACACAGGCATAAGTGAAATATTAAAAAGAACTAGTTCTCTTTTTGATTTTTGTTTGAAAATAGGTTAAAATGAAAGATGTTTGATTCCGTAATTAAAAACGTAATAATGGTTTGTTTCGCATTTATAATACAATATGGCTGAATGGGTTACGAAGACTATGAATGGCGGAATTGGTCGAATAACGCGGATTTCCCAGGGCACTGTAACTATACACAATCTTGTGTTTCTGTTTATGTGGGTGACCATGTTTTAGCCTGAAATTATCTGTGGATGTCGTCGAGTACTTACATGGTGTGTAGATTATCCACGCCGCGTATTAGGCTTTTGAGCGTGAACAAGAGAGCGGATCCTTCCATATCGGGGGAAAGGTTAGCACTGCAAATAGATTCCGCATGTCTGGAGGTTAGTGTCGGGGCACTTAAGGAAACGCGCGGGCGTTGTCAGGGGGCGGGTCGAGGAGTAAGTCACTGGTACAAGGGCCACTGGCATCTCGCCGGCTCGGGACGCTCTGTTCAGGGAGGGAAATGGAACCCCGTCAATTACACGAATCTGTGCTTCCATTATCTATCACACTATCCCAGTCTGCAAATTATCAAGGCGACGCCCGATGCCCACAGTGGAGTCTTGCGTTATCCTGAAATCCCAAACGCCATACTCATACACAACGAATAACAAGTAGAACCTTGTCTGGTTCTAAAGGTTTAGGCACGTTTGGAGGTCGAGAACGACTGATACCGTAGTTTTGTACAGACTACGAGGTCGTGCGATGGCGACTTGACCTGCCTAGTGCTGATTAGAAGCAACAGGCACGTCAGGTATCCGAAGTTTCCTTCATGCTTTTCGAATTAACCCTTCTTTCAACAACTCGTTGAGTAGCTCACTGATGTAAATAAGAATGAAGACGTAATTACAACAATATAATATTATTTTATCCACGCTATTATAGGCTTTGTCGGTAAGGTAACTGATTTTCAGGTAGTGCCTATTTGTAGAGAATCTGTTCGCCTTTGGACTGAAACGACAGATAAATAGCGCCTCTCTATCCATCTACTTTAAAAATAGCTCCGTTTAAAAGTGGCGCTTGAAGGATTTTACCTCCGCTACGGTATAGTAGGAGAGTCGCCGGAAAGCCTATATTTGCGGCTAGAAATGGGGATAAAATTTTCGTGTAGCAATAATATTCCTAAGCGAGACGCTATCCAGGCCCGAGGGGAACCCGTTATGAATGGCGAGCGAGCCGCTACATTAAAATTCCTTGGCGAAGCGAATGTGGTGCTCCAGGAAGCGCTAAGCAGGCTATTTAAAAGCAAACTTGGAGTAAATGCCGTCGGACCTTTCATTTCCATTTTGCTTCGCTGCGCGTCTTACTTTTCCGCCCGCCGGAGTTGCACGCGTGGACGCTGCTAATTGCAGGCCCAGACTTCTCTCTCCCGAATCCGCAGCTTCCGGAGAAGCGAGTCGCAAAAGGAAAGGTCTTTGTGGCATCCGCGGAATAGAAGTCGGACCTTGCTCAGTTCGGAACGGGATTACGTTGCAATTGCGATCACAAGCTGCGATAATTTAGATCGTCTGGACGCAGGTAATAATATGTCAGAAAGTGTGCGGATTTATAGGTTAAAAAGAATAATTTTAAGTAACAGACTAATCCTATTAACTACGGTTTGCGACTGGGTTGTTGGGATTGCAGATAGCCGAGTGGACCCATATTCACGCCTGGACTTCTGTATTTCAGACATCTATTTATTTTATTTGACAATTTATTTAAAATATATAACATATATAACCTGAGCCACATGGACCGACTGCTTCCTGCGACTCGGGCAGCTCAGCCGTAATCACTAGTTGATAGTACTATACGTGTTAGTCAACGCTACTTTCCTACGAAGCTGCAACGTTTATTTTAAATATAAAATAATTAGCCCTTCGAATGTTGTTGGTATCGGTTTGGAAAGAGAAATATGAACCATTGCACCCGATTAACCTAATCTTACGAGTTTGAGCATGGAAGTAAGAGATGAATATTTGATCTAGGTAAACGACTCATAATTGTAAATTTCAAGCTTCCCAAGAAGACGAAAGTCAAAAATATTTGGATAGTTCAACAGCGTACGTCAACTTTCTTTAGAAATGGGAACATGGATCTACCAAAACGTATATAATACAAGTGTTTAAGTTGGAGAAGCTTACACTTAAGAGAGATAGTTTAAAAATTCCTTATAATAGTATGTGATGAGATTAATTTTAGTCCATGTTACGTCACTTCCATAGCCAAAATAAGCGCTATGCCAATATTTACAGCTTGAAGGATTTGTATTACTACTAACTTTTCAAAACAAGGCAACAAAAACTAGGAAATATTTATAAAATAAATATTTCAATTTAAAAAAACAGAATCAAAGATAATTATTCAACTCGGGCTTAAAAAATTCTCCCTATCCACGCCTCAAAATAATAAACTTTCAATCCCAATTACAGATAATTATGACCGAACGATCGAAAGATTTTTTTAACAAAAATAGAGAGTATTTCTGATTGAAGTCAAATATTTGAGAACTGATTGAGCTTTCTCTTTTTAATTTCTTCCAATCGGAATTATGAATGTTTAGATATGTATATGTGATAAAGACAAAGTGTGTTGCAATTTTAATTTGAAGAAATCTTCCGTTATTACAGTTTTCAAAGTCCTCTTAGTCTGTAAAATATAAAAAGAGTTCCAATTTCAATAATTTATTTAATAGATACCATGTTTGTCACAATTTTGAATTTTATCTTTGTAATTTTTGACATAATTTATTAAAATGTCTAGATATTTCACAAATATCAAATTTGCTAAACTGAATCATTTTTGAAAAATATAAAACTATTATTTATATTGATAATGACTTAATTATGTTGATAAATATTGAATCTATCTGTTTTTATGAATTCAGTAATAAATCGAGGAGATGTGAGTAAAGTAAGGAAAAGAATTTTCGTTCGATTTCTTTGTGATTCCTGCGTTTCCTAAGCTTGTATAAATAGTTGTTGCTGAATAATTTTTACAGCGCAGCTGGTAGGCCTATTAGTTTAAAAAAAAATTAAGGAAAAAATAGCATAATGTCAGGTGCAACTGAAATCGGCGAAAAGCTGAGTCTGTATGATCGTGGTAAATCGTTTACGTCCTCGAATCGCGGCCCCCAGTTGTTTTGGCGCTGACTGTCCCCTACTATTCTCTTCGGAATCTGAATGTTCGAGCCCAGAAGCGTTTTCGTCTCTTGCCAACTTCTTGCTTGCAAGGATATGCTGGGGAAATTGCTGAGAAGTGATCCTAGAGGTTAAGCAGTGCCGAGTAAGGGTCAACGGAATGTAGTGTAAACCAAAACAAAGAATTTTTTGTGGATAAAATAGTCGGTTAGATAGAGTACTTAAATATGCAGTCACCTTTTCTCGGGAAAATACGTTTAAGTATCACTGGTACTATTTAGGTTTACGGCCACGTGGCAGCACGAAATGGCACAAGACCGAGTCAGTGTTGAAATACGATTACATTCGTTCCATGAAACTCTTTAATTTACGGATCATGAGGTCGCCACTACAAAAATGGAAAGTTAAGAAATAACACTAAACTTAACCGAGATTCTATCATTAAGTCCACAGGGTTCTTGACTTTTCTTGCAATGCTTCACTAATCCAGCCACACTGATTTAATAAAGTAAAATTCACAACAATCAGCGCCATCAAAATTTCAACCTTTTGATGACTACAACGCCAGTGTCTCAATAATACAGTGTGAATCACACTCGAAATATCCCGACAGAAAATACTTCATAGTTTCTGCGGCATTTTTGCAACGATTACGCGGAACGTGTCTTGAAGATAATGATGTTCCCGAATAATTATTTGCACTCGTGGTCAGCGAAACGTTAGACACGCTCGAACACACTCCATTCGTCTGTAATGACCCCTTGCTGTATCGTCAAGCTCCACCACCACGACGCTACTTCATATTTAGCTTCCGCCATTGAACATTTAATATAGTTGAAAACAACAGCTACACTGAAATCAACTTAATATTTGTCATTAATACGAAAACGCGTGTAACAGAGGAAGAAATTTTGACTTGGAATTATTTTCTGTTGAATATATCAGTAATTATAAAAGCAGTAAATGAAACATTGGCGCGGAAAAATAACTATTATTCAGAATCCTGCTTTTAAACGACCTCTCGGCATCATATACTGCCTCCATCTTCAGATAATAATAACAATAATGCATTTTGTCAGAAACTGTAGTTAGAAGCTTCACGACGTATAAATTACACACGTACAAGAACGTGCCGACATCAACTCTCGACTCGTACATTTTAAACATGTCGTGATTTAGCGACTAGAACCCTGTCCTCATCATTTGGAAGAGAGCCTTAATAAAATGAAAACATAATAATTTTTTTAAATTATTTCAGTTGTTCACAGGTTCAAAATCCACAATGTAATCATTTGTAACTCAGCATGAGGGAGGCAGTCACATTTGTGGAGGTGGAATATAAAGGTAAGCTTTATTGCTTGCCAAGCGTTCCATCAAACATTTGTAAAGATCAGCTAGGAAAGATCTCCAAGTGATGGTTTATTTCAGAAGGAGGACGGGGGTGGGGATGAGGAAAGAACTTGAAAGGACAGAAGGGTAGTTACGTCTTCTCTAATTTCCTTTTACCAGATTGGTTTAATAAAACTATAACACAGATTAACTTAGTTAATATTCTCTTCATATACATCTCGTGCTCACGCTATTTCCACTTCGGAACTTCAGATTGTACTTTGAGTTTTCGTACCAATCGCAATCAACTTATATATCCTACGGAAGAGTGTTTCCAGTCATACCTCCCAGCTCAACTGTTTTCTTGGCTGATCGGACTCAATCTATCAATTCCGTAATGAAATTTCCTTTTAGTCAAAACTTGACAACTTTTACTTTCCACAGCACTTCATTTCCACGAGAACGTGGTAATCTACCCTGAGTTGGCAATATTATTACTGTCGCTATCACCTATGGAAAAGTATTACAGACGCGATCGAGTGAGGAGGAATCACAGGTCCCATGGTCAGGAATAGCTGTTATATTTTGAGTGAAAGAAGTGAACGAATGTTTCTTGAACAACAATTGAGAGGCGATGACTGATGGGTCTGAATGTTTCGTCCCGGGGAAAGCAACGCCACGGCACGGCACGGCCGGTCGGTCCGAGCTGAGCTGAGCGTATTGTGAAGGGAAGAACACGACACAGATGGCGATGACAGAGTGGATTCTGCGAGGTTGGCGGGCCGAGGACAAGTGCAGCCACGTGCAGTGACCGCACGAATCGCCTCGGGCCAACATCCAGCCAGCCGTAACGGGACCCGCGACACCCCCACAGGAAATCGCCCATCCTCCTCTCCACACTCTTTCGGTTCGTGATCAGATCCGCGTCACCGGACTTCGGTACTTGGCGCGATCACAACATACTAACGAACAATGAAATGGGTTGCTAACCGTGAAAGAGGATACCGAAATTGGTGTTTTGAAACGTGAACCATAAAATTAAGAGTGAGGTGGCCGATTAGGGATGAACGGAGAAATTGGTCAAACGAGACACATTGTAAATAAAATACAAATAATGCAATCTCAGTAACAATAATTTAGAGGGGTGTAGAAATGAATACAAAAATCGAGTTCATCGCTGCCTCACAACCCATAGGTCCCGGGTTCGAATCCTGGCATGGGCTTGGACGTTTGTGATGTTTGAGAAACCACACTTTGATACCCCTAAATGAATATTAGTTACCCTAACCGTGCACAGTCGCTGATAACCTAGCAGTTGATGGGACTATAAACACACACACACACACAAAATCGAGGGAATGATAAGAAAAGAAGATGAATAGAGAGCGAGAACCGCAACTATC
Source organism: Eucriotettix oculatus (assembly GCA_034510155.1). NCBI lineage: Eukaryota > Metazoa > Arthropoda > Insecta > Orthoptera > Tetrigidae > Eucriotettix > Eucriotettix oculatus. The sequence continues at coordinate 32,560,055 of CM067378.1, read as the reverse complement.
GGTAACGTTTTGTCATCATTTCTATGTCCATGCTTTCTACTGAATCTGTAAATGAAGCTATGAAGTTATGTAACTAAAATATGACATACATTAAAATTTAAAACATTCTAAACATCTACGAAGTACTGTGTCAATATTTCATCCAGATCGGGAAATTTGCACAATATTTTTCAATTCTGAAATTCGGGAATAAATTTAGGCAAGTGAGAATTACACTACAGCACGACAGAAAATGTAGCAGTCGAGGGCGCTACACTAACAATTGCCTACGAGGTCGCTCCTTTCAAATAAGCAGGCTGCTGCTATCATATGACAACGTAGCCAAGGGTTGCCCAGTGTTCCAAAGCTATAGGGTAAGGAATCAACCTGAAATTCGAGTAAGCAAGATGCAGGGAAAATGCTAGACAAACCTTCGTCAGGTAAGCCGGATTTTCGATAATTGTCCCACGCCGTTCCGACGTCGCCAGACGCCATGCTTCTACTAGGTATGGAATAAGCTGGATGTCTGTTCCATTAGCAACAATAGTCGTAGGTTCACCACATTTGGATCCAGTTCATACAAAACTAATTAAAGTGTCCTACTTCTGGCAACATTAAATTTGCAACCAGGCCAACAAGAAAGGTACTTCCTTATACAGTTGTCTCATACCCTTCTATCAGCAAACAATTTTTACGAAAACCTTTTTTTTGCTCACAAACGGACTAAATTAGGCTCAGTTACCCTTTGTAACATAGATAGAAAGTGGGAAGAGGGAGGTATAAAACCGGTTTAAATAAGGTTTCCTGTATAATAATCTTAGCCTAAATATTATACTTAATGAATCCGTCAGTCTACTGAGCTACACATTAATTCAGTGTATTGATTGACATACAGCAACCTTAAACATCCCGTGCTGAGATCAACCGGCGGCAAGGTTAACAGTCCGCTTAAAGGAAACGCTGTGACAATCCCTAATATGTTAACGGGCAAAATTTATTCCAATAATCCTTTCTAAGGGTAGTAACTTTCCGAGAGGTGTTTTGGCCTCTTCGAGAGGTTATACGTGCTCCTTCGTCTATTTTTCACTTGCGTTTCCTCCCTCCTCCTCCTCCAAAGAAGACGCCAGGGCAAGCTGACGCGATGTGCAAATAATGATTATAAATGTGACTTTCATTTTTTTCCCCAGCGCATCGCCTCTTTCTTGTTCTCTTTCTTCCTGTGTTCCCGCCGTCCCCTTCCAGCAGTCGTTGTGACCTCTCGGGATGGGCTCTCGAGATAAATCACAATGAAACTGAAGGTCTGCCACCTCCGTGGCGCTTGTCCTGTGCCATCTTACGGCATACGTTAACCAAGATTCGCTGACTTCGGTAGTTCTACTCCCCTACCTGTCGAGACGCCGCCGTAAATATCGTGAGCGATTTGTTGCTTGGGTCGTGTATCTAAAATCAGACGCTCAAAGGGATTTGGTTTATAATTACTTACTAACGAAAACTGCAAACCACATTGTTTGCATAAAAATGATTGAAGAATTTATAGGTCATTATTTATATTTACAAAAAGAAGTTCCTACAACAAACACATTGAGGCTTCGCATATGAGGTCACTCTTAACTGAGAAAATATAGTCACGAGTAGTGAGATGAGAGCTGCACCTCGGTACATCGCGGGACAACTCTGCACAATGCATTGCCAAGCATACGACTTAGACATACCAAATGAATGAGCTGTGCTGTCTAGAACCAAAATATATCTAAAATATTTGTGAATAAAAGAAAATTTAATATCACAATAAAGTAAAATAATAATCCCATCTGTGCTTCATTATTTCACTCAAATTTTCTAATCTGATCAACAGATTCAACTTAAATATAGCTTTTCCTGAGGGTATTTCAATTTTAAAATATTTTAGGGAAATTCAATTCACAGAAAGACGTTTTATTACTTAAACTTGGTAACGATTTTCTTTATATAGTGCATTTAAATTTTTTGATTACTAGATTAAAGTATTTTTCGAGTGGAAATATACTGTAATTGAGATGAGTTGTGTGAGAAAACATTCAAACGATGTAATATGGAAAAAAAATTAATTCGTTCTGTTTTATTTTTGAGATAAACAAGATTCTCGGCTGGCCTTGTGTCAACTGCTGCCACTGAAGTGACAAACGAGTACCAAATCAGACTCACGTGACGTCCTGAATTATTTCCCGGCCTCTTTCCGAGCATGCACGTCGGAAACAACTTTCACTGCGAGTAATTCAATTCTGCTTCTCAGCTCGTTTCTTCTTCGTGCCTAGCCCATTAGCCAAGCTAACTAACGCATCAGATAAAAGGGCTGCACGAAAAATAGAATATAAAGCCGCATTCCTTCGGCAGCAGCTTTGGGAGGTGCAGCGGGTACTTCGTGACGTCTTAGTCGTGAAGTCAAGGGGGGGGGGGGGAATGAAATGGTCAAAGTTTAAGGGTATCGAACTAGACCGCTGTGCGAATGATACCTTTCATTCCGCGCAAGAGAAAGGACGTTACTGTTATCAAATATGAATGGAATACCTGCCATTCCTTACCCCAACACAAAATTCGTTTTTACTGCTCTAGACGTCTTTTGAAACGATTAAAACTTTCTTTGGTTGCAATGCGTAGATCAAATCATCGACAACAAACCAAGGATATAGCCCCTTTGAAAATTGGTACATATATCGAGTTCATTAAATAACGGAAATAGTTGTTAATTGCAACCTTCTCTTTATTTGACCTCTTTTTCTAAATATTGTAAAGTCTGTATTAGATGAACAAATAAACACATAAATATTAAATTGAAGAAAATACAGTAAGTACCCTCTGATACTTGCTCCCAATTTCTTCAATCCAAACATTTGCTTATTCTCCTTTACTACAATTTTTAGATCACTACTTCGTCCAAATCTTCAAAGAATATCATATAACAATAAAACTTCTGAATAAAAATAAGTACAAGGACTGACTTGAACCCTAAAACAAATGAGTAGTTTTTAAAAACTCAAGCTCTGATTGTAATGCTTGCTACATGGGGCTAACGAAAAGGTCCTTACAAACCAGTATCGAAAAACATGTCCAATTTCAAACTACAAATAGTCGAAAGATAATTTCTCTAAACATATCAATTAGAAACGGTTATTTGATTGCCAAAGTCTTTAGATGTTGACACTAGACGCTTTCCATAATTATATCTGCAGCAAATTACATTAAATTTAGGAAAATCTGCAATAATCGTATAAACCGTTACTATGATTCTCAACAATAGCTATTATCCTTAACAGGTGAGCTAACTTCTTTACTTTTCAGTTATTCATCTAGTACATACTGTAAATTTTTCTTACAGTCACCTTATTATAGCAGGAAAGCTGCGCGGTATTGATCACTCGATTTTTTGTTAATTGGCTACTAATTTATCAATTTGATGTTTCTTATAAGGGCAGTTTCTATTTTGTTTTGTTTTTCAGTTTACTGTTACGGGAGATACAAACCAAGTAAAGTTATAAATTCTGCACATATGATGTTCATATTGACACGATTCTTTGACAATGAAACAACACATCCATATTAGATTCAGCTTTGCGAATACCTAAAACAGGAAACTGTAAATTATTTTACCCTCAAACAGTGGAAAATAAGAATGGGATAGATCTCATATCTCTGAAGAGGAAAATTTAGAGCGTGATAATTGAACATTTCATAACGGATATCCCATATAAAACTTTTGACACTTTAGACGGAAATTGGAAGTACACATGTCATTTGTAAATGACGATAAATTATGTATATAATGTTATACTTTATTTAATAAAATTCCATTGATATTTTACTTCTGAAGACTGGTCTAGTAGACAAATCATTCATTTATCTTTGACAATGTATATACCTATGTTTGTATAAATAAGGAAACAAGTCGGAAAATATTTGGTGAAAATTTATAGTTTCAATGTAACTGTCGTGTGAACGCATTATTATGCCCACGTGGTATGAGTAACTCGACAGAATGAACGTGCCGAGAGCAAAGTGTATGCAAACATTACTCTTGCCCCTGCCTCCAACGCAACCCTTTTATCTTGAGGGTGGAAATCCGGTTTGCCCCGAAAGATCCAGCAAGGTCATGTAGAGACAACACACCTGAAACGGAAGTGCGCGAGGGGTCGAGCCCGCAGGAACCGGTTCGCTCGCTGAGTCAGTGTTGCCAACCTGCGCCACGGTTCCTGGGACGTATTTGCGAGGAGGTGTTGGTGGGACTGCTGCTCCTCACACTTGTCTTCGTAACGCACAAGCACCTATTACTACGCTGTGTTTATAAATAATTTTTTTCAACCTCCCCCCCACCTCCCCACAGTTTTCCTCGGAGATCAACTTCATACCAAAGGAGATGCGACGCGAACACTCCATGTGACTGACTCAGCTTTCCTTATTTAGCAATCTGGTGTAATTGTGATGTCGCAAAATGCAGAAATACTCAGTAAAAGAATCAGGATTGATTAGTGTCGGGTCGTATTTGTTTCGACTCATTTGCGCTAAAATTTCGAAAGCTACTTTGTCGAGTTGGTCTTCCTTTTTTTAGTGTCTGAGTTATGATGATAACTATATATAACGAACGTCTTCTCATTTCCTTTATCTTGAATATGCCAGAAAACAGTTTGGATCAGCTTGTTTCATTTGCCCTTTGAGCTGTCGTTATCTCTAAGTAGTTACCATTGGCTGTCGTATTATGACAACACAAGACGAGGCTTACGTAACGTAAATAAACCAATATTCGTACGCGAATTAAAGCCGAAATAAGGTTTTTGTGTAGGAAATTATATAGCAAAATAATGAGGTCTTAGTTTGACAGCACGACATTTTCAAGCTAAGCACCTCATGCGTATTGCTAGTTGGGATGAAATTTCTTGTTGTTGATTTAAAGTTTCCTTCTAGGATATCTTTGGAATTCGTAGACTTGCATTGATGGTGTTTGGAAGCCTTTTGGGTGCTTTACTTTACTTCGGTCTGTGGAATAAAAATTAAGATTTACTTTGAACATAACTTACGGCGCACGCTTGTCAGTTTTTTTGGCCGCACTTTTGCGACGTCTCCCTCTGTTGCCCACACCACCCACCACACACCACCCCCGTCACTGACGAGTGTTACCCGTTGTCGAAGATAACATCAGCCTGGAGCGAGCATTCTGCCAACCATCAGATAGCGCCACATTCATCACGCCGCGTTCCTCCTGCTGAAGTATTTATGGCGTCCAAGCCGTCTTCATTATCTGCTACTGAATTCAAACTAATGTCTCGCCCCTATCCTTGCCAATCGACAGTGCAGGGGAAGGATTTGTTTGTGGAACAGTATCTGACGATTTGTATTCGACCACGTAGCTGACATGTGCCCGTATTTTCCCGTGAAACGAGTTCAACAGCCGAATTAGCTATAATATCGTTTTCCCTGCATTACATAAATAATTATCAATTCTTGAGTTGTAATGAATATACATATGATTCTATTTTAAATAAAATTCGATATGTGTACATTTAATAACTAAAAAAATTAATAAATGTCTGTATTATTAATCGAGAATGCCCAACGGAACAACGTCATTAGCTCCCGGCGTAACACTGAAAGCATCACTTAGCAACAGTAAACTGAAGAAAAAAAAAGTAAAATGTGTTGTGAATATAGCTAAGTTGCTGCTGCTTTTTTGACTACTATGCATTACTACATGCACTTAAGATTCCGTCAATGCTTGAGGTAAGTTATGTTATTATCAAGATAAATATTCCAGATTGTCGGGGGAGTTTTTCGCGTGGTTTGTTTACAGAATTTCATGAAAAAAATTACTATATTATTGTTCTTGATATTAGAAAAATTTATCTATATAAAAAATGTCGGGAAAGTAAAGCGAAAACATAAAATAATATTCTGCCATACGTTACGTGAGCCGCGGTCTAATATTATAAGATGACTTCATCCAACGTCTCTTAAGTTTCATCCGCGTATTGCTTTCTC
>CM067378.1:31073096-31156470 GCA_034510155.1 Eucriotettix oculatus | reverse complement strand
ATCACCGAAATGTATAACTTGCGAACGACTACCCTAGGGGGAGGGAGTGGAATTCGTGGAATTTTTATGTTTAATAAAGGCTCATATTTGAATCGAAAAATAATTATTGAGATCAATTACTAGTTTTTCCCCGACAATATTTTTGTAAACTTTGGGGGGGAGGTGTGAAAATTTAGCCATATGAAAATAACAAGGAAATATCGGTGTAAAGGTGGTCTCTTTGTTGCATTATGACCTTTAATATGTAATTTAAGTATAAATTCATCCCTTAGTGGGAAAGAAAGAAATTTTATTTTGTTAGAGTAATGAAAATATTTGTAGTCCTGCTATTTTACCGGAAGTATTTTTGACTCTATCGAGATACTGGGAGGTTCATATTGTGACGTTTACGATGCCGGTTACGTCATAAGGTGACCAATAATTAAATAATTTACAGGGATATTCTAAGTAAATACCTGGGCAACTTCGGGACCCCAGCTAGTAAGTAAATAAATAACTTTCGGGCAGTAGAAGTACGAGATCGGTTCATATGGAGCCTAAGACAAAAGAAGACTTAAAAATAACAAATAAGATATAGCATCTGGCAAAACATGTGAAGTTAATTCTTTTTTCTGTATGTAAACCAAATCAGAATACATTCGTCTGTAAAATGTATTGTTTTAGAAGCTAAATATATCGTATGGAACAGAAACAAATATCTTTTGATCTAGATTTATTCGCAGCCAGACTCCTGTTGCAAAAATAGAAACCACAGGTTTTCAATTAACGTGCGCAGCCATGCGTCTTGACAATGGAGCCATTGAAAGCTTTATTCAACAAAGGATTGTTTATATAAGGATACATTAGATGAAGGGAAACTGAGTGACTGAAAATGCGTACTCAATATGACTAACTTGAAAATTTTTTGACAGCCGTAGTGAAATTGGAAGTTCCAAATATATAAGTAATAAAGTATTATTGTAATCAATTTATATGAACAGGGTGCATGTATACTGGTTTTATTAGGTATAGGTATTGTAGCAAGGCTGATATGATTCCTGAATGAAGCGAATCTTGTGATAATTCCTTATTAGTTGAATGCGAGGATATTTGTCTCATTCTTTGATACATACACAAAACGATTTGCAGGAAACTATAAAACATTTTCCCTTATTTTACAAGAAAATGTTTCTTTCGAACTCTGAATCGAGTTGGAATACAATTCTACAACAATAGTAACATTTCACAGTTTACTGATTTAAATTATAATGAATTATTTCTATTTCTACAGGAATACTAAACTGCAACAAGAACAAAATTTCGTATTTAAATGATACTTAATTATTTTTGTGTGGACGAAATATTTTTTTCAATTGCCGTACTATTTAAAATCTCTTTCGGTATTTCAGTCGTTATTTTGTTTGTGTCTTAATTATTCCCAAAATGTTGAATATGTACCGTTCTACTTTGAGATATTGAAAAATTACTGCAATTCTACAGATTTAGGAATCACTTTTTATTCTCACTATTTTAATATTCTTCGCGACATCAAGTCAGAATTATCTGCATTCTGTATTTCAAGGTAGCATATATTTGAAGGACATGCGTAAAAAATTTGCGTCGTGGACTGCATCCAACGACTGTTAAATATATGTCAATATTGTTTACTGTTATACTGTCTGGATTTTAAATTTATAATATTTAGGATTCTGTTGATAAGTATTAAATGTATCATTTTGTACAACTACACTGTATTTCAGTACATAAATTACCTGTTTAAATATTCAATGCCCCTCGCATTAAAATTTGGTCCACATTGTTTTCACTATAAATTTCAAGAATTGGGGTGATCTACTTGTAATTGGTAAAAATTGATACCAGCTCATAACTATTTAGTTGTTATTATAATTTATCTCATTATTGCTACTCAAAAGAGACCTGTAATTTCATTGAAGCATAAAATGGTTTTTAGTTCGACTAAACACCACAACACTGAACTTCATAGATTCTTCCAGAACAGAGTCAGCGGACAATTTAATCTTTATGAAATATTTTCAATACTTACATTGCGTGACATCATAAATAGACGATGGCGGTTTACAGAGAGAAACGTGACTGCATTGAGTTTTATATATTTGGAAATATCGCCCTGGAGAAACAATGTTGATCTGGATAATACATGTGTAAAGCGAACCTCATATAAAATTGCTCTTTCCTACCATAGTCAACCTGAAACAATCGCTGTTAATGTGATTGTGATTCTGGAAGATAGTCGGCAGATTATTATCCAAATAATTTGGGGATATATATTTTTGCATCCGAGTTTTTTTTATCTTAGTAAATGAACATGAAACGGATTGTTTATAGTTTTGCCGCAACTTCTCAGATACGATCATTAAGTGGAATAATGTAGAGTACTTCAAGAAAACCTTGAAATGACCAAAGTGATGAAACCTGTGTATATGAGTGTGATACTGAAAACTAGAAATTCTTCTGAATCCAATAGTCCATCGTTACTCCGTCCGACGGAAGCCCAGAAAGTGAAAAAAGATGTCAAGTACATGCTCTTCTGTTTTTCGATACTGAAGGAATTATTCATAAGGGGTTCGTCCGCTCTGGTCACTTCGTGAATGTAGCATTCTGTCTTGATGTCCTGACGCGGTTGAGGGAGAACGTGAGGTGAAAACACCCCGAAAAGTGTGCAAGTCGATTGGTTCCCCGACCATGACAATGAGAGGTCACACGCTTCGTAAATCAGGCAAGAATTTCTGACGATAAACGCTTTTTACATGACTCTCTACTGATGTCTTCCTAGTCCTGTCATCAGCTTGAATATTTGCCACCGTTGAGGACATTTCAAGCAGATTCGCTGATGATTCTAAAGATACAGTGCAACCACTCTTGAATTAATTTATTTTACCTTTCTTTGTTTTCCACAATATCCGTTCTTCATTAAATTCATACAAATTATGTCTTCAAAAATATGAAACAATATTTTAAATGAGCCTTTCTTCAAATTTATAGTTAATGGACTGTTGAGGAGGATGGCTCCTTGGTTGGGGCAACAGCATAGGGCTGAAGTGACCAAACCGTGGTGCAAACTTTAAATATGTAACATGTTGTGTTACCGCTTGTGGAATTTGTGAATAAAATTGGAGTAAGGGCATTAAATGGACGGGAATTCTGAGAGTATTGTGAGTTGTTAGAATTGGAGTTCACTGTGAAGAGTGCTGGCTATCAAGAGGCCTGCTTCAGAATAGATTTTGGAAATTGAAAAATGCTGTTTCTAATATTTTTAGAACAAGAAAATGAATTCCTGTTGACAGAACCATATTATTTGCCTACAACTTGCTAGGGTCTGATTACGGACTAAGGAGCCATAGGGATAAGAAGAGAAGGCTATTCGATTTGGCATTTTTAGTTGATATTACGACCATCTCAGTGAACTAAATTTAAAACTGCAAGGCAATTATAAATTACTTCCCAGTTTAGTAAATAGCATTGCATCATTTGAAATTAAATTTAAATTAATAATTTCTCATTTAGATAATGAAGATTTGAGTACATTTCAATGCTTGAAAGCTGAGGTTAATAGCAATTTCATATCGAAGAATTCAAGATATAGCAAAAGACATTTGAACGCCGTTTCATGATTTTGTGAAACACAAAAATTGCATCCTCCCCCTTATAAAACCCATTTTCTTACGGGACAAAATAGAATCCAGATGCCTAGCAATGAACAGATTGAATTTATTGATTTAAAAACAAATACATTCTCAAAAATTAAATTTGATGAGCTTTTCCGGATCAATTTGTAAAACATTAACTGTTTAGGAACGACATACAGATGTGAACATGCATTTTCTTAAAAAAAATGAATTAAACCAAAAAATTCGAAGAATTCTCTGCTGCTCTCGTTAACAAATTTAACATAAAACATTAAAAGATTAGCGAAATTTAAACATTTCATTAATTGAAAGTAAGGTTTACGAGCCGTAATATATATTAAAATACAATCATTTAACCTAGTTTATAATGACCTTAATTGTGTGAATAATTATAGGTTATTAAATATATGTCAGGTCCAGGAGTTCTTCTGATAAACAGAGAAAACAGACAACTCCAATTTCCAAGCTGACCTTGCTCACAGTGCCACCAACTTTAGTCCAGAGTTATCTTCCCCAAACGAGACTCTTTGTCAGCTATCACCCTTTCGTACAGGTACATCGTTCTTCATTAATTTAACTGCGTCAAAGTTATTCCTTTTCCTCCCCTAAGAGAAGAAGATTCAATTCTCATATCTATTTACAAACAACTAACGTAAGACGCTATAAAATATGCTCGAGTTATTGACACATTTGTCGTATGACAGCAAATTGGCGCTTGGTATTCCAAAGGTTGACAACCAGAGGCATAGGGTGAATTATCCAGTGAATGGACGCAATGGATTCTGGTTCTCAGATTTGTGATTACAGTATTATCTTATCCTCCACCAAAGCCGCTTTTGTTGATAATGAAATTTTTGTGTAATGGTTAATATATTTCATCAGTCTGTGATCCAGTAGAAATAAATTTATTTTTAAAAAAGCATTAAAGTACAAATACCCTGTAATATGATGAATATACATCGGACCTCAAGTACAAAAAAGCTTTACAAACACAATGGTTATATAAACAGTTTACTATATTAAATAAAATTTCTCTATAATTTATTTACTCTGGGGTTTCTTAACTTTGGAAGAAATTATTTCCTCCCACCCTTTTAATATCAACCATTAATTTACTTTGAACTTACTGCTACCACAGCTGACAACGACACGTTTTGAAATAGCAAGACCAAATTGAGGTAACTTCTACAGCAGCCGGAAACATCTTGGATCTGCAATGTTATTCTGAAGTTTAGTCTGATTTATGTCATTTGATTATACATTTCCAATATTAATAGTGCAATATTTTATTATTTTGTTCTTGGCTCAGTAGCCTTTTAGAGCTTTGGCCTCTCGTATAACATATTTAGGATTTGGGACGAACACAGACATTTTTGCCCCTGTCGCGATTTGAACCAGGAGTCTCTGTGATGGGAGGCTGTGAACACAGACAACTACACCACATGTGGTTGGCAGCGAAATATATAGCTGAATTAAAAACAAAAAATTCAATAAAATAAAAGTGACTATAATTTGATGGACAATATGACGTAGAAGTTCAATTATTTTGAGAAGATATTGTTTGAGGTACGCAATTGCGTATCATAAATTTAATACAGTTTTTGTATTAAATATATTTAATGTTTATAAAAGATGTAAAAAACGTTAGATGTAAGTTAGACGGAGTTGGGACCATGAATGAATGCGATTTGTTATTTAAATGACGAATTACGAGCCATTTTATCGATCAGATGGGAAACATGATGGTTTGCGGATTACCTCATTGGACGGAGTTGAACTGTTTCAGAACTTCCGACAACATAGGGTGACAGAAAGTAATTACTTTTAATATATCTTGTCAACCCGGTAAACACGAGAACAGACCTGGATGCACAACTGTCTGTCCTGAGTCCCAACGAAGACAGGAAATTATTGTTAACAAATGAACAAAGCGGACACTTTTTCCTGCAAGCCCGAAAGTCTGAACAAAACAGACATCTACCCTTTACAAAAGAAGGTTACTCCGAAAATTCATTACCTTAAGCATGGAGATATCCCGTTGAGTGAGGTCTCCAAAATTTGGCTAGCAAACGTCGAAAAAATATGGTTCCAGTTTCTCCTTCTATAGGGAGAATGAAAAAATACCACACCCACAACTTAAAAGGGGATAAAATTTCAAGTTTGTTGGCGCAGCTTAAGAAGAAAACTGAAGAACATCTTCGAGAGTGGTGATTCTGTTATTTTGTTCAGTTAATTTTGAAGAGATGCGGAGATTTAGTTACGGCGATAGAGTCATCAATTAAGTTCGCTTCCAGACACACATTCAGTTTAATTTGTTCAGAGAGATATTTACGGCTGAATTCTTAATCATTCATGCACACTGGAGATGCTTATTTGCTGTTCAATCAACACACGACCTTCATAACAAATGCAGCCTTCAAGTCTATCTCCAACCCCGGACGGCAATAAATCAACGGACCATCCAGCTATGATGACCAACAGCACACGGTGTTGTACTAACTTCTATCCCCTCTGGATTTTTTTGTTTAACTTCATTTTCGTAATTTCCCCCAGATATTCCATGAGATAATAATTCATGTTCCCGATAATTCTAGCGGGGATAAATTAAAAATGGATCTTAATTAAATTATTTTGTTAATTATATACAAATACTTATTATTTATGACTTTCCCTTAATTTAAATATAAAAATTATAAGTTCTTTAACCTTCGCACAGTGCGTTATAATTTCTCCTCTCCAATAACGTTCATAACAAGCACCACATGTTTCATACATTATTTGCTACATAAACCTTTTGCCAACATGCAGAAAATGGTAAAATATTATAACGCAAAACTGATTTCTTATTACTTCGGCATGACGTTCTGTCAAAATTTTAAATTAACTTTGACAACTTATTTACTAAAGAACACAAACGAATTTTAGGTATTAGTTTTATGATACAAATGAAAATAAATGACCCTAATTATAAGAATTTGTATATGAATACTGTGGTTGTATACATTTTAAATGCAATAAAGTAGCAGCTATTGCTATACAGCAGTAATTTTAACACAGAGATATTTACGTGGTTACAACGATTTGCAACAATGTATTTCTAATGCGTGTAGAGTGAGTGACCCTCGTAAGTGTGTGTATTGAATAAGAACATCTGCCTTCGTTCCATCTCTTCCATTACACGGGCGTCCGTCCACGGAAACGAAAGGTTTTCTCTGGAATTGACCAGCAACTGCGGAGCGAGAAATCGCCTCAGCGCTTCTCTCTTCCTGAAATTAACACGCAGAAGAAAAACGAAGGGCTAGGCCCTCAGGCTGTCCAATATCTGCTATCCAGTTCGTAGATATGGCGCAAAGAACCACGTATCATCTCAATGTATCCACCATTCAAAAGTTACTTATTCTTTTCACTTAAGGAATTTGTAATTACAGTCCTGAAATTTAAATTAGTGGACTTGCAGAATATTACTTTTGTAATTATCACAAACTGATCAAAGAAAGTCTCTTGCAGGCGAGAAGGAAGCGAATACTTTTGCATAATTTGTTTTTTATTAGAAGTCTTTAATTGTAAACTAACCCAACTCTAAATACATTGTCTATTTTATTTTATACATGTTACTTTGTATTACATATTAAAGTTAATAAAAGCTTCTGATTAAAGATTTATATAAAAAATTATTGGTATTACGTAATTAGAATGAACATCGCTTACACATTTTCGAATAATACAACAATTGTTATACAAAAATACGAATTTATCGTTCAGTAAACGGTAATTCTTTGGCTGTGTGAAATATGTCTTTATGATTTACTAATTTAATGCATTAAGAACCGCAAAAGTGTCCAATGTACCTATAATATTGGAAATATACAAGTAAAACCAACGATCAAGATATGATGGTATTGTTCATTACATTTTATATAAATTTTGTATTTCGAATAAAGACTCATACACGATACATAATTACTTTTTTAATATTTATTCCAGTTTCTCCTTCGATAGGGATAATGAAAAACTTAACGCGCCCACAACTTACAAGGGGGTAAAATTTAATGTGCGGTGGCGGAGCTTAAAAAATAAAACTGAATAACGTTTTCGAGAGTGGTGATTTGATTATTTCGTTATTTTCTTTAAAGAACATATTAATTATCTCGCTGAATGTATTAATTTTTGAAACATTAAATTAATTTTATTGGGTGTGGGTGGGAGGAATTCCACCTAGTGGAGAATCAATAATGGTCACGCCATACCTAGAGAACAACTTTACCGATTTCATTAATCTTTATCATAAGTTTTCTAATACTCCGTACAAGGCTCTTACGGAAAGAAAAATTAAGAAAATCGCGCAAAAAATTTAAAAATTTCTGAAAACGTAATTATGAGGTTTCTTTACATCAGCGCGTTTCAATCTCAATTGGAATGCGGGTTGCTTATTATCTTGATGTGCTATGCTCCGAAACGGCTCAATGGATTTTATATGCGATGTAAGTAAAAACTCATCCCTTAAGTGGGGAAGAAATCTTATTCTATCAGAGTACTGAAAATATTTTTAGTCTTATTGTACCGGGAGTATTTTTGACTGCCGAGATACTGTGAGTATATTTGAGGTTCATATTGTGACGTTTTAGATTCCAGTTTAGTCATGTGTTGACGAAGAATAAAATAATGCACCGGGATAATATAAATAAATATCTGCTAGTTAACTCTGGGATGAAGTACAATTTAAGTTGAATATTGAATTTCATTACGCCGGGAGTAGACAGAAATCTAGGTATATTTAATCTTATTGTCTTTGACCCCCTCCACCCTTGCTTCCACCTGACTCTGGGGCTGAAGAAGAATCTATGTTACATGGTGACATGCAGTATTGAACTTAACCACTGCCATGACCCGAATTCGGCAAAAAAATTTATTGTTTTCGTTTAATTTTTTTTACACCCATCAGTCTGAATTGGGTTGTAAACCAATGATAGCCTCGGAAAAACAGGATGGACACACAAATACACGACCCAGCAAGAATAAGGAATTAAAAATACGAACTAGGAATGTGTTATCCCTGTATGGAACCGCGCCATAGAACAACTTAGAAAGACACCTGCAAAATTATAAGGTCGATATAACAGCATTACAGGAAATAAGATGGACAGGACAGGACAAACTGAAAAGGAACAACAGTAATCTTTACTATAGCTGTAAAAAAAGAAAACCTGAGTTTGCATGCGGTTTTATAGTAAATGCTAGAATAAAACACTTAATAATGGATTTAAAACCAATTAATCACAGAACATGCATCCTTAGGTAAGAGCGAGATTTAATAATATGACTTACAGAGGATAAATGTGGCAATATTAAAGACCAATTCTACGAAGAACTAGAACGAGTGTGTTGGGAACTTCCCAAACAATGATATAGAATTAATTATTGAAGATTTTAATGCAAAAGTGGGATATGATGACCAAGACAACATAGTTTAGGAAAATATGAGTTGCATGAAGAAAGTAACAATAACGGTACAACATTGATTGGATTAGCGAGTTCATTAAATATGATGATTGGAAGTACTATTTTTCCCCATAAAAGAATTCACCTAGCAACTTGGAGGTCCCCTAACAATAAGACATACAATCAAAGTGACCATGTGTTGATAAATGCTAGACATAATACCAACATGGTGGATGTTATAAGTTACAGAGGGGCTAATCTAGACACAGACCGTTATATGTTATAAGCTAGAATAAGAGAAAAAATAAATACATATAAATATAATTAAACAATTGATGACCTATTACTGATCTTTATTATAAATTTTCTTGTAACAACGCTTCGGCAGGTTTTAAAGCTTTCTTCAGGTTTTTTCCTCCACGTAGAGGGAAATGTACTGAAAATTAACCCTAGGGCGGTGAAATAGAAACAGATTTTTTAAAACATATATGGAAACAAAAACTTACCACAAAAATGTCAAAACGTAACAAAACTTTCATCAGAAGTCCAACAATATGGTAGAGATCCGAGACAACAAGTAAGTAACACTTCAACTCCTTTCCCACACGTAATTATTGCCAGACTGAATATTGGCCAGGAATCCCTGCCAATGGCAATGGAGTGACAAAGAGTAACGGGAAGCGCCAGATGTCAAATATTTAAGTAACAAGAGGGAAAGGAATTATAGAGAACACTAGTAGTAAATGAACACAGTTAAACTAAAACAATAAAATGAAAATTATAGATAAGAATACAAAAAATTAAGAAAATAACGTGCTATAAGTATAACTTAAATGACTCGTGTCATTTTGCGAACTGAACGTTTTTTTAGTGTTTCTAATGTGTATCATTTCTGATAAGTTCCTTTTGTATAAATTTTGTTCAAAATCAAGAATTTCAACCTTTTCCCGGTTAAAATCGTGTTTCTCCAGTAACCTATGTGTGGTTACTATGGATCGTCATTTTGTAGTTGTTCTTATGTTCCTTAAGTCTAGTTCGTAACGCAAGAGATTTTACCCAGTAGGTGGGAAGAAGGATTGGTATGCCCTATCTACAAGAAAGGTGATCGCCTCCAATGTGAAAATTATCGCGGCGTTACGTTGCTAAACGTTAAATATAAGATCTTTTCAAATGAACTCTAAAAAATTGCAATTCTATATAGAATAGATTCAGTGTGGATTCCGGTCTGGAAAGTACACCTCAGACCACCTACATACAATAAGGTAAATTTTGGAAAAGTTTAATGAATATGGGTTTAACACACACTATTTATTTGTGGATTTCAAGATTCGAAACCATAAATAGGAAAGAGCTGTTCAGGGCTATGGGAGAATTTAATATCCCCAGGAAACTAATACGGTTGACGGAGCTCACTAAAAAATGTAAAGGGCAGAGTGAAGGTTCTTATTGGAACATCTGAATCCTTCAATACACGTAAAGACCTGAGACAAAATTTCCTATCATACTTACTTTTCAAAATAGCCCTAGAAAAAGGTACTGTAAGAGACGCAGAACTGGAGGTTAGAGAAACTGTACTACATAAATCAATAAAATGCTAGGATTCGCTGATGAAGTAATGCTAATAGGAAGACAGGAGAAATCAATAAGGAATGCGTATGTAAAACTAGAGTCTGCAGAATCCAAATTAGGGTTAAAGTTAACTACAATAAAACAAAATACATGGAAACCTCCAATAATGGAAATATTTCCATGAATGATATTAACACAGAAAAAGTTAATAAATTCAAGTACTCAGGAGCAATACTAACTTGTGACAACAACAACTCCATAGAAATTAACCACAAAATAAGCCAAGAATATAAAAGTTACTACATCCTAAAATAGTTAATGATGTCAAAAAGGATAAGACGACAGACAAAAATAAAAATGGATACAACTTGAAGCGCAGTAGAACTCGCGTCCAATTTTTTTTTATTATTTACGGAAATTTAAATAACAAATATTTCGGCATGAGCAAGTCGTTGGCCAGGAAGAAGGGGTTTTTCGGCGCGCCGTCTTGGCGTCTCGGAATCAAAACAAAGGGACTGCGGCTGACACTGGGACCATAAAGCTCAGACATCTCGTCGCCGGTTTCGGAATGTCCTAATCTGCCTAGAAATTTGGTAACCGGGTGGCGTGTGTTCCCCAAATGAAACAAGGGATATTATTGGAGAATATCCATCCCTGCCACCTTAGTAATAGGTGTCGGATTAGTGGGGACAAGGTTTTAAAGAGGCTGACGGAGACAATTTTGGAGAGATTTCTGGTGATACAATGTGGTGGCGAAAGGAGATTGGCAGCAGAGTGGTGGAGTGAGGAGATTTAGTGCGAGAGCAGATTGGTGAGGTGGCAGTGGAGAGGTGGACCATGCTTTGATCAGTCGAGGAAGCAGAGAAGAAAGGTCTTAACAAGGGAAGAAAGAGGAAAAAACGGAGTTTCCTCAATTCCGGCAGCACGACTTTGTGCTATTGTCGACCGGTCGCTTCAAGCTCCACAACACGGAAGTTACAGCAAGACGCATATGAAAACAACTCAGGTTCCTCAACGAACGGAAAATCTGCTACACGTGGTCACCCAAACCATAATTACCTTGAGATCTTTAATATAACCCCATTTTAATTCATTATTTTTGAACATAATAAATACACGCAAGACCCATATTCAAATTATTGTTTACAATTAATAAATGTATATATTTAAACCCAATTATTAAATTAATTAATTAATATTCCCCCATCATTTACAAACTTTAATACGGCCTGTAGTCGTATATGGATGTGAGACTTGGACACTCAAAAAATGATGGAGAAAAATTAAAAATAATCGAAATGACTACATATGTAAACTACAAAAATAAAATGTTATATATGATATGTATATTTTATCTGTCTTTAAATCCTTTGTTCCTTTAAAATAAATATTCTCCGCATATAGTACAAGTATTTAAGATGACTGCTTAAACCATGGAAGTACATTTAAGAAGTAACTACTTAAGTGTTTGAATAGCTTAGCGGTCGTTTAAAATGTTCCTCCTTCAACAAAATAACCCGTTCCTCCGGGTCGCGTAGCAACACAAAAGTCTGTAATTACGTGCCAGAGTTGCGGTTGCTGTTCAAAGTGCCGAGCGTCCAGCGAGTTTCTCGTGACAAAGAGCTTCGTAACCACAACAGCCAGTTCAACCAGTTCCGAAGAACAGCAACTAGCCGTAACTATAGTTACTAAACTCCTCTACACTATTGATAGCTCATAGAAGAGAAATTCTCTTACTCGAGCCAAAATAATACGGCCGGGAGATTATTGTAAAGAACGAACAACGTTTTTTGTACATATCTCAAAATATTAAAAACGTTGTCTGTATAAAACCAAAAAATTTACAAAAATACAAATTCAAAACAATAAATTAAAAAAATTCGCACGTTGGGCACAATCTTCTTATGCTATTAAAGGGGAGTTGCCTGTTTCAGGATCACCCTTATGTGGCCTGTTAACCAAAAAGAAGTGAAATATGTGAGTTACTTGTAGTTATTTTATGAAATCTTAAACTCGTCTCCCGTCATTCGGATGGGCGTGAGAATAGTACCCAATGACCGACCAACCTGATGCAGGTTTTCTATAGTTTTCCCTGCATCTCTTTAGGTGAAACACCTGGTAGGATCCTTAAACCACAGCCCGGGAGCCCTAGTCAACCCTTGGCTACCTTGCTCTGCCTTCAGCATCCCCCTTTTCAATTCCCTTCCTGTGCTATTAAAGGGGAGTTGCCTATTTTAGGATCACCCTCATGAAGCTTGTTACCCCCCCCCCCCAATCCAACAAAAATGCTGTAACTCTATTGGATTATCAACAGAATTTTTCTTCCCGTACCCTGCTTAGGTGAACAGTGTGTGTGGATGTCTTCCTTAGCAGGTTACTAGAAAATTTAGAATGATAAAATGTGTCCTCATTACTGGTATTTTTGTTTTCCATATATATTTGATAGTAATAGGAGTTCAAATAGAGGCGAAATTATATTTTCCTGTATTCTCTATTCCTTGCTATTTATTCTCTATAGAAAAGTGGAATTTATTTTGGTATAAGGATATTTTCTACTACTCCTTACTTCTAACATGATTTTCCTTTGTGAAATTATTAAAATGCTGTGAGTTACTCTCATTGATTATAAATTAGCTTTTAATCACTTGAAATGTAGGAATGAAAGGATTAAAAAACTATGTTATAAAAGGTAAATTCCAAAGAAAATAAATCGAAATTGAAAGCGAAATGAAACAGTGAAATAAGCTATTATTATGAGAAAAACTGTGGATACTATTGGAAAAAATTATCGGTTCATTTAAAAATTAATTCACGCATCCCTACATCTGCAGATCAACAGATAAATCGATTAAATTAATTTTTTGATCAAATGAAAACTTATTGAATTAGTAATGATTTAAATGTAGACACACGAATTATTTACGTCCAGTAAGAGCAAGTAATTAATTCAAATGTTAACTGTTTTACGGAGACAATGCCATTTCCCTCTGAACTACAGAGTTAACTTGGTCCTGTAAATATTTAATAGCAGCCACTTCAAGTGGAAGCAACTAAAGAGGGTGTCTGAAGATGGGTTTACTTCACGCTGAGGACAATTAACCGAACTTTCCTGTAAGTTGAAAATTTAATACTTTCCGACTATATTGTTGCACTTAGGTTTTCTTTATATTTTAGTGTTAAAAGCCTGATAATTATTTACTTAGATGCGATACACGGAATTTTTTTTATAAAAAAGTATCATTGTTATAGTTTTAAATTGTAGAAAAAATTTCAAAGACAAAGCTTAGTAAAATGTAAACAAACTTGATGAGTATTAACATTAAAAATATATCAAACCATTGAAAGGTTATACGGGATTAATATAAGGGTTTTATCACTTTTATTAATATTGTAATATACTTTTTTTTGTATATATAACATTTATTAATTTAAAATACAAATAAGATCAATTTTAATAATTTTGATTATTAATTTAAGTGAAGACACGGGCTTAATCCCAGGGGATTTAGGGTCTCTCAAGAGATGGAGTATGCATCAGCTGAAAATAGAAAGAAAATAATTGAATGTTAATTTTATTCAGAGCAATGAGCAAGTTTCACAAATTTTAGATCGCTTACCCACAATTACTGGCCCAACAAACATCCACCTCTCGAATGTTTGTGCGTCTCTGGATATCTGCTCTCTGCTCCACACGCCTCCCTTCTGGGGTCTGATGCACTCGCCTCCCTTCTGCGGTCTGATCACTCGCCTGCCTTCTGGGGTCGAGCCACGTCCTCTCGGGTCTGATCTGGTCTGGTCGCCTCCCTTCTCGGGTCTGCTCTCGTCTGGTCTGCCACTCTGAGGTCTCTACCACGATCTGATCAACTCGCCTCCCTTCTCGGGTCTGGACTGCCCCTCTCTGATCTCGAGCCACCCATCGGCTTCCCTTATAAAGCTTCTGACGGGACTTCCCCTATTTCTTAACATTTCGGGGTTCCCCGCCCTCATTTTTCCCGCGGGGGTTCACCATCGTCATTTTTTATACAGGCAAAGCGGGCCTTCCCCGCGGGGAAAAACAATCTTTCGGCCGACTATCCATTGTTGTTGGCCGAACTGCGCCTCATAACGCCACAACCTTACAAAATCCCCTTTCTTATCACAATATATTATTTTTATTTATATTAATCACTCGTTTCCAGTTGAGGAAATGATTTACATTTGAATAGTTAAAAAAAGAAAACAATAACGAAATGAATAAAAAAAACTACATTATGATGAAGGTTTTTTTCTTCTCAGTTAGTTTTAAAAAGAATAAAATTATATTAAATGCATGAATTGGAATTGCGTTAAACATCTAATCCAAGGGTAGTCCTACGTGGCAGAATCGGAAAACATTAAACTATACAGCTAAAATTAGTGATATGGCTATGCGACGTATATATGGACAACTTAGTGTCCGCATGACCTCAGAACTAATGACTGGAAACTTCTGTGGCAGGTCGGCTGTCGTAGGTACAGTGTTGACAGTGTTGAGAGGATCCCAGATGGTAGTGCCAGACCCGCTTCAGCTAGCTTGATGCTCCAAGTGAGAATATTTCAGACTGGTAATGCACCTTACAGCCTCTCTCTACTGAGCCTAAAATCTGAAAAGCTTAATACTGAGCTGTAATGTATTAAATACGCGAAGTAAAATTTTAAGTTTTTGAATCTGCTTTCCTGGCTGTGTGGGTGGCACTCGACTTCCTTAGGACAAAAGGATGACCCTTCCGGTTGAATGTGGAAGAGTGATGAGGTATTGAAAACGAGTTGGCTAGAGGGAAGAAGAAGGAAAAACTAAGTTTTCCCCAATTACTGACAGTACCAGGTTCAACCCACTTTCCGCCGGCAGAGGGAAAATTTACAATTCAACCCGAAGGAGTTCCGGTGGCCTAGTAACTTGCATCAAGACAGGAATGATGATAAAACAGGTTCGTCAACTGAACGAAATCTTTGCTGCACGTGGTTACCCTAATAAGTAATTTACCCTGATATTAAACACCGTCCCCTTGAATTAATCTATCTGTTTGTAATAGCACGCAGGACCTGTATTAAGTGTGTGTTTGTTTTTAATAAAATTATTATATTTTATCGTAAAGCAAGTAAGTTTATTAAATAAATTTTAAGAAATCCCTAATGATTTACAACCTTGTAATCGTTATACTTTCAAAAACTCAACAAAGTCCCACCAACAATTATTTCACAAATAATGAGTGGTTCTTCACGTATAGAATTTACAGTTTGCATTGTAGACCGCCATTGATGTAATGTGCGCATTGCCGAGAAAGAAGAATGTTAAATCACAGTGAATTTTACTGAAACACACATTGTACATAGGGTCATATTTAATATTATAATTAGTAGAAGAATATAAGAGCCCTGTAATCTATTCCCTGGTATATTTTCTCACTATTACTAATAAATTATGTTTTATTAAATTTTATTGTTAATATTTGTTTGTCCCCAATAAGTTTTGAGAACCTGAATATAGTTTTATAGTAGTCACGTATCTGAGCATAATTGAAAGAAAATGTAAATTGAAAGGTATCACGCGCAGTGTAATATCATCGGCAAGGTCGGGCTTAAGGTGATTTTAACAAAATTAAATGCTATGAAAAGTCAGCTTTTCTAGCGTAATCATCGTGCATCTGAGGTGCATATATGCATGCCTAGGAATACTGAAGGTGCGCCTCGTGCCTTGCATAGCAGAGACTGCACGCTTTAGATTTCAGAGATGAGTCGTTGTGGTATTCCAGTCATGCTCCTGCGCTAACGAACATGTCCCGCAGCAGCCAGATATTATAAATAATTGCACGTCCTTGCAGATTTACGAAGTGAGAGTGGATCACGGGATTAATGAATTTTCCTTGAAAACGGAATGAGAACTCACATCAAACGATTACGTTTCATACCAATTATCCTTATAACGACAAACTATTAACTACTTTGTTATTAAATTTAAATGATCTGATTATAGAACAATAAAGTTTTTTAAAAAATTAATAGTTTAGTAAACACAATCACTGGTCTGTTTAGAAAACACTCGGCCGTTTCATTGTGGAACTTGTGTTTCTAGCAGCACTATGCACGTACTATAAATAAGGAATTTAAAATAATAATATTTCTGATGGAAGTAAATAATTGCAATTTTTGTACGTCAAGACCATAAAAATTAAAAAAATCAAATATATACTTAGAGTTCATATCAATATACAGAGTATTAAGTGAGTTTTCTGTAATGTACGTGTATCGGTAAACATTTCTCCTTTTACATAATTTCCCTTTTGGTCTTTTTGGAAGTCTTTCGGTCATACTCGTTGCAGTTGTCTGATTTTAGGGTCAGTAGTATTATAAGGCCGGCGCACATTGGAGAAACATGATTAATGAAAACCGATACAAAAGTTGGCACAGGAACGTGCACACTGGGTAAAAACAGGGTTTCATGAAACAGAATAATTTTTAAATGAAAACGATGACTCTCCATACTTGGCCTGGGAATTAGTTTTCGGACATAATTTTCAGTCTATATATTTTTTTCATGAATTCATTTCCATAACTAAATTCTTAAAATACGTATTTCACTTTTCCAACACCATTCACAGCGAGATTCAAGATAGAAATATAGGCCAATATGTAATAATATATTAGTTCTACTAATAGTGGCAGTAAGTTTCTTTTAATGTGTAAATGAGAGGGGGTTAATTATTTAAAATTAATTAGACAAAAATATTCACATTCCCGGATGTATTTGCCGATTCTGGAACTTCCTCGAATCGTATTTCCTTCTCCAGGTCGAGTTGTGAACTTGTCCTCGGTCGACGGAAAAGTAAATTTATCTGGTACTGCCGGGTGTTTCAGGGAAAATCAGTTTTCATCTTTTTTTACTCTTGTATTTAACACAGTGTTCCTTCTTTATATTCTTACTTTCTCCTCCTTTCAACTTCCAACTAACACTAATTTATTTAATTGATCATTTCCTTCTTCTCTCCTGATTTCTCCTTACTTCAACTTTGAAGCAAGACTGTACTTCTTTCCTCTATAAAACTTACGACTGAGTCACATTTTGCCTTCCCTTCAACTTCCAAGCCACACTGCCCTTATATTCTCCCGTGCTTCCTTCTCCCTTCAACTTCCAATTAAGAGTGGCCGTTTTTCATCAGCCAAACTCTTCTTTTCCCTTTTTCTAAGGGAAAACGCAATCCAACGTGACGTGTCTCAACCAATCTCTTTTCATCTTTAGCAAAGTTTGGGATTTTTGTGCTGACGAAAGGAAGAGTGTCCCTGTTGTTTTAGGGGGGATTTACTGTCCTCAGTTCGAGTAACAATGCTAATTCCTTGGACGTGCAGGCAGACACGTTTTCTATGGACACCTTGAAACCTTATTAATTAAAGTATTTTATCGTTTTGTCTGTTTGTCTTTGAATATGAATGTTGGAAATATAAATATGAAAATTGGGGAAAGGTCCTAATGCGTTACAGATGAAACGTGTTTCACGAAACATGTCTTCTCAATTTTCTCTACGAGTTTATTTTTATGGCCAGTGATATTTTGTTATAGTTATAAGATAGGCGTTGTACTCTAATAAAAAGGGAACTTGAGATCATCTTGTAGGGTATGATTACTGACGTACTATGAAGCGCCTGGAATTGACCTTAGTATTTAGGACTGACACCTTTGTTGTCTATTCAATTATATGTTTTGGTATTCATTTCTGCCTTAATCAGTTCGTAAGTATTAAAATAATATACAAATTATTTAATAAATACTATAAAATTTTGAAATAACTCATGTTGAAATTAATAAATCGGCATTATCAAATCTTAATTTTAGATCAACATGTTTAATATAGCAGTGATGCTAGTTTATTACTCGATTAATATTATAAATTTTATAATATTAATCCCTTCCCCTATCCAATTATCGCTGGGCGTGTTGCGTTTTCCCGTACCATGGGGACAAACCTGAAGTCGCAGACAGATCATTGACGTCGGAACTTTTTTAGCCTGAAAAGGGGAAGGAAGGAATCTACATCTTCAAATGATCTACAGAACCCTTCCTTGGGGTTTTCAGCGCTAATCAGAAATTATTTCACGGAAATGGGATGATTGGCGTAGGAACGCCTAAGCGCAATCTTCATTAGAGCGTGCTTGAGTTGGTCCGGTGTATAACGATTGGAGCGTGTAGCATACATTCCATTTTATTTACATAGAAAACACATCAGGTTATTTACCTCTCGGGGAAACGTCAATAGAGATGGTGACATTTCGGGATAACGTCAATTCAGATACTGATCTGTTGGACAGACGTCAGTCATTGGGGAAACATGTATGGGGCAAGTTGCTGTCAGGATATATTTACTAAATCCATTAGAAGAATCATTTATATTAAAATAATTTCAAGAACTGGAGAAATGCTCTCAGTCAGACGTGTGACCGGGAGGCAACAAGGATAGGTGATTGGTATGACCACTGACGACTTGAATTTTTTCTGTCCTTACGTATACAATGAGACAGGGCGGATTTGATTTTAATTTAAATATTAAACAAATTATTTGGTTAGAATAAAAAAAACTAAATTGACTAATAGGAAACGAGAAAAAAAATTATAAAACTTAGGGTCCAATTTAAAAATTTACGACTAGCTTAGCTTATAATCAATTTTCATAAAGGTCATTTAGTGGGGATTTTCCAATAAAACGACAGTCATGACACATTTCAGACAGTGGCACAGACACGCACCTGTTCTCCTTTGTGAAACGGCGCTATCTCCTCCCTTGAGTAATTCAGGTTGCTTGCGTAGTTCTTCTGTGTTCGCCAGTCGGCTCCTTCCAGTGTTTATTTCTGCCGACTGTACCTGATCTTTCTTCTAGGAATTCGATTGCCGGATTACGTAGAAGGGGCACCCTCTGCTCGCTACCTTCCAACTTCTTTTCAGTTTGCCCCCAGATTAGATTGCAAACAAACGTCTCACACTCTCAAGCTACTTCTTCCGAATTCTAACGTTCCTCGCCAAAACTCCAAACTCTATCTCTCATCTTAGCTCCATCTTCCTACTTCCAAGTTCCACTCCACTATGATAAACTTTTATTCCACTACTAACCGTGCCGCGGATCAAACACCACGCACCCTCCAAACTTTTTCCTCCTCCTCTCAGGCCATCTCCTTCATTACTCCCACCATGAAATTCATGGCGAATAACTTGACACTCAGTCTCCAATCCAAATCCAGCTTGTTTCGCGGTTTCTCTCCCTAATTTACGGAAGAGGACGCGCCCTACAAAATTCCCGGGGTCAAAGAACTGGACTGAAGTAACAGATCTTTAAGTCACCTAACGGTGACTCTGGCACGTTCGGTACTCCGATGTCTCATCTATGAGGTGTCTTGATGTTTACTTGTCTCCAATATGGGGAATTATTCACACAATGATGAAATAAAATGGCGATTGCTACATACACTCATTACTCGTGTTAAAATAATTTCTCCTTATATTAATTGATTTTACTGAAATAAAAATGGTTCAAGAAACTTAATTAAATTTCTTGAATAAAAATAGGTTGTATACATACAGACGTATATTCATACTTGGATTATTAGGCAAACACTCCCAACCATGTAGCCAGCTTCCATAAAAATGAGTTTTCTTTATTCGAATACCAATATTTATACTAACATTATGGCATAATATTATATATCATGAAAGGATTTCTTTTGAACACTGGAAAGTAACTTTATTTAAAGGGAAAGGAACTTATAAATTGTAACACAGCTTAGTTGAAAATAATACATTACTTCCAGGGCGTCTCTAATCTCATGAAAGTGAATTAACAGGTGAGGGCAGGAAAAGCTCTGTCCAGGTCTATGTAACGGATAGATAATGCTGTGACAGGGAGTCAACCAGGATAGCTCATCAGATAGAGTGGCCCATAGTAAACTGTGGTCGATATTAATGTGATGATATAATTATAATTAATTTTATTATGTACAAAACAGAGATAAGTGTTAATCATTGTCAGAAAACACATCAGCTTGCATTCTGCGTTCTCAAAATTGTTAAGAATGCGATTAATTCTCTGTGTTTACATTTCCAGATTAGTACGAAGAGCTGAACAGCGTTTTATGAAAAATTAAACGTTAAATCTTCTTTCTATGACTAATTTATTATGATTTTCTGCAAAACTAAACTTTCGCCATTTTTATGGGATTCTAAATTGTAACCGTCATTGGACTTCAACGCAGACTTGAAAATAAATAATGTAAAAATCCGAGTCTTTCCCTCTTTGCTTAGGTATTGTAATTCATTTAAAAAATCTCTTGAAACGTAAAAGCATCGTCAACTGGGAACTGTTGTTATGCTAATGAGAAACTTGCCAAAAGGGACGTCAATTTGAATTTTCAGTGTTTTTGTTTTCGGTAGACGTCTGAAATATATCTGAAGAAATTATATGCAAATTACTTTTCCCTTGCATTTCAAGACGAGTTATAACCAATAAAAGCCTCTAAGCCTATTATGTTTGATGACAGTAGACGTTTCTGCATTTAAAACAGGCACTAAGCGAAAACAAAGTCCAACACGTTAAGGTTGATTTAAGGAATTACCATTCCATCTGACTCACTGGTGCGCAATAAGTCACTTTACATCAGCAAATAAACTTTTCAGATAACAGTTAAAGTTAGTTCGAACGTTAACATTATTATTAAATGGCGTAAATTGAATTAAATCGTTCTACAAGGAAAATATTTTATCTAATAATTAATAATTTAATGAGAAATACTTAATCGTTTCACAAAATTCTTGTATTCAGTTATTCTTTTTGGAATAATTCAGTGGATATAAAATTATTTCTTTAAAATAAATGTAATTTATAGCAACAGTAAATTGAAAATTATAAATAGAAACAATACTGTATAATGTGATGATTTTCTTTAATTTATAAATTTACAGACTAGGTGTACATTAAAAGTTAAATTAAATATACAAAGTTTAAATGAGTTATAACAGCCTCTTTGCCAGTTTTTATTTTATTTAAATAATGAACTATGCGTCGTTTCGTCTCTCATTTGACATTTCTTGGAGTTTAAAAATTTAGCCGGAGTCCTGGATTGAGGTCCAATTTTTATAACTGTGTAGCCCCAAATAAGAGACGAAACGCAGTATACTTCATTGTTGAAATGAATTAAAAACCGTCACAGAGCCTGTTATTACTCATTTAATGTTTATTTATATTTAGGATAAACTATTTATTTATATAACGTTACTTGGCCAATTATTAGGGTCCTAAAATGCAGTCCAAATGAAAATTATAGACCTATGTATAGTTGGCCATTTAATGATAGGTTAAATTAGTTTAACAACGTTAGCTCGAATTATTTGTACATGTATTTTAAGGGTTCATGTAAATGCTCAGCTATATTTACTATATTTATTTATAAATATTATAAAGCAAACAATATTATTCATGTTGATAGTAAATCTCTTCCTGCATTAATTCAGATTGAATATAACCGTCACAAAGCTGTACTGTACGTAGGCAGTATTAAATTCAGGCTCGATTTTATTCGCTTTAATTTTGTGAAAATAATTTTTTTTATCTGGACTGGAAGGAGATTATACGGTAGAATCCGAGAAAGAAAGGGAAGCAAACAATGATTAGTGTCTTTCCTTTGACTGGACCAACGATGGCCAAGAAAGCGCTCAGGAGTTGTAAATTTTCCAAAACAAATATCTGCTCCAAATATTTTGGCACATACGCTAAATTTCGTCAGAAAAATCTGACTCTAAGAGCAACGTGCGATACCACAATCAGATGTTTTCCCTGTTGCGATATTTGTGGAGACACGAATTCGTTTCTCAGGAAGCTTTCAAAGTCTGGTGGGCGGAACATTGGTTCTCCTGGACGTCGCAATAATCTGCAGAAAGCGATTGCTGTGATAGTAGTGCAGTAAATTGGTATCAGGGAAGAAGTAGATGTTGGGCAGTGGCGTAGCTGTAGACTAGTGTAGAAAGAAAATTGTTTGTTGGTAGTGGCGGAGAGAAAGTCAGTGGTTGATAGTTGTCCCAGAGGAAGGGAAGAAAGAAATGTAGTTGAGAGTTGATAGATAAAACACTAGCTAAAACAAATTCCGGTGTATCGGACAACGAGAAAAGGTTTAATGTAGATCGGTGCGACGCTTTACCTGGAACTCAGTGGTGACTGAATAGGACACGAGACGGCAGAGTACGGCTCAAGGATAACTAAGCTGTTGGATTACCTACCAGATCCAGGACGTCATCCATAACGTATGCTCAGCGCAGCAGTCAATGTGTTATAGTGTAACAGTGCGACCTATTTTTAACACGGCATTTGGAGCCCGAAGACGAAGTGTAATTTGTTTTGTTATAATTAAAAAGCGGGAAATTTCGTTCTGTTTTTCTGATCAAGCACAAAGATAATATTTTTTGTGGTATTCAGTCCTAAGACTGGTCTGATGCAACCCTCCATGCTAACCATGCAAGCCTTTTCATTTCCTCATAACTATTACAACCCACATCCTCCCTAAACTGCTTACCTCCCTCTTCTGTTCTTACCCCACACACTTCCCTCTGATAATAAAAAGGTTTAACAGCTATATAATTTATTTTTACCCTATCCTATTATTGTATTTATCACTCAAACTCGATAACTATAACTTATTAACAGCCGGTGTAAAAGTATAGTGAAGATTCACCAAACCGATAAATCATAACAAAACGATAATTACAGTGTAAATATATTTTGACTACTGGCGTCACCAAAATAGTAGAGCCTGAGTTTGAAGCTTCACTGTGCCCATTCAGATTGACCTATATTATTCAATTTTCCGTAGAATTTAATTTAATTTTATAATATGAAAATACATATTTTATAAAGCATTTTATACTTGCGTTTTGGTAAAAAAACTAAAACACTTTCAGGGGTCTTTTGTATTTCTTTTAACTCATAGGTTTCAAACTGATACTTTACATGGTCTGAAAACTTAACAAACGACAGAGCAAACCCTTAAAAACCTATCTGCAAAGTTTTAATCATCTGTGTGTCTTATGTTTTATTTTAAATTAATTAATTAGTGAACCTCTACTAACTCTTGGACAGCACATCCTAGAAGAGTGGGACAAAGTTTTTCTTGTAGCGGTAAAAATCATAAATATAAAATACAAGCTTCATTGATGTAGCAGCGCTGTGAAATTTTAAAAGGAGTTGGGAAAAAGGAAAGGTTTATTGGAGTGGGAGGGTAAAGTAGGATAGCACCCCTACTCTACTATTTAGATAATGACAGTTGCTTCAAATGTCTTCAATACTCTGTTCTTGTTTCAGAGTAAATCATTCCTGAAATGCGTATTATAGATTAGACAACAAGTAAACTACTTTGAATATCTCATGGAAATTGGACCATACCTCAGTGTGGAAACGGCCAGGATGCTTTGATGGTGTAATAATGACGCAAACATTTAAAATGTGGTGGAGCAGCGGAATGCTGAAATTTAAATGTAGTTCTGGAATGCAGAATTGTACATCTGAATAATATTCGTGACTAACTAAAATTTACACATTCCACAAAAGCTAAAGTATATCGTAAGGTAATTTCTTCATATCTCTACAATTGTAAATATAATAACAATTCTTTTATTTGTAAATAGTTTTTCTTCACTGTTTTTCTCAATTAACATGTAAAACATTAATCATTAATTAAATACCGACAACTGCAATGTATGTTCCATTATATCTTACTTCATTTGAAACAATGGAAAGCCATATTTTCATACAATTCTCAACTCTTCAGCTACTAAATAAGGACAGGTCGATGTTGAAACATAAAAATGAAATAAAACAAGCTGCGTGTAAGGTATTAACGAAATTATTTCTTTATTTGGAAGGGCATACATGGGATTTTTAAATAAAAACAGATTATGAAATTGTCAAATTTTTCAATCAGAGGCATTACTTAACCCTTGCTAAAGAATTATTACACTAAGTTATTATCAAGTATTACAATAAAATCTGGGTAACCCTCGATGCCTGGGAATTCATTTATATTACCTCACTATCTGTATTTAAGTCTAAAGTAATCCGTTATTGTCAACCCATGTTTAAACCACAGCCTAAACGGTAATTTTTGAAATTAATCATTTTAACGTCCCCTATATTATTAGAGCCGAATATTATCAGTATCTTAATCGATTCCAGAAATTTAATGCTAACTAAAGCTTAAAGATTTTCCCCCATGAAAATGTTGGACTTCTACTCGGGCTTAGGCCACGACGTTTCGATTATTTTCACTGACATCTTTATCAAGTGATCAACGTCATGACCTAAGCTGATAATGAACTGGGTGGAATACAAGAGTAACTTATTCTATCTACTGGTTTATTAAATAAGCACAAACACACAGAAAAATGCAGAGAAAAAGTCAGTTATGTTCATAAGGAGCAGATACTAAAACACTCTTTTCGGTCTTATTAGCCAGAAATAAATTGTGTAAATGTATATACCTACAAATATTAAATTGAGTCTTTTCGCCATAGCAAAATATAACGTGGCAAAACCATTTTTACTGAGACATTTAATAATTTTAGATATTTATTACACAACTAGAAAGTACATTACTAAAATTAAATGTTATTTATATTTAAGCAGCATTTCACGCTTAACAGAAGTTTAATTCTCTCGTTTGTCAGGTTACGTGAGGGAATAATCTATCCATCTGCTAGATCTGTATGGTGTTGGACATTTCTTGAACTGTAAGGGGAAGGAAGGACCCAAGAACTTCAACAGAACGTCAAAAACCTTCTTTGGGAGGAACACTATAAAACACAAAATAATTCATGGCGAACGAATGAATAGTATAGGAACGCATAACAGAAAAATAATAAAACGTAGAGCAGACGGTTGACGAGACCATCTTTTGGCCTGAAAGGAAGGAACGTAAATACTCAAAAGATTGACATAATGCGTCTTTCGTTTGATCACCGCGAAATACCAAACTTTCAGGGCCATCGGATGAATAGTATAGGAACAAATAAGGGAAAACATTATAAATTTCAGTTTATTTACGACGCCCGATTTATAAAGCCTTCAGTGCATAGAATGAATTGCCATATATTTGTATAGATTTCAGACGTTACTCAACTACGTATATACCTCACACTCACGTTATACATCATTCCAACGTGCTAAATTCAGTACAATAATTATAGTCAATTATTATCAGCAGAAATTCTATACGTTAAGTAATACTTGAAACACCTTTACTCTTGTCCACCACTACAGGAGCTTTCGACTTTAATTGCCATAATCTTCTGAATAATACAAACGTACAATTATACACCTTGGTGTTTCATGAAAAAGTAAACAATTTAATTAGTATGTTCAAAACTGCAATACAGAGATAGAAACATTCATAAACAGAAATATTCATAAATTTAATAACTCTGGTACATTAAGGAATTAATAAATTAATATTCATATTTGAAACCCTTATTACCAATAATATTTATTCTCAGCTAGGCTTAGTTAACTGCTCAGTTTTAAGTAGGTACAAAAATGTACTGAATATACTGCTGTTCTCTAAAAGAAAGAATTTATGTTCTATAAATTTCTTTATGATCATGTCCGTTACTGGGAGTTAGTTATATTTGAATAATTATTATGATGTGACTGGGATAATCCATCAAAATATAGATGCCCAACTTCAATACGAAGGAATTTATTATTAAAGATTTAAAATTCTTGGGCTGTATCGAGACGCACTTCGAGCAGATGTTCTTGGTTCCTCCTTAAGACCGAACACAGCAGTTTTCGGCAGCTGCGGTTGCAGGGCGACAAAGGTGGTCGACGAGCTGAACAGCTGTCTGTGATTGATGAGGCGCCATCTTCAGCTCCAGGGAAATGCTGCGCGCCAATTGGGCAGAACAGTCCGGCACAGTGGCACTTTTTATGCCACGATGGCAATTTTATCGTCTGTCGCTAAGACCGCAGTTTTAGACGAACCTTCAGCAAGGCGACGGCAGAGCCACGGAAAATACAAGTCATATAGACGGAGAAAAGAAACGTGAAGTCATTAATACAGAGATCACTTAGCTAAGATTTAAATATTTTTATTATTTTTCAATTATAATTATTTCTCACAGAAAATACTTTCTCCATTTTTGAATACAGAATTATCCAGCCTATTGCCCTGAATCACGCAAAAGTCATAAATATTTTTGTAACATTGTCTAGGAATTAAACGTATACAATGCAGTACATATTTGTCATAAGTGAATATTATAAAGTGTTGCTGAACAAATGTCGATTAACAATTAATTTTTGTGTTGTTGTTGTGGTATTAAGTCCTAAGACTGGTCTGATGCAATCCTCCATGCTAACCTTGTGCAAGTATTTTCATTTCCTAATAATTAGCACAACCCACATTCTTACTAATCTGCTTAGCGTATTCCATCCTTTCCCTCCCTCTTCTGTTCTTACCCCACACACTTCCCTCTAATGCTAATTTTACAATACCATAATGTCTTAAAACGTGGCCTATTAATCTATCCCTTCTCTTAGTCAACGTCCTCCATATTGTTCACTTTTCCCTTATTGTGTTGAGAACTTCGTCGTTTGCGATTCTATCCACCCATCTGATTTTCAGCATTCGCTTATAGCACCACATTTCAAGGCTTCTATTCTTTTCCTTTCCTCAACTCCTATCGTCCACGTTTCGCACTCGTGTAACGCCACGCTCCATAGAAACATTTTTAGCAACGATTTCCTAATATTCACACTTATATTACCCGTAAGTATATCCTTTTTCGCGAAAGCCTACCCTGCCTGTGCTACCCTACTCTTTATGTCTACTATACTTTTACCGTCCCTAGCTATTACGTTTCCCAAGTAGCAGAATTCCTTAACTTCCGTCAAAAATCCCTACCTAATCTAACACCCTTTGTTATTCCACTGTTTCCCATACTACACTCCATTACCTTGGTTTTCCCTCTATTAATCCTCATATTGAACTCTTCCTTCGGGACTACGTTCATGCCATTTAATATAGTTTCCAAGTCTTCTAATGATTCTCCTAAAACTACAATATCGTCGCCAAAGAGTAAAGTTTTTATTTCTTCTCCTTAAAGTATGATTCCTTTAACTTATTCCGTTTTAACTTTCTTCATCGCCTGTTCTGAATATAAGTTAAACAGCCTGGACGACAGACTGCATCCTTGTCTTACCTCTTTCTTGATTACGGCTTTATTTTCTTGGTCTTCTATTCTAATTACTGCTGCCTGTCTTCTGTAGGGGTTATTTATTAACCTCCTTTCTCGATATTTCATTCCAGTGTTCTTAAAAATCGTTGTTGTGTTCCAGTTCACACTATCAAACTCATTTTCTAAATCTACAAATGCCATGAACGTAGGCCGGGTTTTTCGTATCCTGTTTTCTAAAATGAATGGCAAAGTCAATATAGCTTCTCTTGTCCCTATATTCTTCTAAAACCAAACTGATCTCCTAACTCGCATTTTTTGTAAGGGTGTACATTATTAAAACGCCCACAAGAAAACTCTATACATGCATATTGAGATGAGTAGGGGGATATTATATATATTAAGTGGGATATAAATACATTAATAATAAGTTTTTAGAATAAAAAATGAAAAAAATTTACTTTATCCTATACAAATATACATCAATATTACAATGTTTATATTTTCAATTTTTTAGCCGGCTATTCTTTCTTATTGTAAAACTTCATAAATATTTACATAAAAAATGATACAAATTAATTTCTTAAAACTATCAATTTTCGATCTATAAACTCAGGGTCGTATGTTTGGCCCTTCTCAGAGATCATAATTTTTCACAACAAATCTACTCGGACCTGGGAGTGTAACAAATCAGCAAAAGGTTACAGGGGTAATTATCGTGTCGTCATAATGGACTTTCCAAAATATTACTCGTTTCATTTTCTCCTATTTGGGTCGTACTCCTTCCAAATCATAGCGGCCGCTTCTATTCTTCCTGGTTCAAGACGAATTTCCATTTATCCACGTCTCCTTGGACTACCTTTCCGATAATGCCGACCATCTGCTCGTCTCCACAACCTCTAATCTCATCCGATACACCGCTCTCGTCTCCGTAATCTTCATTGCCTAAACTGCAATTATCTGTATCGAAATCTTTTTTGCCTAAATTCCAATCATCTTTCCAGCGATCTCTCTCGAAATCTCTCCCAATCTCTCTGCAAGCCTATTTAGTACCTACTCTCGACTTCTATAGTTCATATCAGCGAGGTGATAGATTTCGATTAGTAGACCCGTTTTCTCTTCGAAAGATGCAAATTAAATTTGTTTATTTTACAAAGAACCGAATTCTGAAAAATATTATTAATGTTTCTATTGTATATTTTCGGAAATATATAATTTTGTTGCTATTGAGGTAATCCCTTGCAGAGAGATTTCCTTCACTTGACGAACCTGTTTTATCCTCATTCCAATCTTGACCGGAACTTTCTTCTTCCTTCCGTTTGATTTTTGTGGATTTTCCCTCTGCTGGTGGAAAGTGAAATGAACCTAGTACTGCCGGTAATTGAGTAAAACCCATTTTTTCCTCCTTCGTGTCTTTGGCCTTCCTTTTCTCAAAACCTTCTCACTAAAGAGTAACAATTCACACATCACTTTCAAATCTTGTTGCACTCTCCTGCTTTAACCTCCCATTCACCTCGCCTTCTCAACGTCTTGAACCACTCTCCTTCTCAACCTCCCCCCTCTCTTAACGTCTAGAAAAATTCTTCAAATTTTTCGGCTCCTCGCCCTCAAGGGAAAACGCTATTCCACGTGATATTTGTTCCACCAATCCTTCGTCCAGTGCAGGATTTTTCCCTTCCATGACAAAGGGAACAGTGCCCTTCCAAAATTTAGAAGGGTGAATATTCCTTCAGTAAAACAAGCTTAGTATTTAAATCCGCATACAGGCATGTCCCTCGTCCGACAGCCTGGCGCCGGGAAAAACACTTCTTACGTGCCTGACACCGAGCCATAATGTTCTTCCTAAAACTTTATATCATGCAAAAATTCGAATAAAATTATGTAGGGGTCTTACTGCGCTACATGACATAACCAAGTAAGTTAATCTAAAACAAACGAAGTTTTTTTGATGTCTGTCTGGAATCGACAGTCATTGAAACGTCGTGTGTTTTTGACGAACTTACCCGGTTCGAATTTAATAAAAAATCTACAATAGGAAAACCGGTCGACAAACTGGTGCTTAGTCTATCAAGCACACTTGGTAAAAAAAGTAAAATCCTTTTTCACCACATGCTAAGATTTAAAAAAAATTCACATTTTGATTCGAAGTGTATTTCCGACAAATGAATTAATTTTATTATGCTAATAATATACGAGTAGTGGTTCAATAAGAGTAGAATCCTGGCTTGAGCATATAATTATCTGCGTGATAGCAGTACACGCTTCCTTTGATGTCGGACGTTGTCGAAACTAATTGCACTCAGAGGACAATATTTTACGGGAAACGAGATCGTTTCGTAGTACTTATCGGGAGAAGGGAGACTATTCAGCGCGCGAAATACAATTTAAAGTCCCATCACGCTGCTCCCTTCTTCGAAAGGAACAAGATAAACTGAGTTCCGGCGCGATTTCGGACGGCCATTACCGACGTTTCGTTGGTCGCCAATGATGGATGGCTCCGAGGAATGAATTCCGAGCACGCTGCCACCGCTGTTTATGGTTAAATTCTCCGTGGACTCTGCATTTACGGCACAATCTCGCTGCGAACATACAAAGTGGGTGTTTAACCTCGCGGACTTATCGTACATGTGTATGCAGAGAGGGGTCAGGAGCTCTCTAAGAGATGAATGTTGACCGTTCTGTGCGTGCACAATGGCGCACTGTACGTGGGGGTAATGGAGCAGCAGTCTGCTATTGTACTTTACTGCCGTAGTTTGGCAATTTGGAAGATTACAGAGTTCAGCAACGCGAGAGTGATACAGTTGGAACAGAGGTACAGCAACACGTGCTACCAGGACAAAAACTTTGCCGACTTCTGATGCATAAAACCTCTATACGCGTTGCCTGCGTATTACTTAAATCAGCCAGCTACAGTACAATAATGCGACAGTAACAGCTTTTCCAACACCCGATTAAGCCATCAGTTAGAGTGTCACAATTTTTTTTAAATTAACCTTTTCAAGTAACTGCCCTGTAAGAACTGACTAAATCTTAAATTAATCATAACTCATTGTATTTTAATCGAGTCAAGTAAAATTAATGGCCCCTTATAAAAAGTGTAGTTACTTAAAAAGTCAACCATAATGTACATTTATTTCTCCGATACGTCAAGACAAGCAAAAATACTCCAGATACCCTAAAATACCCGGAATCTCGAGAATCTGAAAAATACCCCCAGTATCTTAAGAAAGTCAAAAATATTCCCGGTACACTATTAGAGCCAAGAATACAAAATCGGTTTCACCTTCCTATCCTCACCATGGAACTGAACTATTACAAATTTTACCGGTTCAATGTTATAGTTGAACACAGTGACTTCCAAAATTCCGAAAAAGACACCAACCTCGGTTGTTTTCCCACTTTTTTTATGTAACAGACATCCACTTCTTCCTACCCTACACTGGTGCTAAAATACAATTTAAGTAGCATGTTGAATGTCAGAATTAAACTCAGCGGTTTCTACAACCCCGGATTTGACACGATGTTTGATTTTCGCATTTTTGATGTAGATCCCTTCCACGCCTTCAATTACCATGGTGTGTTGGGATTTCAAATTGTATAAAAAATGTGTCGGGAGATATACTATCAAAGTTACTGACCTACAAAATTATTTATTCAACGTAAATATGGGTAGTTGTTATTATTTTTAAAGATTCCCGTTCCAAAGGGCCCTTTTCGTACTTCACTCCTACAATACCTATATCAGTGTCACAAGAAGCACAAATTTGCCGAAATTTCTCTACGCGGTTAGATCTATAAGCCGATCATACAAAATACACACAGTTAATTATATTAACAATGCCTTCGGTCTATTTTACCTGAAACAAAGAATATATACCAAAGAGAGTTGAGTGAGTCTTCGTTTGCTTCATTATACAGTAAGCCTTAATAAACTGTGCAGTGCCTAATAAAAGTATTATCATATTTACTGAATAATTACTTGATATATAATAATATTGGTTGTCGTTTGATTGTCATAAATTATAAGGGAGTGAACGTGATGGTTTTCGATGTCTATTATAAATTAATGGTAAAGAAAACAGCGTTAGCAACAACAGCTTAGCATGACAAACCACTCTTGCAAAGCGGTAATTTGTTCTCTTTCATGACTACACTTGAAAAATAAAAAGCCATTAAGATCGGGATATCGTTTGTGTTATTTTTCTTCCCCCAACTGACAACATTTTCAACTATCCACATTCAACGACTTCGATAATCCAACACTTATTCAAACACATATTTTAGCTTCTAATTGTATTCACTGAAAAGAAGTAAACGTAACGTAAAATAATACTGCGTCATATTTAAATTTTTTAATTGAATTTATCAGTCATAAATACCAAAATAAATTATAAAAATACCGAAATAAAGAAAAAAGTTAACAATTTACAGAATTATTTAATTTTTGAATATAATTTAACAAGTCAATAATCAAATTTTAGCCAGAAGCTTTTGTTCCTTAGAATATATTCATCTGGGGGCTCTGTCCATTGCCTTTCTACTTCATTCCAACTAATATCACTTGCAACAATAAAAATATATGATTAGATATAATACTAAAATCTAGATTTATCATTGCCAAACAATATTTCAAACATAGCTAAGTGAAAAATATTTTCCCACAACATTTCACAATATAGAATGAACTACACTTACTATACCGTGTAAAGGTGGAACACAACTCAATACAAAATTTGACGTAACAAAATCAAAGACGGTCGACTAGAGAGAAATTGAAGGAGACTGCAAACAGGGAAATAAAACCTAGACAGTTTGGCGCCGGTCTGGGTTTTCTAAAATCGTTGAGACTCCGTGACACTTGGATGTAATGAAGCCTGTTATTTTCCCCAAACATAGGTGGTATTTAGGGTGAATGGCTCATCGATCTTGACCCCAATACGGAGGGAAATTAAATAATGAAAATTGGCAATTAGAAACTAATTTTATGATTGTGATGGCAGATGTGGAGTGTCTTGCAATGTAATAGATAGAGATATTGTGTGTGTAGTAAGTAGCAGCATGGTTAAGAGGCTTTTTAAATATGTTGAGTGGCCTTTAATTAATTAAAACTTGCTCGTGGCAGCACCTATGATGATTATATGACAATAGGACAAGGAAGTCGAGAGGTATTTGTGGAATCGGTACGAGATCTGAAAACATACAACGCGTTGCAGACAAAGCAGAAGAGAGTAATTAATCTGTTTTGTAACCTATCTTCCGATTTTCTGGTACTTCCAATTCTTAGTAGAGTTCGTTTTTCAATCTTCTTGTGTTAGCAGCCCTTAAATACGACCCGAGAATAGACATTATTATGCATTCATGTTAGTTCATAAGTAATTTATTTTGTGTAAATATTGTATAAAGGGTGTATTGTTAAATATTATAAAGTTGCCATCATAAAATGTTTTGTTTATAATGTCTATCATATCATGAACTGGAACACACTATTAAGGATTTTGAAGAGCACTGGAGTAAAATATCGTGAAAGGAGGTTTATACATAAGCTCTACAGAAGACTGGCAGCGGTAATTAGAATAGAAGATCAAGAAAAAAAAGGAGTGAGTCAAGGATGCAGTCTGTCGCCCAAGCTGTTTAACTTATAAATAGGACAGGAGATGAAGAATGTTAAAACGGAAAATGAATCATACGCTTTGCCGACGATATTGTAGTGGTAGGGGAGTCAGAAGAAGACTTGGAAAACATAATAAATGTCATTAACAGAGTCCTGGAGAAAGAGTTCAAGATGAGGGTTAATAGAGAGAAAAACAAGATAATGGAGTGTAGTTTGGGAAACAGAGGAATATCAAAGGGTGTTAGATTGGGAAGGGATATTTTGAAGGAAGTTAAGGAATTCTGCTACTTGGGAAGCGTAATAACCAGGGATGGTAGAAGTATTGTAGACATGAGGAGTAGGACAGCACAGGCAAGAAAAGCATTCGTGAAAAAGAGGAATATTCTTTCGGGTAATATAAGCGTTAATATTAGGAAATCGTTGCTAAAAACGTTCGTATGGAGCGTTGCGTTATATGGGTGCGAAACGTGTACGACAGGAGTTACGGAAAGGAAACGAATAGAAGCATTTGAAATGTGGTGCTATAGGCGTGGTAGAATCACTAACGAGGAAGTTCTATACCGAATAGGAGAATTGCGTACAATATGGAGGACGTTGACTAAGATAAGGGATAGATTAATAGGCCTCGTTTTAAAACATGAGCGTCTTGTAAAATTAGCATTAGAGACAAGTGTGTAAGAATAGAAGAGGGAGACGAAGGATGGAATACGCTAAGCAGATTAGGGAGGATGTGGGTTGTGCTAGTTATGATGAAATGAAAAGGCTTGCGGAAGGTTAGCATGGAGGGTTGTACCAGACCAGGCTTAGGATTGAATACCACAACAATATCATTACAATCAATTATATGTCCCGAGTCTTTCACTTTGGCAGATAAACTGAATATATAATAATAAAACTAGTTATGAAAAGAATAAAAAGATCAGAAACAACGAAAATTATAATAAACAATAAAGGTTTGGTACAACGCCACTATTTTATGTGAATATGTACGCATTTGTGTTCCCACAGAATTCGTCAATGAGTATTTAGCAATTATATTACACAAATAAAATCGTAAGTTTAATTAGTGAGACGATAAAAATTTCTAGTATTCCAAACAATTATTACACATTACTACTAGAAAATCAACCTTAATGGGTTACTGATCGATTGAGAAATTTGGAGACAAGAATAGCAGCTATTATGTAGAAAAAGAGAGTTTTCTACAAGATTTGTTGTATGGGTTTGCAGTTCTCCAGTTGCCCCGTTCACACGGTAGAGAACTTCAAGGGTTAATCATCAACGGGTGGAAGGCAATGGGAAAACACAGCTGTGTAATTGCTATTGACAGATAAAATGGTTCTCTAAAGAGAACTTTCCTTACTTAGGCGTGCCGGTAGGCAGAAAACTCATCAAATTTTTCCAATCTATTAAAGTAGTATATAGTTTCCTATCTACGTCAACATTTCAATTTAAGGAATTACTTTTTACTTCAAATCGGAAGACTATAGTCTTAATAGTTCGAATGGAAATTTTAATGTACTTAGAAATTGCGTAAAATAAGGGATGTTGCAAAACATAATTTTAACTTACAAATGAACAGCAGAATTTTTCAGGATTATGGAACCCATTTATAGAACGATAGTTTTGGCAGAAGGTAAGTTGTGTATTTGTGTTCATTTCACGTCTATGAAACGAGTTTTACTCCGTTAAGGATATGATTATTAATTAAGTAAATGATTTTGCCATTTTATCACTTATCTCTTAACAGACAAATGATTTTATTACAAAAGAATGGTTTCCTACCAATTTATATTCCAACTGTCCCTTAAAATGTAGACAAAGGGAGGTCTTGTTAATTCCAACATAATAGCATTTTGTTATACAATATAAAGCAGTGGCCTCAATTTATTTCACGCATCTCTCATAAAGGTGAAGCTGGTTTAGCAGTGACAAAAGCCTCATTGAAAAAAGTGCAATTATATTAATTGAATTGAAACTGATATTAGGATATAAAGCATAATGTGAACGTGATAAAAATGAGACGGTATTGTTGAATGATGTGCGTTTAGCTCGATTAATTTGTCACGCTGTCGATAATTGTTTCTATCGCTTTTCCCATTGTTCCCTCTTCGCCAATCGGAATCTGCTTCTGCGGCCTGAATCCATATCAGCCATATTCCAGGATTTACATTTGCAACACAATCTTCCGCTAACACTAGAGATTTTTACATACACGTTGTCGCGTTTGTTTACAAAACTGAAGGCAGCATAGAAATAATGAAGACAGTATAGTGATACCTCCAAAAATGTTAACTATTTATAATCAAATATTAATATTAAAAGCCAAATATGTGGTGTCATCTTTAAAAATACGTTTAAATTCAAAAAATTGTAAAAATGAATTATTCTTAGTCATTTTATAAATGCAAGATTCTAGGAGCAATCTCGTGACAATCAAGAAAACCTAATATTGGCTCATTTTATAGCCAAAAGATTTCAATACATTAAGTTAATCAGTCAACAAATAAACTCAAATTTTATAAATTAGAGTATAAACCTATTTATTTTTAGAATTTATTGATAAATAAATATACATATACACCTTCAAGTAATCAGATTTTTCTTTCCAACGCAGTTTAGTAAAAGAAAAGTGAGAAACATAATTCTAAACGCTTGTCTTTCAAAAATAATACATAGTAGACAAATACATGAATGTACTTTCGAAATTAAATTGAAAAATACACATATTTTAGGATTTTATTTGGGAAATTGCTCAATATGTGCTACATGTCTTGAAATTGACGTGTGCGTATAATGGAGATGGAGATTTGAAATTTATTCAAATTTCTAAATTTATTTTTCATACAAATGGTACATTTCTGTGATGGATTTGTCACTTATCTTTTATTTACGATTCCCTTCAATAACCCTTGTTGTTTTAGTGGTATTCAGTCCTAAGATTGGTTTCAGGTAACCCTCGATGCTAACCTATCTTGCGCAAGCCTTTTCATTTCCAAATAACTACCACATCCTTCCTAATCTGCTTAGCGTATTCCATCGTTAGCCATCCTCTTCTGTCCTTACCCCACACACTTCCCTCTAATGCTAATTTTATAAGACACTCATTTCTTAAAACGTGGTCTATTTATTTACCCCTTCTCTAAATCAACGCCCTCCATATTGTTCGCTCTTCCCCTATTCTGTTTAGAAGTTCCTCTTTAGTGATTCTATCCACTCATCTGATTTTTAACATTCACTTATAGCACAAAATTTCAAACGATTCTATTCTTTTCCTCTCCGCAACTCCTATCGACCATGTTTCGCACCTATGTAACGCCACTCTCCATATGAACATTTTTAGCAACGATTTCCTAATATTTACACTTATATTACCCGTAAGTAAATTACTCTTTTTTGCGAAAGCCTTCCTTGCCTGTGCTATCCTACTCTTTACGTCTAATATACTTCTACCATCCCTTGTTATTATGCTGCCCAAGTAACAGAATTCCTTAACTTCCGTGAAAATATCCCTTCCCCTTGTTATTCCACTACACTCCTTTGCCTTGGTTTTCCCTCTATTAAACCTCATATTGAACTCTTTCTCCAGGACCCGTTCTTGCCATATATTATGGCTCCAAGTCTTCATCAGCAAAGGTTAGGGTTTTTATTTCTTCTTCTTGCAGTATGATTTCTTTCATATTCCGTTTTAACTTTCTCATTGCCTGTTCTATATATAAGTTAAACAGCAATAATCCTTAAAAGTCAAAATAGTATTTAAAAACGCTCTCTCTCTGTCTGTCTATCAGTTTAAATAAATAAATATATATAGTCGTTATTCGTGTCGGGAATGCCTCGTACTCTCTCTGGGGTTTTTATTGAAGTTCTCACATGCCGAGACACCTTCACCTATTTTGGGAGGTATATTTTACTGGGCTCGAAGACGTTGGGCATATGGCAAGAGTTGTCCGCTGATCCCATTGGATCAGTCGGCCAACTGCCTCCTAACACTGGTGGAGACACGGAGAAGGTAATGCTGCGACCCCGCAGTAATCTCGTCTCCCGTATTTCGAGAGGACGTGAGAATAGTACCCAATGCCCGACCTACCTGATGCAGGTTTCTATTGTTTTCCCTGCATCTCTTTAGGTGAAACGCCGGGTAGGATACTTAAACCACAGCCCGGGGGCCCTAGTCAACCCTTGGCTACCTTGCTCTACCTTCCGTATACCCGCTTTTCAATTCCCTTCCTATGATATTAAAGGGAAGTTACCTGTTTCAGGATCACTCTTATGTAACTTGTACCCCCCTCCCCCCAAAAAAAGAAATTAACGTATATATAGATTGGATAGTAAGCATTCTTACTTATTAATTCCTCTCCTTTTCAATTTTAAAGGGGAGTTTCCTGTATATGCAATATCCCCATGTAGCCTGTTCTCATCACCTCCAAAAACAAAGATTTATGTTACGTTAAATTTTTAGTAGGCTTTGACTCGCATGAAGTACGAAAGTTTGGATATTTATAATATGTACAAATTCTTTGTCTAAAGAAGGGAGTTTGAACTCTCAAAAGTTAAAATTTTTGTACTTCCCCTCAGTCGAAGCTCACTAACAATTTAAGCTATCAATTTTTCCGATTATCTTTCCTATTCAATACATTATAATTTGAGTCCGTCAACAAAGAGTTAAACAGAAAGATAGGGAACGAAGTCTCCAAAACCAAACCCCTATCTTGCTCTTTAAAAAAAATTTATAATAGATAAAAAAATTCAAACGAATGTAATATTTACTTAATAATGGTAAGCATCATTTCCATTTTACTTTAAAAAATGAAAATTATAATCAGTGTAAATATATAACATATCAAAACCCATAGTCATTGTCTATTAGAAAATAGCTTATAAAATCAGATGACTTCAAAAATATTCAAATTAACAATAAAAGTGTTAGAAA
Organism: Eucriotettix oculatus; assembly: GCA_034510155.1. Taxonomy (NCBI): domain Eukaryota; kingdom Metazoa; phylum Arthropoda; class Insecta; order Orthoptera; family Tetrigidae; genus Eucriotettix; species Eucriotettix oculatus. The sequence goes on along the minus strand of CM067378.1, from coordinate 31,118,062 downwards.
AGGACATCAAATCATAGGTAACACAATCTAGTTTCGTGAGTAAGCATTATATAACAGTAACAGTAAAATAAAATTAGATTGTTGTGTTTTAAAAGGCACAAATTTATTTTTAAAAGGATTCAAAGTTAAATTATTTTGCGACAAAAATCGACGTGGTATATTCCTTTCTCAACACCATCACAATCCACATCGAGGTTAAAAACAGACACACGTCCACCCAAAGTTTCTCCATTTGAATCCGCTGGAAACTTGCTGTTACAAAAAATATACAAAGAATCATCCTTTTGGATGCGGAAACTCCCCAGGGAAGGCCAAAATTTTGGTGTATTGTAGCGCTCTATGCAGTGAAGTTTTGTGCCGATATTTTGAATATTTAAGATATTTCCTTCCCCTCTTTCAGGGCAAAAAAAGTAAAGACATTTAGATCTTGCAAGGGGACAGTTTATGTCCTCACGCACGCTTCCAAACGAGATAATTAAATTCCTGTTACGCTTGAAATAATGCTTAAATTTAACATTTTAATTAAGTATCATTATTTACATAAAATGTGATTTTACGAATAACGGCAATATATTCATATTATCATAAGTAATGATACTTTTATTAGTTTATAAATGTTTTATAAGTCGCAGTGTAGAATGAGTACACAGCCTATTTTATTTTTATGATATGTCTATACGTAACTGTACACATTATTTTACGGTGGTTAGATTGAATAGATGATTGCTTCATGGTATTTTTGTGAATGTGTGCCGCATACAATTGGGAACATACCTCTAATTTTATTCTACTTGACTTGAGTGTTTTTCAGTAGTATATTTTCCATAGATTTCAGAAAAGTATGTGAGAACTAGTACCTATGTATATTTTTTCGAAAAACAGCATATAAATTGGGCCGAAAATTTGAATTACGCACGTTGCCACACAACGCCATCCGATTGTTGTGACGTAGTAGCACAGGTTTAGGTTCCGCGGCTATTTGTAGACCGTGGTGTAGTGAATGAGAAGCATCAGGAATCTTGATGTTTGACCGTTATTGTGGAGTAACAAATTACTACAGAAAGCAATGGCTTAAAGTCTTCCATTAGGAAGTACAAAGAAAAGCTGTGTGTGGTGTATCGTGCCATTCTGCAGAAACACCGAATTCAACACCAAACGATTCGTTCATGTGCGAAAATATCCTATGAGAAGAAAAACTTAGTTGCAAGCATTCAGAAGAAGCATAAATGATGTTTCACCAAATTCCACAGTGTACTGGTGCGAAGAGCGTTTTAATGTATGTTTTATATTAAATTTATGGTAACATATTCCTCTAATCATTTCTTGCAGGATAAGAAGCATAAATGTCAATATTAGCGTGTGTAATTTATTTAGAAACTATATTAATTTCTTGCATATCGATATGCTATACAAGCCAAGCTTCTTTCTTTCTTTCTTATTGTTCAATCTCATTTTGAAAACTTAACAATTTATATTTCTTACAGCTGGAGGACATGTAGAAATGGATAAAATTTAAATTAGTAGGAGAACGAATATTTATGAAGGAGTATGTGGCGCCCCATATTTTTTTCATGCCAACCTGGTAGGAAGAGGGCAGCAGCTCCTAACCAAGAGCGGCAGTCAATGAAAGATTAAGGCAACAACTTGTGGGTGAAGCCATTTCACACAGATCGTCAGTGTCTTCCCTTGAAGATAAGGTTGAAGATCTTCCAGATGCTTTAAAAGATGCTGCAGAAGATATAGTGTGTACTACAAGTGTTGGAGTACAAGTTACTCCAAACTTTAGGAGTACAAACGAAGGAGGTAGGGTGTGAAGTCGGTACTTCACCTCAGAAAACTGTTTTGTGTGATGCTGTTGTATCTCCAGTGAATGAATTAAAAAGTTTTCAAGATTTAAGGGAAATAGTTACAGTACCTCTTCCAGTTCTCACTGAAGCAAATTTTCTGAATCAGAGAGTGACGAGGATTCCCTGGATGAGGATCTTCAAAATGAAATACAGATTCTTTGAAGAAATCAATAGAGGATGTGAACATAGGAACTGTAATTTAGAAAGATGCTTTATCTTGGAGTTCCAGGTGACTGTAATTTTATTTTTAATTTATTAGAAAATGAGTTGATTGTGCCAAACCATCATATAATATGAACGTTTAGAAAATATAGATTAGGTGAAACTTTTTCCATTTTATGTGACGAGTTTGGAATATCAGCTGTTGGACCAGCTGAAATTTTTAGGAAAATGGTTCCCAATCAGGCCAGACTTTTAAAAGAATTAGTATAATGACCAGAAAAGGAAAAAAATATTAGAAAGAATACCAATAGCACGTAGGGCAAGATATAACAATGTATAGACACAATTAATTGTTTGGAAATAGAAATTAAAAACTCTCTGATTTAGTGAAGGAGGCTTTAACATAGTCAGAGTATAAGTCATGTAACACTGTGAAATATCTTGTGTCAACACCTGATGGGCTAGTTAATTTGTTTCTGAATCATATAGTGGGAGTATAGTGGCCGTAATTTTTCTATAGTCAACTGTCTCTGCACAACAGCTGTTTAACGCTCGTCGCAAATTTTCAACAGAACATCTGTTTCTTATAACTAATTACAATGTTATTACATAAAATTTTACATCCCATCAGCTGTTTCTGACAGATCATATGACATTTATTTTAATTGTTGCCAGCTGAATTTGATGTATCATCTGATCTTTATTAGTTTGACATTAACAGAATACCGCATTCAGTTTTTCCACCTGGATTCCAAGGAAATCCACATCCATCACAACTATTTAACACATACAATTATATTTTTACTCTGCTGTTACTATAGGATGCATATTTTTGAGAGATGGAAACAAGTTTTCTGCTAAACATTAAGTCTCGCTTAATTTTATGACAGCCTTTTCTCCCAAGTAATTTTTTCTTGTACTTTTTTCGGGAGCTTTTCTTAAATCTATTTGAAAAACATTTAATTACATCATCTTTGTTGAGAACCATGATCAGCTGTTCTCGCTGTCCCTTAATCTGCTTATTCACTGCGTTCACATTACAATCATATCTACCAACTTTCATCTGTCGCATTAAATGTTTACAATTTTTCTTAAACTTATCCGCAGATACACCAATTAATTTTAGCAACCTTCCACCACTCTCAACATTATGATTAACATCCGTTTCACCTTCCTTAACTTTATACGCACGTATGACAATTTGCAATTTCTTTCGCTTAACCTTTCCTCCCACACATTGTTTCCTCTGTGTTGTTCGGGGGGAATTTCTTTCTATTTCGCCCTTTACGGCAATGAGCACCATTTTGCATACAGAAAGGTTTCATTACCAAATCTGTATCCTTTACCTTTTCATTCTCTTTAGCATTCTTAGCACATGAATGCTTAGCTAGCTTAAAATCACTGCGTATACATTTAACCTTAAAATCTACCGCACTTTTTAATTCTACCATATTTTCTATCTGCTTATCACTACTATTTACACATTCTTCCTTATATACATCTGCATGCATTTCCTTAATACCATTAACCCTGTCATCAAGAACTTCCTCTTTTTTCATAATACTATTAACCATGTTATCAAGAACTTCCTCATTTTTCATCAAATATCTTATTATGTACCTGAGCATAGCGTCCTCTGCCTTCTCATCTACTCTTTCACACGTAACAGCCTCCTGCACTTCTTCTATTTTAACAAAATACACAACACACACTGTACTCTGCCTTTTAATACACAACACACACCTCTCGACGAAATCCACGCAGCGGTCACAGGACCCCTCAGCTATGCGTAGAACAGCTCTCTTCCCCAGCGTTCCTTTTTCAGCGCCTCCCCCTTCTTCAGTCGTCGTATAATTGTAGGGTACCACGTAGTCGTCCTCACCAAACCACGTTGTTCGGTGTCCCAACGCTGCGGCACCAAATGTACCTCCGTATTCGAGGATACAATATATATATATATATATATATATATATATATATATATATTAATATTTCAGGTGGTACAGAAATTTATGTACTTATCATGTTGTTTTCCCCTGCGAATTTCTGAAGTCACAAAACAACTATTAGTATTAAAAAATTTAGCTCCTATAGTAGCATTAACTTTCTGTAGATTGTCAGATTGACCTTTAGGTAAACCTTTATCCGTCATAATTGCGCCTGAGATTAAGAGACAATTCTCGCAAATGTACAAACAGAAGCTTGCGACAAAGCGAACTTGACTCCGACATGTATTCTGACGTCACGCCACCGGGATGACGTCACAGCGCTTTCGAGAACTTTCAAAATTCTGCCTGAGAAAGGTCGTTATATGTATTTCAAGGATACAATAAGTTTTATATCTAATTAACACACAATGAATCTGTTGGAATAATAAAATTTTAAGGGGAAGCAATTCAGACCAAATTTTGTCTACGTGTTCCTAGCTATTCGGGAGCAGACAAGGACTGTAGAGAAAATGAATGAAGGGTACGGAAATTTAAAACGTACATAATTGGAAAATACTTGTATTTGCATGTGAATAAATATTTTGCACGTCTAGTGAAATTTATAACGTCTCTGTCAGTGTATAATACAATTTTGAGATATTAAGTTGCTGTGGTTATATAAGGTACCATTATATTAAGATACAGGGTAATCTCGGTGGTTGTGATGAATTTCCGTTCTCATAAAGTAGGGGGCTTAAAAAGGTAAATTTAAAAAAAACATTGACGCTCTCTCTCTCTGTGTCACGTGTTGACAAACCTATTTCTGTAGCAGGTTAATACAAATGAATTTCCTGGCATCGTCCGGCACCCAGCTAGTTACGTAAAAATGCCGATATATCACTCAGTAAAGTTTTATTAATCCTGTACAATAATTTACGAATAATTATCGATTTACGTTCTCTTACCAATATCATTATCCTTAAGAATTTAAGTAATTAAAAAATTTCGTAATTGTATTTTGGAATTAGTCTCTTTCATCGACATCCGTGTAGTTTTTGAACATTCTACAGAGCCTTTATAGGTTAAAAAACCTTGGCAGGGAGTCCGAGTTAGAATGAAAGAATCGACTCGGTACGAGAGGAGTGATCATTTGTTTAAATTACAAGCGAGGCACAAAAAAACATGTTGGAAAATATTAATTCCTACATTGGACAATTATTGACTGGAACAGTCTGCCTGAAGAAAATTTGGACTTAATTTAAGTTTAGAATAGTGTAGTGTAATACAGTGAAGTGAAGTGATCAGTGCACCGAAATCTCTAACAATATACTAAATTGAAATATATTTCCATTTTTTTCAAGCAAAAACAATATTATTCGTTTTTCAAAATTTATCTTCTGAAAATATGATTTCATATATTTATTTATTTTGTGTTTATATGATTTATAGTGGAGTAATATAATTATATTTTAATTATTGGTTATGTATGGTCCTTACTACCAACTTATTAATTATTGTTCAAGTTCTATGTATCTTCCACCGGGAATTTGTAAATTAAATGAATACATACTTACTAACATTTCTAAAATAAAAAAAGTAGTTTCTTTCTTGTCAACAGATCAAGCAGTGTGCAAGCTTCGCGTTCGTAGATAACATTCTTGGATTGTATATCGAAATGGATCAATACTTATCGTTTAAGTATATTAGCTTGAGTGTCAATATTGAAAAGGAAGTCTAAATATTTATCCAGTTTCGGGCAGCCGTGACCGATCAGGGCAGGCAGCGCCGTGCGGCAAGTTCCTGCTCCACTCCGCTATCTCCACAGCTTCCGGCGCTGCACGTGGCAATTGTTATGTCCCTCCTCTTGTTGCAGAGAGCTCCACAAGTGTCTTACTGTTAGATATATGTTTCAACCCAGGCCCCTTATCGGCAAACAACGGCTACCTGTAACCTACCGCACAACCAAACGAAACTACATCGTATATTTACAATATACCTATTCATGATTTCCGTCTAAATACCGATTTATCGATAAATAAATGACTATTATTAATTAATGACATTTAACGAGTGTTTTTGCCCATCGGCAGGTTAGATTATAAAAATAGTAAGAAACGAACATAAGCAGTATACGTTGGAAGAATAAATATCATGGATCAAAATATAATAAATACTGCTTATAAAATCAGTGCTACAAAATATGCATTATGCCAGAATTGAATAATTCAATTCTTCACGCGGTTACGTGACTTTAATCAGTAAACGAGAAATAGTTCTTTAGTCGTGACAACTGTGATATTGACAAACACTGAATACATTTTTAGGTAATTACAGTTGAAATGAATAGGGGGTATTAATAATTTGAATGCAGTATTATTAACAATAAGCTTTTATAATTATTAAAGGAAACAATTTACTTTAACACAAACAAATTTACGTTAATATTAAAATTTTGATATTTTCAACCTTAAAGCCGGCAAATATTTTTTATTTTATCCTACATATATATTTACATAAAAATGATATAAATAAATTCCTTAAAACTAACAGTTGTCTATCTCTAAACTCAGGGTCGTATGTTATGGACCGTCTCATAGATCAGAATATTTCACACAAAATCTACTGGCAGTATAAGAAATCAGCAAAAAGTTACAGGGGTGATTGCCATGTCGTCATAATGTACCTTTCAACGTATTCTTCTCATTTGGATCGTACTATCCAAATCAGAGCCGCCCCCGCTCTTCTTCCTGGTTGAGGAAGAATTTCCGTTTATCTCCGTCTCCTTGTACTACCTGTTCTATAATGCCGATCATGTGATCGTTCTACAATCTCCCTTGCCTAAACTCCAATCATCTGTCTCGACACCATGTCAAAAATCTCTCTGCAAGCCTTTTTAATACAAACTTCTTTAGTTCATGTCACCAAGGTGGCAGGGATGGATATTAACCAATAACATTCATGGTTACTTTTCTCTGGGAGTCAAAATTTGCCCCCCTCCCCCTCGGTAGTTTTGGGAAAAAACACTACCCGATGTCACCATATCTCCCCAGTGTTTGGGGAACACCCCAAGTCCGCCGTGATGTCTGGTTTTATTGCCCCTGGCTCAAATACTGTCTCCTTTCTTTTGACTCCACACCGCCAAAGTCCGAGCAGATGTGTTTGACAGTTACAAATTGTAGAATTTGTGAAGTTAAATCTGATGAAAATAAAAACTCACGCCCTCTGTCCACCTATCAGGAGAGAAAATGCTTGATCAAACATCGCGGACCAATAATAACATAGAATTGGGTTTAAATATAGCAGTAACAGAACATGAAGTTTGATTCACTCGTGGCACAATGTAAACAGACAGATAAAGTTTTTAATTTAAAATATTTTAGTACAGAAAGCATCTGTATGCATTATTCTGCTTTTTAAGAAACCAACGTTCACCTTTCCTGTTCTTGTTATGAGGAATACATGTTTTTTTCTTGTATTATAAAATAATTAATTAGGAATTATAATTGAGAATTAGTTTTTAAATATACTTCAAATTAAAGCTTCACTTTAGTGATGAAATAATTTATGCTACATTGGGACGATGTTCTTTCAAAAGATATATAGCCTAAAATTAATAACAACTTTTAATATTTTTAAACGACTTTTAAACAACTATAATATATCACGTAACTTCATAACTGCCAGTAGGATTGTGAGACACCAGCTTTCAGTATTTCATGGTAGAGGAGCGTGATTGTCGTCAATCTTCGCGAGCTACAGTTAAAAACTTGTCCAACTTCCACTTCACTCTCAGTATTTATTGGTTCAACTTTCTAAAAGCATTCGAAATCCAAAAGTTAAACTTGTAATTTCTATCTGTAACTTTCAAGTGAAAATTTGTCCTCGTGCGTGGTATTTTAATATTTAAAACCATGCCCACCCATGTATAAAGATATTCAAGCATGAAAGTTTCCTGTCTCGCATAAAGAACATTTTCATGCCCTCTTGGGATGTATTACACTCACATCCAGGGGAATTTTCTGAAACTTTATTGATATTTATTTAATGGATATGTTTTCTTGAAGTAATTAAAGCGCTGTTTAATATAACGTTAACCTATTTCAATAAATGAAAACAATTTCATAATTTACTTAATTCATATAAAACTTGTAACTGATATGAATAAGATTTATTTTTATGAAAAGTATTACTTGTAAATATAATCCACTTTAAATTTTAATATCGGTTTAAAAAGTAAGGTTTTTAAATATTATGATACAGGAGGTCAGACATTTTGTTTACTGAAAGAAAGACATTTTTGTTTAATGAATATATCAAAATATTTAAGTGATTTTTTATTCTAAATTACATTAAATGAAGCTAATTTTCGAGACTGCCTTTAGACAACTTTACCGTATATGAAATAAAAATTGAAACTATAGTTGTAATGTTTATGCAAGACCATTAAAAAGCATTCTGTGGTTTCTTAAATCTTTTACGTTTTCAATTCAATAATATTGATAAACATAAGAACACTTCCAATTCTACTTGAATGAAGAGCATTTTATGTCTTATAAAATTAATTAAAATAATTTTTAATCTTCTTTGATATCAATAAAGCAAGGAAAAAATTAATGTGAATTATTTGAAAACTGATAGAGTATTTTGTATTTATTATTACTACAGGTGGGAAATTGCCTGGTGGCAGTTTGTTGATTAACTAAAAAAAAAGATAAATTACAGAAAAAAATAAAAATTCTATTTATAAATAATTCACGTCTCTTTTTTGCAAAGTAAGTACCAAACGTTAAAGTGTTTTAACATCTTTTTGAAAAGATTCGTAACGATCTTAAAATGATGACTCGTTTCTAAGAGGCAACGTGTATGTAATGTCCTTGTAACACAAAATTCCTGATGAGATTGACAAAGGAGGTATTGTAAAACTGTTAAACTTTGAAAGGATCTTCAATCTTATACATCATGATATTTAATTTCATATAAGATACGACAATAAACGAGTGATTTTATGGATTCGGGAGATTCTACACGACCTACAACTCATAGTTAAGGTAAGGATTAAAATGTCCTCAGTTTATAATGTAAAATCAGAAGTCCTGCATATTTTTCAGTTTAATTCATTAACTTAGTTTTCAACAGTGATTCTCACGTAACGGTTGGGTTATTTATAGACAAATAATAAGTGAGATTGATAAAGAATTTCTGCGAAAGATTGTGATAAATTAAGAGATACAGCAGTTTATAATAAATTGATAGTAATTAGGTAATTGCGGTAAGTTTTGTAGGCGACAAGGTAAATAATATTTATTTACAGTGACCGGCTACTTGAAGGTCTCCACATTCTGTCAAATCTCGTTTAATAGTATAGGAATAAATTGTACATGGAGAAGCGGAAAGTATAACAAGGCAATTTAGATTTATTGTTGCTTCCATTAGCCCTCGATTGAGGAAATAGGATACGTCAAACATTACAAATGGACAAAATAAGGTACATATTAAAGAGAAATAATCTTAAAATAAATTAATAAAAAAATGTATATAGACAAAAGTCAATATAAACACAACACGGACTCACGATATCACACACACACACTGGAAAACACAAACAAACACACAGTGAGTATCACGCAATGGAATTTTGAACTACTTGGAGCTCTGCGACCAGGAAACTGTCCTTCCGTTGTAGCTCCAGGCAATACAAAAAAAAAGAGCAGAAAAAACTGAATACAAATTTTAAATGGTCAAAATCTGTCCAGCATATTTAAGCCACCGTTTGGCAGCGTTCGCTATGAAGTCATCTGTCTCGTTCCAAAGAGACTAATCGCACGGAAGGAAGTCAGAACTGTAAGGTGGATATTTCCAAGGTTTCTGAGCACGTTCGTGATTGGCAGTGGATTGTCGTTCAACAACAAACAATCTGTATTTTATAAAATTATTTAGAGCCAGGAGTATTCGACATTTAATTTATTTTATGTTTTTGTATCGGTATCCTTTTAATTTTTGTATTAATTTTACTAAATGATAAACTTCCTATATGGTTCGCACCGTTGATCTGACGTTGTTATACTTTCATGATATGTATTTCTTCAATTTAACATTAGATAAAATAAATTATTCTTCTTTAATTAGGTGATTCACTAATTTTATAGAAATATAATGTTACTATTCTTCGTAATAAGTTAATTAAATTAGCGAGACCATTGCTGTCTGTTGAATATCCTCAGAAAGAAAAATACTTTATTTAATTGAATTTATATGAAGTAATAGTTATGAAAAGTTAATTTCAAACATATTAAAGCAATTATGAGCCGTATTCCTTCACTAATCTAAAAATCACTTGAAGTTTAGTTACCGCAATTAAAAAGGTCAGCGCAAGACCTACTTTATGTTCTGGAGCAGGTAAACGCCGCATCATTAGAAGAAAGTTGCACGAAAAAGATGTAGCGCGCAATTATGGTGCAGCAGGCCCCACTCGGTTCTGTTCCGGGGGCGGACTTAATTAACGCCAGCGAACTAAGCCACACAGAAATTGTGTGGAGTTTGAGCCAAGGCAGGCGGACCCATTTCGTTAGCGACGCTGGAGAGTCTCGCCCGAAGAATTACCGAGCTACAGAAGCAGGGCTGGCACCTACGAACCCGTGGCTTGCTATTAGTGAGCAGCTAAGTCCACCCTCGTCACCCAACAGCTGAGGCATAATGAAGGCCTCCGAAAGACATGAGAGATGATGCGCTTCTGCGGGTGTATAAAGTTGCTAGAGTTCAACGAGGAAATACTTAAACCTGTAACTAAAATTGGTGATCACAAAACAACTATAAATATACATCTTACTTAAGAGGATTAATAATTCTGAATAAATTCTAATTTAATGATATGAGGAATATTGGAAAGTATTTGGAGTCTTCAGATTTCTCACCAGACTGATGTACATTAAAAAAATTATAAAGCTTTATGACTGTTCTTTGATTAAAACCATCTGTTAAAGAGAACATTCTGCCCTTCAAATGGCATTCACGGGATTTAGAAATATCACTATATTACTTACACACGGAAAACTGAGATCGAAGCAAATGCAACGACAAAATGTGGTCATTTAGAGCTATATAGTGATCAAAATAAGAATTGTACAATTTTCAATTACATTTTGTTTGTCAATAATGAAGAAAATCAACAATCACTGTAAAGGGCTCAAGTTAAATGTAATAGGTACATTAAAAACGCAGTCTATATAATTTCTGATTATAATAGAGTAACGATAAATAATCTTGTGGACAGAGGTAGTACTCTTCTAAATCCAATTTTTCATTCCAGAAAGCTGCATAGGCATCCTATTATCTTTCGTCATTCATTTATTCAATCCATTAAGAAAGGCAGACACTCAGTAATCACAGCCGCATCATTCCTCCGCAATGTAATGTAATCATTTTTATAAACTTATATTAAGAAATGGGAAGAATACCACAAAATAATTATACCTCTACGAAAAGGACTGGCGCTGATAGATGTAAACAGCTCAGGCTAATTAGGTCAGATCTCATGAGTGAAAAATATTAACTAAAATATTATATTGGAGGATGGAACGTCAAATAGAATGCGAGTTATGAGAAGACCAGCTTGATTTTAGGAAGAATGTAGGGAAAAGAATACAATACCTAATCTTCTTCTAGTTATAGAAGGAAAAATAATAAAAAAACGGGTCTCCATTAATGACAATTGTAGATTTTGATAAAACGTATGATAATATAAATTAGAACATACTATTAATAAATTTTAAGTGGACTGGAATAAAATTTCAAGAAAGAAATGTTATCCATAAAGTCTGCAGAAGGCAGTCAACAGTAATTAGAACTGAAGGGCAAGAAAAGAAAGCCGATATCAAGAAAGAAATAAGATAAGGATGCAGTCTGTAGCCAATGCAATGTATAGAACAGGCGACGAGGAAACTTTAAAAAGAAATATGGAAACGAAGTTATGCTCCAAGGAGCAGAAATAAAAATGCAACGGTTTTTTGATGATATTGTAATATTTCTGGAAAAATAAATTAAAATGTGAATTAATACAGGGAGAACCACGGTAATTGAGTGTAGTATGGGAAATAGTTGAGGGGTTGTATTGGGAAGGGGTATTTTGAAATAATTAAGGAATTGTGCTACTTGGGTAGCATAATAACCAGGCATGGGAGTACAGTAGTATAGCACAGGCAAGGAAGTCTTTCACAAAAAATGGGGAATTTATTTACGGCTAATATAAGTATGAATATTAGAAATTATTATAAAAAATATACGTATGGGATGTAGCGTTATATGGGTGCAAAATGAGGACGATAGTAAGAAAGGAAAAGAATATACTCTTCTGAAATGTGGTGCTATAGAAGAATTCTGAAAATCAGATGGGTGGATAGAGTAACTAACTAAGTTATAAGTTATAAATAGAATAAGAGAAGAGTGAACAATATGGAGGACTTAAATCATGAGAAGTGGTTGATTAATTGGCCACGTTTTGGAAACATAAGTGTCTTGTAAAATAAGCATTAGAGGGAAAATTGTGGGGTAAGAGCAGAGGAATCAGTTAAAGGATGTAGTTCGTTGAGGTGATTTGAGAGGATGTAGGATGTGATAGTCACGCGGAAATAAAATGACTTGAATAGAATAGGTTAGCATGGAAGGTTGCATCTGACCAGTCTAAGGACTCAATACAACAACAACAACATGTACATTATTATTTGGGCCTTAATTATAGCCAAATTATAATGAGATATTTTAATGAGTGTGTATTTAAATCAAACAGCGTGAGCGAACCCAAAAATTCACAGTTTATTTCTTAAAATATTAATACATCATTTAAAAAATATATTTTTCTGGTTTTATGGTGAAATTCATATAATTTAGTATCATTGGTAATATAGTAGTTCTTTTCAGGACTACAACATAAATTAGGAACTACGTAAATTTGGGCCATCTTAATATGTTGTGTTAGTAATCAGTCCTTATACTGGTCTGATGATACCCTACATGCTAAACAATTCTGCGCAATACCTTTTTTCTGCATAACTACAATTTCCCATATCCTCCCTAATCTATTCAGCGTAATCCATCCTTGGCCTCCCTCTTCTGTTCTCTGCTTAGTACCTCCCGGCTAGTAACCCTATCCACCTAATTGATTTTCATCAATCTATAGCAACAATTTTTAGGGTTTTATAGATGTTTTTTTGTTAAGGTCAATCGGTAAGGTCGCACTGTAAGAAATTGTCCCTTTGAGGGAAATTGAACTGCACTCAGAGATTCTTTTTTCTTTAAATAATTATCGTTAATTTGTTTAAAAAAATAACAAAATTTTATCTCTGGGTTGCCTTTTTGACAAGGTACATCTTTAATTTGTTTTAGTAAAAAAGTAAAAGATTGTATCACTGGATTGCCTATATGCTAGGAAACAGTTCAGTGTCCCTCAATGACTTGATGTGTTTCATTGTGACCTTTTCGGTTCTACCTTTAGCTAAAATAACATCTACGAAACCGTAGAGATTGTCTCAATGTTCAACTTAATTCATTCATTACATTAACGTTTTCTTTATGTCTGGATTCATCTGGCCAGTTTTAAAGGCATAAGATGATGAATTTAGCGCTGAAGTGGAAGGAACATATGAAAAAGCTTAAACAAACCACACCACCATAAAAAATTAATGCATGGCAACACTAAAAGATAAGTTTGTGGCCTAATAATTTCAGTGACTTCGTAAACAAATTTTGTAATTTTATATAGACTGTTCTTTTGTACTTTATTGTAAATAGCCATGGTGAATATAACCCCATTAATTTTATATTCCTTCAACGTAATCTTCTAAAATTAGAATTATTCTTAGACTTCTATTTATAAATAGTTACATTCCTAACAAATAACGTTTCGCTTTGTGCTGCACTCTTTAATTCTACCATTTTTAGTGTATATGTTGTCATACCACACGCATGCGCACTACTTTCACAATTTTCATTGGTATCAAACTTCAGCATTTACTATATAAGAGAATTTGAGAAACATATTTATACGTTCACTGAGTAACGAGACATTTATATTTTCTTGTGGTAAGGATTGAACGTGACAATATTTAAATCGTTGCGTTCGTGTTTTTCAGTTATATTTTCATGCTATACCTGATAAGGTCCACTAGTTGGTATAGGAATCTTCAATAATCGTACAACACTCTGAATAGCATAAAAATAATTATAAAGCACTAAAGTCTTCCTCTATCTATTCAATTGTGGTTCATCTATCTGAACTTTAATGGAATACGAACCAATTTCAATTCACATTACTTCAGTAACATCACATGGACAAATTCAACTAAAGTTTCTTACTACGAAATAATCAATTCCATATAATTATTATTGATTTTGTTTCCGATAAATAATTTTGCGTGGAATATCAGATATACATAACAAATGTTCTTACTAAAAATATGGGATATCATTTAATTCTGTATATCGTAATTAGATTTTGGGTGCAAATGGAAAGTTTTAATAATAAATATGCACAATCCTACACAGTTGTATTTTACTCTTCCTACTTTGTTTTGGGATGTTGTCGAAATAGCTTTTTATTGAACATAATAGGTTCAAGAATGATTCCTGTAAATGGAAATGAATCATAAAGTAACGTCTTCTCCGTCATAAAATATTAAAAACGAATACATTAAAACTGAATTAGCACAGGTAATAACCTAAACGTAGTATAACTTAGTAATAATAATGTATAAAAATATATATTAAAAGAGTTACACCGTTTAGTAATTAATCACGCATTTTTCTTTCAAATAAGTGAATTACATATCAAACGTTTTATTTACATGAAGTATACCAATTATATTTCGAGTTGTCTAACAGTATTCTCAAGATATTGAAAGCAATATATCATCCTCAATGCTGAATAATCTTGCGGCCAGAATAGGTGGAAGTGTTTCCTTAATAATTATCCTCTCCAATTTTTCATACATTGATTGTCACTAATGTGATTTTAATGACGCCATAAATTATTAGAAAATCCAAAGCCAGCAACGGAACCGTTCTTTGCAGCGATAAGAACTTTCGACTTACGCAAATTTTGACCGTAAAAGCATAAAGTAATAAAAGTTTGCATTAATTAAACTAATAATACCCTGAATTGGCAATCGAGAGTTTTCAGATAAATCGTCTATAGATAATACAATCTCAAGAGAGTTTTAGGCAGACTATAAATGTATTTTGGGGTACAGATTCTATTTTAAGAAAAATGCATGTATTTAGTAAAGCAATAAATAATACGTAATCAAAAATAGGTATCATTATGACTTCATAAGTCTGATATTTTAAATAAGCTCGTTTTAAAAAGAATTAAATTTATTTAAATAAAATTCAGTATACATATTTTGTATTAAATGACGCTTATATGCGTAATTTTACTAATATGAAAAGGAATTTCCTAAATAATATATCTGTTATGAATAATAAATTTAGGTTTTAATTATAATTGAATCTATTAATTGCACATAGCCGTGTCACATGAGTGACAACTATGAATATAATGTTTTAAGTTCAAATTAAATAAGGAAATACAAACAATGATATATTAATTATTTTGACAGTATAACAATACTACTGCACAATACAACTATACCATGAAATGCCTACACATTAATTACATTCAATTTAATTTTTATTAAATTTCTACACTCTATAATGAAAGATAATGCGCCTTATTCTTAATGTTTCTCGTTATTCTATATTTTAAACAATTTTCAGGTGAATTTTAACGTTTAATGTCACATTTAAATGTCAAAAATTATACACGAAATATCTTAACGCTCTTTCAGTTAATGATTGATTTATTAATCAGTCTATTTATAAAGGTCGCATTGGCTATTTTGTCGTTATTGACCACAATGTTTATTTTTTACATATTATTTTACAACTATGCATATACATTACATGATATTGCTACTGTTTAGTTTTTGTTCATTGCCAAAGATTAAATTATTTGACTTTAAATACATTTGCTTTTCAGTGTTAAAACATAACATACAATAAACTTAAGTCAATCAAATATTTCACTGTCTTTAGGAAACTTAACAATTCATTTTTGGTATTCATAGGAATCCACGACGGATTGGTAACTACCTTAAAGTGCTTTATCATTTCAAAATTCTTACATTTTTAACACAATTGTTTTCTAATGTTTTAACTTTAAGAAATTTTAATTTACTCAATTTAATGTTTTCCATATACGAAAAATCTTATCTGTCTGCTCTGACAGAGAATATAATTACTTAAGAGGTTTTACAACATAAAACATTTCACAGTTTTTTCAGAGTTGATTGTGTGCTCAAAATACCTTGGACTTAATATTTAATCCCATCATAGCAAACCTGCCTAAGCAATGACCCCAAATTATCCTGGCGCGAGTATTTTTACACATACCAAATTATATAATTAATTAAACACCCATATGATTTACTGCGTCTGTGTACACTACAAGTAACATTTCTAATGTATCAAATAGAATCAATATTATCTTTATAAATTTAACTTCTAAATATTTTACTTCCATCATTTCAGTTTTAATTATTTCATTGTGAATGAAACGATAATTATTTTAATTACGTTGGTATTATAAAGAAAAATATAATTTATTTACGTTGTTTGTTTGTAAATAATAAATACTAAAACAGCTTATAAGTCAGAACATATACAAAATTTATTTGTTACTTCTACATATTTTGCTAAAATTGTCAAATATAGATCCTTCATTCAGCTTTACATTAAAAATGATAATAACTATTCTTATCACTACGTTTCTTCTCTTAAGTTTAAATTCCTATTTCCAATTGTGAAATTACATTTTCCGTACATTCTGACTGCATAATTTAGCCTATTGTACAGACTTGTACGGGTAATGTTGATATCACGTTGTTTTGAGTAGGAATTCAATGGCATCCATATTAATCATTTGCTAATTTACTTTCAAATACTGCCTTTTGTAAGCACAATATTGTTTTATCTGGTACAATTAATTGCTCTAATGACTGAAATATTATTATATCTACCTATTGTTTGGTTTAGTGCATGTACGCTATTAATGAGCATCTGCTAATAGCTAATTGTTAGTCAGTGCGTGAGGTCCCGATGTATGTTATGTTCATGCAAATAATATCCACTGATGTTGTTAATTAAATAGCTTGAAACCACTGAAGCGGTCGAGAGAAACCCAATTTGCATGCAAACCGAGGTTCAGTTAAAACCACCCTTCACGCCCACTCAGAGAGACGGAGAGAGTGAGAGAGAATGAGGGCGAAGAAAGAGAGTGAGGAAGGGAGAAGGTAATGGGTGTTTGTTAATGTGCTAATATTATGCTTCATGCTGATATAGTATCTAATTTCATGAAACGTAGATAATTCGATGCCATTAATGGAACCAGGTACTCTGTAGGGACCTGGTTATCATTCAGATAAGGAAATGCATATAACATGTAGATTGGTATAAATATTTAATGTAAGGCCAGGATGTTTCCTCGCGAACTGCTCTTGAATACTATACGAATAAGACATTTTATGTCATCCATGGTCATGAATAGTAATGATACACTATTCGTTCATACATTACATACAATTTAACAGCAAAATGTTGAAATTTGAACATAAGTGATTGATTCATCAAACGTAATTATAAAATAAAATTCATATTTATATTCCAATGGCACCATTGAACGTTATTTAAGAAATTCTATTTATCGTTGGGATTAAGGACTGAACTACTGTTATTATTACTTTATATATTTTTCTTACAAATTTTAACAGTATGCTTAGCTAAAGGACAATAAATCTCGAAATTAATATTCCACTAACAATCATACTTTCAAATTATTTTAATAATATAATAAACTAGCCACTTTAATTTCATTTGTCTTCTTAGACTTCTTAATACCAACTCACTCTCACTGCCCAATCTATCACTAAACAATATTAGTGTAAACTTGTCTCTTTCAGAAATATAATTTTGGAAAATTATTTGAATATAAAATGGATAATGGTTCGTAACAATAAATAAATGCGTCTGTTTCTTACTAACTAAATAGCTTCCGCCTTGTAAAATATGGAATTATTTGGCAATGAACAAATTATTTATTTATTGTTGAATTTTAAAACACTTTAATTACTTTACTACGAACGGAAATTAGTCCCATTATCTTCCGGCCGGACTTTATTGTTAATTTGCTCATGTGTTATCTTTTATTGTTGAAAAAATACTACGAGGTGGACATTAAAGTTTCAAAAGAAAGAGGGTTGCAATTGGCTGTAAATTTACGCATCTCGAAGAATTGGTAATTGGTGAAAAATTGGGGATACCAAGAAGGACGAACCTTTTACGTGGTAATCACTGTACTTTCTTATGCAACACAAAAATAATGACCATTACATATTATCCATTAGAATAATATTTTTCTCAAATAAATCATTTAGGAAACATGAATCTTTTCAGCCGAGCATCGCAGATTTGTTGAAACTGCGAACGTTTGGTTCGTACACCGAGCGTCAAAGAACTACCCCAGCGCAAGAATTTCTTCACGTTATGGAACCTGCAGGAAAAAACACGTACATTAGCAGTAACATAGGCTAAGTTGTAAACTTGACTTTATAACACAAACGCATTTTTTGAAGTGCATTCATTCCATAAAATCCTATATAGTCAGTAAAGTTTAGTAAAATTTGAACCTTGGTTGTACATCGTAACAATCTACCCACATTATGTATATATTACTGTGTACAAAGGTTTTCATGCCCGATAACAAACACTATATTTGTACTCGATAAGCATTAGATATAAAAACATTTGCGTTTGCTTCGTAATTAAGAGAAATTAGTATACAACTTGTTAGCCGAGAATCGCAGTTTTTATAATAATACCATAGCTATTATAATCAATTTGTACGTTCCAGTTACTCATACCGATTTAATTATTACTAATTATTTAAATTTATGACTATTTAATAGTTTTATTAATAATTGGGTCTATATAATTTTACTTTGTTAAAGTCTGCATGCTCAGATATTTTCTCAACAGTTTTATTTCTATAATTTCGGTTCATGTTGCTTTTAAATTGGTTTACATTGAAATGCCACAATGTATTTATCAAATTTAGGTATAGAAATTATTACATAATAAATTTTACATTCTATTAGGACTAATTTATCCCTTAATTATGGTCCATGTATTAAACTGTTAGCCGCAATTAAATTTTTGAACGGTAAAATATTTTTGGACTTAAAATCTCTTGATACACATTGAGATTCTAAAAGTTAATAATTACATTATTGACTTACAAGTCTAGTACGTCTTATATTTGATATAAGGATATAAAGACTTAAGATATACACTTTTTCTTTTGGAATCGATGCTCAACATAGAGACCCATTAGAAAAAAACATTAGCAAATTTAAGGTGTGTATATTAAAAAAGGTTAATTTTTAATATATTTTTATTTCAAAATTATTTAATAATTAAGTTTTGTTTAACATATATACTAAGGATATCTCAATTTAAAATATTTGTAAAATATTATTCGTTTTGTGGAAGTGGTAAAGTAAAATTATTGGCTGAAAGCTCCTGTTTTGAATTTATAAAACCAAATTAAATTATATAGAAATATTTAACAATTCAGTCATAAATTATAGGGGTTTTCATCAAAAGTGGGTATATGTTGAAACAGAATAAAAACAAGCCATGTTGATGAGGTATAAACGAAATTATTTTTCTATTTGAAAGGCCATGTATGCTCTCCCAAATAAAAAATCCTTAATTCGTCACACAAAGACATTTATTTTCTTAATTTGTTTATAGTCGCATCAACTGCAAGGTCATTAGCGACTGTGAACGATTAGGGGAAACATATCCAAGTAGGAGTAACAGAGTATGGTTTCTCACAAACACCTCGTTTTATTCCATTTCACAATTTAAACAACGATTCACTCTTATAAAAACTCATTATATAAGTAAGTAAAAATTTCTGGAATTCTAGCCGGGGACACTGCTACAACGAAAATAATATAATGTTCCGAAAGTACTATAAATAAATGATTAGAATTGCTTTCGTTCGGTTGGTTGGCAATTCTATCTAACTGATCCATGATGTGACACTATGAGCAAGACAGTAATATATATTGTAGGTTTTGTGGCTGAATTGCATTCTTTTAGGTTGTTGTTAGTTTAATCTAATAAGTACGTAAGATTATTTTCAGATAACGGAAATATTCATGGTGTGAATCTAGTGGATTAATTGAATTTGTAAGTTTTGAACAAATAATTGGTAGATATTTTGATAGAGATTTACGTTTAATAAGGAACCTTTTTGAGTGATTATTGATCAAATTAACTTTAGTTATTTATACACTGTAAATATTTATTATGTGGAATTATGGTTTAGAGTTCATAGTTTCACATTGAAAAATTACGTAAATTGGGCAGTTAAAATGAAATAAATTATGCAGAATCCTTATTTATTATTTACATATTTATATTTATACATTTTATGATGTGTAATACATTTGGTGACGTTACACTAGTCATCTATAGTCACCTGTCCTGAAAATTAAGTGGATCCCGGTGAAAGTGTTCCCCAGGGAACTCGAGGGACGGTATAGTAATCAGCCGGCCACCACAAAGCGAGGGCCCCCTAGAGTACTACTAGACAACCCTCGGACAAACGTCACACAATCTCAGCGCCTGAAATTTCTAATATCTATTCCTTGTTTTATTCTTCTATACTTCGTTTCTCGCTCAAATTGTTTGTTGTTAAACCATGCTTAATGATCTGTTAATTAGAATACTACAATGTAGTTTGCATCCAGTGATGAATTTACCTCCTATAGAATCACTCAAATAACTATTTCGTTTTACCTATATTTGTTTTATTTATCATTCCTATTCTTACAATGTGTAGATAGTAACAAAATTTAATTTTTCCGCATAATTATCATCCCTCTCAACTGTCCGACGCTATTTTGGAATTAGTGCCAGATGCTAAAATTCTGACCAGCATGTTTAAGCCACTGTTTGGCAACATTCAATATGGAGTCACCTGGTTCCAAGAAGGGATTACATTTGTTTACCAAGTTATGGCAATCGGATGGAGACAAGTCAGGACTATTAGGTGGCTATTCCCAAGTTTTCTGATCACGTTCGTGATTTTATGACTGACATGTGGCCGTGGATTGTCATGCAACAACAAATCATCCTACGTGTTTCTGTGGTCGAACACGACATGTAATGACAATTCTTTTAATGTGATGTTTTTTATTCGAAATTATGTCGTTACCTGTCTGTACATTGGTGAACTTAATCAGTGTGAGATCTGCCGCTGCAAGGAGTATCCCGTATATTGGCGTGCCCTCTTGTAACAAAATCTGCTTGCCCACCGATTAACTGCGCTGCGATCGACAAAAACATCTACATATATCTTTTTAAATCTCTTGTGGACGTTTCCCATTATCCCCCTCTCACAGCACAGGAATACTATAAGAGCTCGTTTATTCTGACGAATGTCTTGTAATAATGCCATGATAGCGCCACTCACGGGAACGTGTTCAAATGAATTTGAACACAAGCGGGAAGAATGTATTTATGAGCTCCAAAAACTACAGATCGAAAAATAAATAAAAATAGTGTGCAGTACTTAAATGTAATATCTTGAAAAAAATTGTTTATTAGTACAATTAAACTCTTTTACAACTGGTCGCCGATACAAAGGTTGAGAAATTTCGTAATATTATATTCATATTCAAGAAACTACATGAAAATATTGCATTATGTGTTGAAAGTCAGTTCAGTCCATGGCCAAAAGAAATTCTGATCATGAATTCCTTGAGCAGAAGAGTACGTACCGGATAACCAGACAGGAAGCGAAAATAGGTCAGTATAATCCTATATACTAGTACACTTGATGTAAGGGACGAGAGATCGTTCTCGATTGTGGATTAAATAGAACACGGCTATGGTATTCGAAGCCAAGTAGATTCCACCAATTAAGTATCTAGAAATCATTATACATAAAAATTCTGTGAAATGATATGGAAATAAACTTGCCTCTCCCAATTTACAACCAGGACGAAGAACGAATCTGTAAAGAAAACAAAGCCTTAAGGAAAATAATAAAAGACAAACACTAATAGTTAAATCGTATGTGTAACCGTCATCTGAGTGGTAAATTGTAAATATGTTCAAATATCCCTAATGTGAAAAGGTATGGTAGCATGTAGAACGAAGGGTAGCGATACCGAAAAGATTATCTTTCAACACGAAATGAATAATGAGGCAGACTGATATAAACTGAATGCACCACATCCAATTTATTAGTCACATCATATGCTTCCCACACTACAAGGGAAGAAAGTGTATATCAGATTGACTGCAACAATGACAAACAAAGGTTCAAGAAAACGGCGAAGGGCTGCAAAAGTTACTCACTATCTGATATCAATAACCTAGTAATGATGAATCTACATCTGAAATTCGTTAATGTCTTCAGGATAGTGAAGAAAAAGTGTAGAAGAGGAACCTGAGGAATGAGAAGATAGAAAAGTTATTTGAGGAAAGTTGTGGAGTACGAAAAGGAAGATATACAAAAGCTTTTCTAAAAAGTATATCTGAAAACTCGATAAAATGTCACATAGAACGACGCATAATAAAATAAGAATCAAAAAACGATATTTTGGACCCGGAATAAGTAATCTGTAAGAGGTTGAGAAATCTTATCAATTGGGGAGTTTTACATTAGTTAAGTATCTATACACAGTCAAAAATTGAAAGTTGCATAGGAGTTGGTGGAGAATGCACTAATTCAACTGGTACGTGCCCCTAATCTGCAGTATATTTCTAATCCAGAGGTACACGCTCGAAGTAAGGATTTTCTTGTTTTCATTTAGAGGCCAACGTTCTGCCTCCCCGTCAAGAAATGTGGACCGCACTCCAGGGAGCGAGTTCCAGATATTTTCTGACGACTCTAAACTTCTAGCGTTGCCTTTCGCCACTGCATGGGGAATCCAGCTTCTGAGGCTAACGAGAGAGGCGTCCTGTTTCCACTTGCCGTTCTATGGTGAAGAAGATCTGTCGAGCATTTATTTTCTTGGTTTTTGCAACAACAAGTTATTTGGGTTACGTGTAATCTGTTTTCTTAAATCAAATCTTAAACATATTTATGTTTGTTATATTTATGGGAAACAACGGCAATAAATTCGAGTTCCCTCCAACGAAATTTCGAGCGTGGAAAGATCCCGGCGTGCCACCTCCAACAACTACATTCTAAAAAGGGTCCGTACCAATAATATATTTATTCACTCCGAAATATAATCTGGAATACATTACAAGATAAAATGTCGAAATTTTTATTTGGGACTTGGAGGTAGGGAACAGTTGGAAGTAATACATTGATGAACATTACCGAGAATCGTGACATTCGATGAAAATATTTGAAAAGAAAGACAAATATATCGGGTGATTAGGAGAATGATTGAATTAAAGGCAAATTTGTGAATGCAATAAGCGATATGAAGGACGGAAAATCAGAATAAATCAAGAAGTCCATGTTTAAACTTACCATGATAATATGAGACTTGTGAGGTACCCACAAACGTCCACAAAATAGTATATGACAGCATAAATCAGGCATTTATTAAAATTTCAATAGCACTTGTGAGAGTTAGTTGTGATCAAAATTATCGTAAGTTGTGATGAGCGAAAAGTTGGATGGATGTTGACTGAAGGCTACTTTTGTCTTAGACAAAGTTCCATTCTTTGCATACTAAACTGACGCAAGCCTACCTGTTTACTGCCGAAAGACGAAAATTCAGTAACGGTAATGTCGACTTTATTATTCCACATGTAATAAATTATTGTAATTTTTTAAAAACATACAGGGTTAATTTCCTAGGACAATTCAACCCGAAAGAAGTAGCAATAATTGAAGACTAAAATACATTACTGCAATAGGAATTTTCAGTGAGATATAAGTTAAAATTTCTGTTAGACAAACGATAATACATTAATTTATAAATTGTAATTAATTAATTCTTTTTATTAAATAGAGCAATATAAAAACATATATTTATAATTCAAATTTTATAAATATAAATAGTATGAAAATAACAAACAACTGTACTATTATAAATACCGTGTATTTAACAAATTTGTAAATTACTATGACAAAACTGTATTTGAAGATCCCTGATAACCACCTGGTTGGTTAAACGTTAAGCCGAAAAAAAATTCCATTCGCGTTCTAGGTTTACTTTTACGAACTTATTGGGGAGACCTATGATTATTTCTGAGGTTTTCAGTAAAGATAAAGAGTCAAGCTTTAGAATGATAAGATATATTAATTACAATGTAATAAAATAAGATAATTATTATAATAATTATATTATAAAGTTTATCCTACAATGGTGTCCATGTAACTTTGTCATAATATCATACGTCTTTTTCTAATTTCTTCTCTACAAGATAAAAACATAGAACAGGAATTTTGCAGTACAACGCCTATGTTTCTTTCTTAGATTTTTAGTAAAGATGAAGAGATAATGTTTGTAATTTGTTTATTTATATCAAATTTTCGAATCCATCAAACCAGTTAAGGTAGTTTCCATTCATGATTTTTGACAGTACTTAATTAAATTTGATTATTTTAATGTTATAAAACAAATTGAATCTTTATTTACGGGTAATTGCGGCTCCATCGGAGATATGCTACAGTTGAATACAAAGATTAGTGTGTAGAAATTAGTTATGACCGATTTTCTTTCATATTCATTTCCATCTCTTCATCTTTTAACTGATGTGGTTATCAATTTTTCCATGCTTATTTATTACACGTTCGTGGATATCGTGGTTTAGCAGCCAGATGCTTCAGTTTTTCTGTAGGAAATTCAATAAATAAAATAAGTTTGCTTAGTCATTTTAAGGGGGTAGGTACAGTTATAGAGTACTCTCTATTTAGTCAAAGTTTGGACTTGCATATCACATGAACGGTAAAAATTATTTGCATAACATCTTTTACAACTTTTTTGAAGCTTTTATCCTTTGAAGAAATTATTTTAAATTAAATTTATAAAACTTTTTTATTTCACCGTTTCCGATAACTCAATTTGTAATTTGAATTAATTCACTTATTTATTTGAAAAATGTAGGTGTGTCGTGGGTACCATATTTACTAGAATCATTCAGTTACATGGTTCTACAGTCTGTTTGTTTGTGTAAAGCTAGTTTTAGGTAACAAAATACATCAATCATTATTCATTTATAAAAATATTAATAAGTAAACAAATAGTTTTACGATTTTATTCCAGTGTATGTTGTTGACATATATTATACAGTATTTTCCTGAAAGTTAGAATTAAATCAAAGTATTACTTCAAGAGTTATTTGAGATACAGTTTAAAAAAATCACATGATGAGAAAATCAATTTTAAAGATTCGACAAGCATATTACTGTACCTCAAAATTCACCCCTTACTTTAAAACTATTGAGATGCATAAATTCTTGCTTCTACTTTTTTATTTTCCTCCTCAGACTCCAGTATAAGTCTTCTCTTGGTTTTTCTAGCCTCTTTTTTAGAGTTTTTTTTTCTGCTGTCTTGCCTCGCAACATGCCGTTATTTATAAAGTATTGAACCATATTTGTACCTAATGGTATCCCCAACCTTTCTAGTACTTTTATTCTGCCAAATTCACCATGATTGAAGGTAATAATAGCTTCATTTTCTCATATTCTTACAATCTGTTTCACATGAAATCCAATCTTTGAACTTCTTTGAATGTAATTCAGTTCAATGTAATTTGCATTTTGTGTGTAAGCGACTACACATAGTTTCAGTATATCTGGATCACAATGATCTTGGAAGATTCATAAAAATGTTTCCATTGCTGCAAGGGGAATGTTGGTACGGAGCCTGAAATTTTATTTACTCACTGATTCAAATTTAACGACAGGAAAATTAGGTCCGTAGGGTTGCAAGTCACTTACATCTGTAAACGTTTTAGTTCATAACGCGGAAACTAAAAGAGCAATCGATATGGAATAAACATCACAATGGAACTGTTAAGAAATTATTAACGCCAAATTTCAAAAATTAATTTTTAACCGCAGATAACTGTGCCTACCCCGTTGAGTTACATACCTAAAAATGTGTAGATGAGTAATTATAGAACAAAAGAGAACTGGATACGTTCAGGCAGTTGCCTCGAATTAATTTCGCAGTGATATCGGTAATTATTCAGATAAATGTATGCTGCGCCACGCCTCAGCTTAGAGCAAATGGATGTTAGCAGTTCAAGTTAAACAGTCAGTACGCCAAGAGAGACTCGCAGAGTTGGGAGCCGCGTCATTATGGGAGATGGAAGATGGGCAGTGATGGATAAGTTTCATTACAGTTGTATGCAGCGCAGCGGGACAACGGAATGTGACGAGATAAATGCAGCAGCAGGTGAAAGCGAAGACTAATATCTCGGTGTGCGTCAACAATACAGCAATGCAAGCAATCATCATTTATCTGCAGTTAATTGTTGAAACGTCCCGCTGAAGGTTCGCCATTTACAAATTTAACTGAGTAATTAATTAACGTTTCTGATTTCTTAATATTGAAATCGGTGCACATTTACAAGGTTATAATATTAAAAAACTATACGACGAAAGAAAAAATTTACTCTTTGCAATAACAAGAGATACGACCTTATTTAAAAGATAAACTATAAAAAACAGAGTGGACTAATTAAAAAAATTAAGAAAGATCGACGTTTAAATGCGAGCTAGCATCTTAAAAGGGTACTGACAATATTTGAAACAGGAGAACACCAATGATATAGTACCAAAGGTAAACTACTACAGGACCATCGTAAAGCTTACTAAGAGTATCTGTGTCATGTTTAATATTAACAGTTTCTCGATGATTTTTAACTTGCAACATTTCTGAGATAAGTCTTTTACGAAAATAAGTATCGCAAAAATCGAAGCAATACTATGTTTGGTGCTCAGATTATATTTACAGAAAGAAAGTTTAAAATTAACCTTATGTTTGTTAATTATGATATTCAAATCTCTTTATGTTTGGCCGAAATAACTTAAATTACCTAAAGAAAAATGATTAAAAATAACAAAAATATTTTGCTTTTTAACAAACAAGTCAGTTCGTTTAATACTGAACCACAGAGAAGTAAAACAACGAAACTAAACTGTGCATTATTTTTAATGATATTACATTGGCTGTTACATGAATTAATTTGCTTTAAAATAATTATGATAGGGTTGGTATTGAACATAAAAATATTTTAAAGAAATTTAAGGTTATCAGGATGATGGACGGGGTCAAGTTTTAAACAATAATTCTCTTCTGTGTTGTGGGAAGATCAGATAGGAAACTCGACAAGCAACCTTGAAAAGTAGGTTTGTGATTCAATTAAACATTAATTTATGATATTGAATAACATACTTTGCCACCAGATCGGATCATCGTATCTCCTTTTCTATCTGAATTATTTGTGTGAAAATATCTAGTAGATATGTCCATGACATATTTTGCATTATTCCTCATGATTGCGCTAAACTGTTTTTAATAGTTATATCAACATCTACAATTTACGTTTAGTGTGAACAAAATTTTAGCATTCGTTTACTAGAGGTGTGTGTTTATCCATATAATAATTACTGAAATATTGTTCCTTATAAAATTTCTATAGTTTCGCTGAATTTGTTGTCGCTATAATCCGTCTGTTTCACAAATACAAAACAGAGTGTTATAAAGTAAATCTGTTCAGTGGATTAATTATGTATCATTGGCAGAAAATTTCTCCCAACTTCCCGCACCATCGAACTTACAAAGTAGCCACATTTAGAATTATCTCATTACACCAAAATAATTATTAACATATAATTGTCAAATTTATAAACTCTACTCTGCAAATTATTTTAAAAATAAATAAGTCACAAACCATTCTTTAAACCGTTCCCTGGAAAGAGTTTTCTCTTATACCACTTTTGCCTTTCACCCATCCTGCCTAAAACAGTTTTACGCTCAAAAGATTTCTTTCAGGATAAATTTTTCCCGGTCTTAGGTGGTATATTTAGACAGTTCCGGCTACCTTGTCAGATTTTACAAATGTAGTAAAATCAAACATATCCCAATAACTTAAAACAAAATTGTCATGCTTCACAAAACACTGGGTCTGTAAATCAAGTCTATATTATAGAGCACTTCCCAATTTATTTAGTTATTAATTTCATTTTACATTTAACATAAATTGCCTTGTTAAATACACGGTTGTTAGAGACGTCGCAAGGCACAGACAAGGAATTCCATGAAAATATTCTAGCCATGAATAGGCCACAGGTAAAAAATTTTCGGGAAGGGCCATTATCTATCCAGGGAGGGAAAAGTTCAACCTATTAGGAAACTAATAACGAATTGAGATGGCGATGCTAAGACTAGTTTTCCGTCAACCAGGTGAACAGTAATAAAAAAGTAAGACAGGAAACAATAATTAGGCAAAAATTTTCATATGGTGCAGAGAGACACTTTTGGATGAAATTTGACGGAGCAAGGATCGTGGAAAGAAGCAAATTAATACAACGTGGCTTAATGAACCGGACTTTGCTTCAAGTTCTGGAGCAGAAGTCTTATTCTGGTAAGCCGTTGGAAGTCTTTTCCTGGGACGATAAGTTTAATATTTTTTATCACAATTCTTTCGAGTTTCCGTACCGAAAGTCGGTAACCTGGGGGAAAGAGTCTCACGTTGGAGCTGTCGGCAATATTTTTAACTGAAATTATTTTATTTTCTGTATATATCTTTTGATATATTTTTAATAAATGTAAAATTATTGAATTTTGATTTTGATTTAATTTATATTATCACTTGGTTCGTGCGTTAACGTGTTTATTTCAAATAGTTGTAGTAATAGCACGTGTCACCTGGAAATTAATAAAAAATAATTATATCTCGATTTATTTAGTCGATTTTCCCACTAAATATCTATAACTATATAACTATAGCGGTCCGATATATTAGGATCGCTACAATACATACTAATTTGTAAACACTCATGAACGAATACTTTCAATTTAAACCCTTTAATAACACGAGTGGAACCAAATTAATTCTAGTTACGAATATTGAGAACATGAACATAAATGAGAATTGATGACCTATTATTGAATTAATATTATTAATAAATTATTAAATGTTTCGAATAAATTACAACGAATTAAAAAAATGTTTGAATAAATTATAGCAATAAACATTCCGAAATTTTCATTAATATTGCATAACGATATTATCATTACGAGGCCCAGGGGTGAATCAGTTCTAAAATAATATCACAAAAACAGTACAATAATTTTTTTTAAAAGACTGAAAGCGTGAATACCGCATTTTTTTATGACCAGGCGTAGTTATTATTACGCTGCGTGCGCACGCGTTACTTAGAATAATGTTCAAACGAGAACAATAAGCAGTTGCTTACTATTTGCATAAGATTTATATCGGAAGTTGGCAGACAGTTGGTAACAAATGCGACGTTGCCAGTTTACGAGCAGTTTAATCGCACTACATTCCGACGTGATTGACAAAGCCATAAAATCTTAACTTCTCCGGTACGGTACTTGACGTGGCTGTAAAACCTAGCTTTATATTCTGCGATTGAAACTTAGAGCACATTTCCTCACTGCATCGTTTCTCTTTGTTTTCAACGTAGATAGTTTTTCGTCATGGACACACACAGAGCCTTGAATATATACGGAACGTTGCTTTACAAAATGACTGCTCAGAAAAGGGAGCTAATTAAAACCTCAGAGTTAGTGAACCTGAAAGAAACTACCACAAGCAACCTAACAATTACCATCACATTTTCCATAGAATGGTATTTAATTTATCAATTTAATGGCACCACCTTTTAAAAGACTTAGTCAATAGGACCTTAGATTTTGGCCTCTTAGAACATTTATGATTTTGTATTTATTTAAAATGTTAAATAACGCTTTTGGCTTGTATTTATTTTTGAAACAATCACAGCCTTTTACGCTTTAGTTAATAATTTGTTTTAGAATTTCAATGAAAATATAATAATAAATTCAGAGTACTTTATTCACATTAATGCAGGGAAAATACATGTCTCGATAAAGTTAGGTCAATTTTGATTATTCTATTAGAAAATTTTTATATATTAAATTAGTTACAGATTACTATAGCCAGTTGATATGGATTTTTATAATTAACTATGTTTTATAAGTACACAAGTAACACCTTAAAAACGAAAAAACACAAACTTTGAATGACCCGTAAGTCCAACAATAGCTCAAAATAATTCTGTTTTTAATTTTTGTGATATTATTTTTGTTTGCTCTAGTATTGACAAAAATAGCAGTTGTTTTTCGAAACGGGGGACCACTTCACAGAATTTAAATATGAAGAGTATTGTTTTACATTTAAGGAAAATTTATCCCATTTTATAGCAACATTTCTGAAGTAAACGTTTCTTATATAAATAATTTCCTATCATAGAATAACAGTACTGTCACTATTAAAAGAATGATATGCTTAGTAATAAAGAAATGTATATAAGATGGAAAATTTACCTTAGTATAATTATCTTAATTCTAGTAAACGCATAACATTTAGCTAATTCAATATAATAAAACAAGCATGAATTGCAACTAGCTTTTTAAATAACATTATAGAATAAAACGAATTAAGAATATTTAAACGTATACCTAACGAAATATGACAAATAATAAACAATTTGAAAATCAAAAGATATTAAATTTTTGAAATAACAACCTTTTATAGTAAAATAATGATTTATGATAGTACAATAAAATTGTTTTATTGAGGGATACGATTTTTTGTAATATTAATATAATGGTTATTACGTATAAGATTTATAACTTTGACAATGAAATCAATAGGACAATATTTATTGAATTTATAACGAAGGTCATTAGAATCGTGTTATCTACCAGACAATATCATTGGACAACAAAATAAAAACGTAGCATTTATTGATTAATTGGATAAAAGTTTCATAACTGTCAGCAGTAGATTTAAAAAGCCAGAAACCACTTAAAATATGTTTTTTTAAATAATATGGGTTTCCGTAATGATTATAAAGTCAATCCTATTTTCATCCATAAGTAAACTTAGAAATTGACCAGTAATTATTAAACCAACCATTATTTCATCAATTTTTTACCAAAAATAATATAAAATATGTCATCTTCATATCTAAAACAAATTTAAGTTTTAAAAATAAATTTCTAAAGAAAATAATTTAGTAAGTTCTTCCTAACAATTTCTGAAAACAAAAAAAATAAACAAAACCTATTGGACTGGCAGAATTTTTTTAATAATAAGTATTACTAAATGCGAAGAAAGTAGAGTAGACAATCTAATTTACGTCAATTGCCAATTCATTTTTGGTTACCTGGCTACATGGCGATGATTCTGAAACAGGCATAGCATAGGATGGTAATTGAAAAGTGGGGAATGCTGGAAAGTAGACGTTGACTGAGACCCTTAGGCCACATTTTATGCATCCTACCCGGTGTTTAACCCAAAAGAGATGCAGTGAAAACCTTAGAAAACCTGCATCAGGTAGGTCGGGCTTTTGTGTACTTTTCTCACGCCATTCAGAATGACTGGAGATGAGTTTTATGAGAGGTCGCAGCATTCCCTTCTGTGTATCTTTTAAGATGACAGTCCGCAGTGGACCCGGCAGGCCAAGGCCCTCAATGGACTCTAGAGCCAACGAAAAAGAAGTTGGTGAACTTGGCGAATCCTTCCGTCTGTACCATTGTTTCCTTGTCCATGACACGCATCCATGCCCTTGCCAGAATCCAAGGAAGCTGGTAACTCTGATCGTAACACCACAGTGCCGCTCAGAACTAGTCTTGCCAAACGAATCTTTGGGCATTATCGTAGTTTAATAGCTCCATTAATGTTTGCCTGATGATGGCTCAAGTCGATACCGGTGGCGTCAGTTTGGGAAGTCTCTGTATAAGTTTTGAGGTAAGAGCCACCATGCAGATCTCTTAGGTCGATACTTTTTATTAATTGCTGGAAATAAATTTAGCGTCTCGGTGTAATTAATGGTTGGACTGTGACAAAAAAATCGTTTATGAAGCGTCTGCTCTATCGCTACCCCTCACAAACACTACTGGGGAGAGCTTCATCGTCGCTCATAATTATTCAATCCTACAGTAGCGGATCAAGTAATTTGTTGCAACGCAAGAAATCTTCCTTCAGCCTTCCACGCGACTAAGTATATCAAATCAACATATGTCGTTATTAACCAGCCTGCACTTGTATCACTTAATTCATGAAATAAACGTATGCCAGAGTTCATGGAAACCTTTTATGTCGTATGAATTTACACTAAAATAACGGCCGTAATATTCATTATAAGAACGGTCAATGTTAATCTAAAATAAACCGGCAATTACCGACACGATATTAGTATGGGCTATATTGACAACTATTCAGCCCTTAACGAGGCTGAAAAGTTTCTTAGAACTCTCTGTGACACCCAAAACGATTAATTCGATACCAGTAACAGTCACTGTGAAAATATGATTATTCATCCATATAATCCATATGAACGTCGAGAAAGCCACTATCAGCCACACTAACCACGCACTCAAATATCCACCGTTCATGTGAGTTTTAAATTATCGTAACCTTCACCCACAGGGGCGGTAGTAGTGACTTAACCCTACAATCCTTACTTGCTTCATAGTAATTTAATTGACAGGCTTGACACGTGACGGCATAATCTATCCTGCTCTAAAATGTCTTTAGGGTAGTTCCTTTCTTGGCCTGAAAGGGGAGAAAGAGGGAACATAAATTTTCAAATGATAAATGGAAAACGTTTCTGGAATGATCAGCGCTAAGAACCAAATTATCACGCCAATCGGATGACTCGCAGTTGGTTTTCAACAGACCAACTTTCGTGGTACTTTTCAATGAAACATCACATATTTATATGAATAGCTTATGAACCGTGAAAGATGTCAAAATTAAACCTACACGATAATTTAAGTTACAATTTTTGTTTTAACTTTTCAAATTTTCATTCATATGCGATGAGTTGGCTCGGAACCTGTTTGAGACAAACTTCCACCCAGACCGACACTTCAATTTTATTTATCGGTATAGAGTATAGATTATCTCCCTTACCCCTATATGTGGCCTCTTAGTATTTGTCTCAGAACTTAGAATAGTTTTGGGGTGAATATAATAAATATTAATCGGAGTCACTATTTGACAATACTGTTTGATTTTAGTTAGTAAATTCTTCGTTAGACATGAAAATTTTATATAAATTAAATATGAGTACAATATTTTATCGTTTCAGTGTTTAGGTTTAGTAAAAAGCTCGTTAGAGTATTCATAATAAGAAAATCGTAAGTTATTAATATGTATGACTATTCCAACTACACTCGCAATTTCGTGAGCAGTAATTTATTCAGTAATATGCCTCGGATTTACGGACAGTCTCATTTGAATCCCTCATATTTAGGGATTATTGGACAGCCAAGCGTATACATTAGCTAGCGCCTGGGTACGGTTAATATCGCCAGCGGATCCCGGTTAAACTGCCAAGATACTTAGGGGCTCTATGTAATAGAGTTTCAGTTTACGCTAATCAGAAAAGGCTAATATATGGAAAAATTCTTCTAACGAACTTTTCATGAATTGAGGTTCATATAATTTAAGCACTTCAATCAGCATCTGAACCTTGAAACGAGGACCAGCAGAAGAAAGAATGTTAGTGCTACATTGGGTAGCTGAATCGTAAAATATGGGATGTTGATTTCGTGCTGTTGCAGAGTTCCAGTCTGGAATATGGATTTCCCTCATCTTTCCCAGAATATTCTCAGCAAAATCCTTTTCCTTTTTTTATGAAAGGTGGAGGGGTATCACGCTACATGACGGTGATCTTGAAACAGGCAACAACTCCTCTTTAATATCATAGGAAGGGAATTGAAAGGGGGATATGGAAAGCTGAAATTAAAAATGTTTAAATATTTGCTGCGCGAAACTAAAGTTTCGATAAAATTGTTGATTATGTTAGCGAAGTTTTTCAAATAGTGTTTGCAATTATTAATAATTTCAATTGCACTAAGCAGTTAAATAAAATATATTTTTTTAATGAAAAGTAGTGTAGTCTTATTATTATTATTACTATATTTGTGACCTGTAATATTTTGATGGATTATAAGTTACAATTTAGTAGGTACTTTAACGTATTTCTATTCTTATCAATACGACTTATTTTTAAATCTGTTATGATTAGCTCATTTTTAGCTGGCCAGAAAACCATATAAAGTGATATTCAGAATGATTATACAAGTATTCAATTCCCATATCCATCGGAAATTTGAAGCAAAATTGGAAATAGACCTACTTTTTACACCATAAATTAATAAAGGAGAAGTAATAACAATTAACAACAAAATTAACATACAAATTTATTACACAACATTGCGTCCCCATATTGATAACGAATCAGATAGTAATTAATTAGGAGACCTAGTTGTGGTGAATTGAAAAGGGGGGATGCGGAACGAAGAGTAAGGTAGCCAAGGGTTGACCAAGGCCCCCAGGCTATAGTTTAAGGATCCTACCCGGTGTTTCACGTAAAGAGATGCAGGGAAAACCATAGAAAACCTGCATCAGACAGGTCGGGCATTGGGTACTATTCTCACGCCCTTCCGAATAACGGGAGACGAGTTTGCTGTGGGGTCGCAGCATTCCCTTCTCCGTGTTACCTATGAAACTTTTTGACACAAAATGTTCTGAACTATGCGTCTCTTACGTTTATTACCCAAATTAATAATAATGTCATCAGAATAAATTTTAGAATGTAAACTTAAATATATAAATATATGTCTGCAGAATGACAATGAATGTTTTGATAATTTAAGTAAACAAAGAAATAATAATAAGATAAAAACTGTTAAATATAAGCTGACTTTCTGAACTACAATAAGAGATAATTCGTTTCTGATTTACATATATAATACACATAGATCCTATGATATATTTTTAGAAGAAATTTTTTTCTACCGGTAATGAATTTTTATAAATGCAACAAAATTAATTTAAAATAAATATATACATATATATATAATTTATTGCAACTAATTCTCGAGTCTACCACTTGATGTATGAAACTTTGAATTAAAACCCAGACTTCTTTCATTATTCGGTCCTTGACCGAGTCTGTATTCTAACGTTGAATAATGTATTACTTACATTCTCCCGAAATTGCTCACTTTTTCGGTGCTTGTCGATTCTCAATCCGGTTCATATTATCTAACATGCGAGAATATCTCCCCCTTTTTCTCGATAAGGCTGCTCTCCGTCTGATTTCAAATTCCCCTCTTCTATTTGCGCAGAGACAATGCAATCCAGTTGGGCGAGAATTCGACGGCAATGTATACAATCAGAGACGAAAGTTTTAGAATTAGGTTTCGTAGGCCCTGGGACATGTGAGCAAGCATGCGTCGTATTTACATAGTCCCGGATTCTACACACTAATTCTCAATCTAATTGGATAATTTTTCGACTGTAATTATAAACTATTCATATAGTTCCATATATATATATATATATTGTAATATACTTTTTGGGTATAAAACATTTATTAATTAACAGAACAAATATGATCGATTTTAAAAATTTTCATTTATTAATTTAAGTGAATACACGGGCTTAATCTCAGGGGATTTTGGGTCTCTTAAGAGATGGAGTATGCAGTAGCTGAAAATAGAAAGAAAAATTATTAAATATTATTTATCCAGAGCAATGAGCAAGTTTCACAAATTTTTTATAGCTTACCCACAATTACTGGGCCAACAAACATCCACCTCTCGAATGTTTGTGCGTCTCTCTGGCGTCTTGCAGGATTTGATCACGTCTGGACACGTCTGCTCACGTCCGTCCTCTCATCTGGCTTCTGGCTGCTCGGACCAAATCTGTCCTTTCCTCCACTCGTCTCACTTCTGGATATCTGCTAGGACCAAGTCTGTCCTCTGCTCCACTCTCCTGCCTTCTGGATATCTGCTCGGACGAAGTCTGTCCTCTCTTCCACTCGTTTCACTTCTGCCCGGTCCACGTCCGTTCTCTGCTCCACTCGCCTGCCTTCTGGGGGCTAGCCACCCAACGGCTTCCCTTTTAAATCTTCCGACGGGAATTCCCCTATCTCACAAAATTTCGGGGTTCCCCGCCCTCATTTTTTACAACCGTTCGGCGGGGTTTTCCCTCGGGGGTTCACCATCGTCATTTTTTTATACACGCTCGGCGGTACACTCCCGCGGGGAATCACCATCTTTCGGCCGACTAGCCATTGTTGTTGGCCGAACTGCGCCTCATAACGCCACAACCTCACAAAATCCACCTTATATATATATATATAAATGTTAAACTACTGAAGTAAAAATGATGTAATTATAATTAAAAAACAGTCAAATAAGTAAACAAATTATTAGTAGATTTTCCGTAAACTTCTTTGCTGTTCCGATTTCTTTTGAAAATTTTGGAGGCAGAACGAGTGCCCCGAAAACTGTAGCACACAGATTATTCCTGTCATGGATTTAATTATTCACGAAAGAAAGAATGTTTAAAAATCAGTTGTTTTACGCTCTTGCTTTAATTTTGAAGCCGCGATCGCCTCTAGCATGCTATAATCAGCTTCCCAACCCTCGGCTCATATCACGCCGAAAATTATTGTTAGATAATATCGTTGAGGAGGAGCACAAGCGATATACTGTTTATTTTTTCATGCTTAACTCTTATCTTATCGTCGCCTTATATAATATCAGTCGTAATTCTGTGCGTGGGTTGACTAGTTCTAATGCAAGCCTTGATTGAAACAATGGTGCTCTAGGAAACGTGCTGCAAATTAGTGAAAAAATAATTTATTTTCCATCATATAAAACCTTTTCTATTTATACATTCATGCGTGACCAATGGGATTTTGAACTATTATTATTTATAATTATTGAGTTTATTTAACATGAAAGTGTTGAGTTGTATTTGAATTAAAATTCAATTAGTGAAATTGTTTAATATTTAAAATTACAATTCAAACTTATAAAACATACAAATCTGATTATACTTTTAAAATCTCAAAATTTATTTTTATAATTAGCTTTTAGTGGTAAAAAGTTGAAAGAGAAAACTGAACACAATCGGTAGGGCAAAAATCTTTCACAGGGCGTTAAGGTATCACCTATGTAGCAGACGCATATTTTTTGTTGGTGTTAATACATACTTTGTTTTCTTTCAGTCAGTGCCGAGTCATTCATTTTCATTTGTGAC
Organism: Eucriotettix oculatus; assembly: GCA_034510155.1. Taxonomy (NCBI): domain Eukaryota; kingdom Metazoa; phylum Arthropoda; class Insecta; order Orthoptera; family Tetrigidae; genus Eucriotettix; species Eucriotettix oculatus. The sequence goes on along the minus strand of CM067378.1, from coordinate 31,080,750 downwards.
GCACCCTTAAATTTGGCAGAATCTGGGCCTTGAATCCGTGCTCGATTCTTTTGGGCTCTGCAACTGGTTACTTTTTCTGCTTTTCTACTTACGGTTATTACAACCTGCTCCAACTAGTAAACTCAGCACTCTGAACTGTTACAATAAGCAACTCAACAGCGTGAGAACATAACTTTTTAACTGTATAACAAATCACTTGTCTCTCACTAAGGCCAAAACTCTCCAAATATGCTTTTTTTTTCTCGCTCCTGCTCGGAGGAAACTTCTGATCACACTATACTTTGACATTTTCCCGTTTTCATTCACCAATAATATCGCACCTTATACTTTCCCGCTCAAAAATATTCGTCTTCTGGTGTATAGTCACTTAAACGTCTTTTACAAATTTTTACGGCCGAGGTCTGCAATCGACGTCGTAAAGAATTCTTGGTTCACGCTGGGGTGATTCCCAACCTTTTTTGTGAGCGTAGCTGTTCTGCGAATATAGCTACGGGTTTCTTCAAAGAGGTCCTTACTCTGTATTTTGAGTTGTTGAGGAATGACAAGCATGTTTCCGAAACCAAGAAATTTCCAAATATACTATTACAATAAAATGATTTATTCCTCAAGCGTATAATACGTCATGATAGTTTAATTTCGGATAGTATAACAATATAAATAACAGTTACAAAGATTATCCAAAGTACCATATTCGACTGCATCCGATCACAAATGGTTTGACCTTGTATGGGGTTTATGGTATATTATATTTTTTGTAGTACGACATAGGCCAACACAAAGCCAAGATTTGGAACCTTTGGGACCAAGGATAAAGCTGGAACATTCCGTAAGGATACAGACCGGGCTCAGAACTGGGTAAGAAGGTGATGATGGGTCCAGCCACGTTCACGTAGACTGACCATTGAAAGGTCTTAAAAAGTAGAGAGGAAGGGATAAACAACTAATACAAGTTTTGGAAACATTAACGTCGTCTCAGATTTTCTTGGCAAAGACGAATGATATGGTTGAACCAGCGTCCCAGAACGATCAAGCTCCAGAGTTCCTGATCGTTCCGGCTTTTTGGTGAGTGTCAGCCTTGCATTATCGTTTGCGCGCGTTTTGTAACCAAAACCACCTCGGTTTATCCGGGGAGAAAGAGCTCTCATTTGTTTTAGCTCACGCAATTGGGAGATTTGGTTCACTCAGACACATAGAATCAATATTTGAATTGTAATTAATTTAAGGTTTTCAAAAATACACCCACGTTTTAATTTACGTGATTTATTCTATTTTACATCATTCCTGCGTAATGAGCCATCGCAAGTGGCGCCAAAAATGCTGACTACGTGTCCCTAACGTAAGCCACGAGGTATAACCACGAAGCATTACCACAGGTTAAACAAATGGACGTTTTAATTATACCGCGCGCGTATTAACAACCAATTTATTTCAAGTCATACAATTAGTTTTAAAACCTACGCGTTGTATCGAAAGAGTAGGTTAATTAAATTTGGTTTTATCGAGAAGTATATAACACCATTTCTTTCTATCTTCCTCCATCTCCTACTGGTTTCCCAGTTAACTACTGAATTGCAACACCAAATTTTCCATAGTCGATGGATTCGCTAATGGTGCCCATTGCAAGATTTCGGATTTATTTCTGCGGCGTTGTCTAAAAGATAAAGGTTATTAACAAGCAATTAAAGAACAATACAGCAAACGAGAAAAGCTTAAGCTATAGTTTGTAGCGCAGTAGTACCCTACCCAATTTTATTCTAATTTATAAAATTTTGAATGATATAAAATTTCAACAAGAACATGCTAACCGGCGACAGCCACGTAAGAAGGGTTTTCCTCGGTGTCAATCTGGCGGTTGGGAGACTTTTTTTGGGGGGTAACAGGCTACATGAGGGTGATCCTGAAACAGGCAACTCCCCTTTAATAGCATAGGAAGGGGATTGAAAAAGGGGGGATGCGGAAGGTAGAGCAAGGTTAACTAGGGCCCCCGGGCTATGGTTTAAGGATCCTACCCGGTGTTTCACCTAAAGAGATGCAGGGAAAACCCTAGAAAACCTGCATCAGGTAGGTTAGGTTTTTCAAATGATATATGGAATAGACCTGGGAGGCGAAAAGCCGAAAAATATTCAGTATGGTGTAAGACGTAGTAGATAAGGCGAGGATGGTAGAGATGAAGAGTTGACCAGGACGTGAAAGGGAGGAGAAAGCTAGAGAGTGGAATGGATTTTGAAAGGGAGGAATAACCTGTAGTGTGCAACAGGAGTTGGAAGTGAGTTGTGAATTGTTGCTCTTTAGTGAGAAGGTGTTAACAACCAGAAAGGCTAGAGGGAAGACGAAGGAAAAAATGAGTTTTCCTCAATAACCGTCAGAACGAGTTCATCCCACTTTCCGCCGCAAGAAGGAAGAAGGAAGTTCCGGTCGCCTAGGAACCAGTATCAAAACGCTAATGAAAACAAAACAGGCTCGACAAGTGAAAGAAATCTCTACTGCACGTGGTCACCCCAATGAATAATTAACCTAGAGATTTAAATTCATCCCCTTGAATTTGTTTATTTTTTTGTAATAGTGAGCAGGACTCATTTAAAATGTTTGTTTTTTATATGAATAAAATTATTATATCATACGCTTAAAGTGATTTCAATTAAATAATTAAACTAATACCCCAATTATCATTTACAAGTTTAATTAATCTTCCCTAGAAGAGATGCAGGGAAATCGTCTATCAGGTAGGTAGAGCAAATAAGAAAGCCTTAAATTCCGGTAAGTGAACCTCTAAAATAATTAGTATCACAACAGTAAGTGAACATATAGAGACAAGGGAACTTGCCTAAAACGAGCCATCTGATTTGAGGGTAAAGTGGCTCAACTAAAACAAACACCCTATTGGTGTATGGCCGTAGGGAATATTTATTAAAAAAGAACAGTTGTCAACAAAATACTTCATGGGAAATGTTAAAGTAGTAATTAACTTATCGATAATCGGATAAATGATTCCTTTCCCTTTCTTTAGATCTGCAATGAAGAAAGTAATGCAGTTAACTAAAAGTATTACGTCAATCTCTTCCTTCCTCCTTGGCTCTACAGCCCATTGTGGGCCTAGGCCTACCGAGTCGACTGCGGACTGTCATCTTGCAAGACACATTCCGAATTTGGAATGGCACGTGGTCAGCGTATCGATCCTCCAACAGTCCTAATCCCGGTCTTGGCGACCATGACGACACAAACATGCAAGCCCATGCCAGGATTCGAACCCGGGACTTCTGGGTTGTGAGGCAGCAACGCTATCCACTAAAACACAGGACGTTGACATTACGTCAATACTGCAGCTAGATAAAAGCATTTCTCCTTCAGACATCAGACAATATGCAATAAAAAGGGAGGTTCTCAATTTTTTTTTCAACAACTCCCTCCCCGAACCACAATGGGTGTCGACGTGAGTATTATATTTTGATAATTCTATATGCCCGGCTTTGATATGAAAGAAATTTAAAACTTAATATTTGTATGTCTTCACTTAAATTGGTCTTCATATACACACATTTCTGGAGATCACCCTTTTACCAGTTGTAATCACGCTACCGACTACCGCAAACCAACTCAATACTTTGGTTTGCGAAGTAACCCAAGTTACACGTGATCCGTAAAGCTCGAAACTCTGCCGCCTAAATGTAATGAGAAAGTGTCAAATACGTAAATTATTTATTCAATTAAATTGTGATACTTCATTTTTTGATTATGAAAAACTAATTATAATGTAACAATGTTTTATTGATTTAACAAGTTTTTTGAATGATCACCTTAAACAACTATTATTAACGACATTTTTCATTAATGACACGGCTATTTATATGGTTTTTCAATAAGAATAGAACAAGCTGTGTGTGTGAGGTGTTAACTAAATACTATTTCCTTGTGAAAAGCCGATGTATGGTTTCTATCGGTGGCACAGATCCGAGTTGTCCAATTTTCAATCACTCTGCCGCCTAAACCTGGCTGAATTTGAGAGATGGCCTGGGTTATGTTGACTTCAGTCACATCGGTCGATTACTGCTTATTGGCACAAACTTACGTGTTCAGCAAACTCCAGAAGAAAAGGTCTTACGGGGTGAATTCGCTTTAAATTGGGTTACGAATGCCTTGGTGATCACATTTGGCTATTCCTTTTTCAACAAATGTTTGACGGTGTGTTTAGGTGACCATGCAATCAGTTTTGTATGCATTCAAATAATTTTATTTATTTATGTCGCTTTTTACTGACTGTTTCGTGAATTTTAATTTGAGCATTGACAATTATTTTGAATAATCATGAACTTAATTACCGTATTTTAGCTGGCCATATCTCTTTAAAATATGCGTAGAAGTAAGACAATTTTAATTCTCAGCCTTAATATTTTGGGAACAAGTATACTAAAACTTATTATTTGGAAATGCAGAGTGAGTTTTCAGCAGAAGGCAAACAAGCTGCAGATATGATGAAGAAAGCTAGGTCCTTACTGTAAAAGCAGAAGAAGCAAAAACTAATACCAGAAATTGGATAGTAAGCAAGATGTCGTGGAATGAATCAAAAATAAAATATGTGACTATAAAACTTCCTTTTATTTTATTCAAAAACAACTAAATTTATTGGAAAGAGAATTTTAATATATCTTCAATACGTTTTTCTCTGAAATGCAAGATAAAGCAATATTGAATATGATCAATTAAAAAATTACTACAAGAATAATATGGTCAAGCGTTAAATGTCCAATTTACCCTTTTGTTAATTAAACCAGAATAAGTTTGTGTGTGTCTCAATTTACTAATAAAACTGAGTATAATAAATAATTTAATAAAAAAAATTAGATTATACTTAATTCAGTGTCTGTTTGTACTCTAATGGAGAGTTTAATTTTTATTATTCATTAAAACTGTACTCTGGTAAAACTATTGACTTATTTGCATTTAACAGACGTATCTGGAAAAGAGAGTAATTTTTCATTTATAATCCTTAATACTTTCTTATATATAATCATGTAGGCACACGCTAGAGTCTGATTTCAGGAACAAGACTCCTTATAATATATAGGTTCTTAGACAAAAGCAGGTAAATATTGCTACGCACAAAGTTTTCTGCAAAATACCACTTAAATGCAACAAATTAACTCCATGGGCAGAAAGTAAGCGGCAAAGAAAAATTCGGTTTCAGTAAACTATTCCGACGGTATATGTATACCAGGAAAAGCAACGAACATAATTACTATAATTGCAGTATAGGGTATCTCGCCGGAACATACGCACGAGTCCGCCTTCCTGAGGCTTTTGTTGTGGGAGAAGTGCCTTTTTAACTGCAGCAAGAAAAGCAACAGAAGTTTTAAATCCTTTAATTATTCCATGCTCCCTAAATGAAGAAAGTTTTTCAAAAGTAATTTGTGAGGCTCTGAATGTAATGTATTTACAACTTTAGCTGCAGCACAAAGAGGCTCTTCTTCTCCAAAATGAGATTACATTGGCTTTGTTTATGAAACTGGAATTCTCGGTAGAGCAGAAAGTGGCGCTAATCCTCACGGAAGTTGCGTGATATACAGAACCGACTATGAGGATAAATAAACACAGTAGACGGGCCTCGGGAAACCAGTACTTTCTTCGCAAAATAAACCGGAGAGGGGAATGTGCCGTATCAACACTAGTAATAATACATAGCAATAATTTGGAAGATGGTATAAACATGTATTTTGAAGAAAAAGCTTTGGTGACACAAATTTTGAATTTATGAAGACGTTCAAGTAATCTTCCCACTCAATAATATTAATCATGCAACAATTAGTAAATATCATGGCTTCATTTCCACTCTTACTTTTATCACGTAAGAAAATATTTGCTACATTAAATTTTTAAAGATAAAAATGTTTATGAACGTTCTTCCTTAATTTACTATAACTTTTTATGCGTTTCAGAATGTTTACATATTCATAAGTATTGATTTGGTAGGCAACGTTAATTAAATTTTCCTTTCGTGATACAAAATTTACGTAATAAAATATAATCTTATAAAAGTATTTATATATAAGCATTCTGACGTGGATTTCATAATTTTATAAATATATTAAAAATTATAATTATATTTAAATGAGCGGGCGCCAATAAATCTCAACTTTGAAATTTAAACAGCTTTATTATTAACAAATAAACAATATTATAAAGAAATAATATTTCATGAGACTTTAGTAAATTCAATCTACTTTTACTCAGGACTATATCACGTGTTTATATGCATAGCAGAGCGAGAGATAATTCCCTTTTTGTTCCTTACTTTACATTCAGCCTCCCCTGGTTTCCTTGTTGACCGCAGTCCTGGACTTAACGCAAAGGCAGTTTTTGGGTCAGTATAGAAGCGGCATGATTCTATTTTGGTGTATTTTCCTTGTGATACTTGCAGCCAGGTCGCCTCTCCTCTGAGACTCGAAGCCAGCCAGTACGACTTTCCGTTTCCTCGTGCTGAACTCTCACCTCCAACTATCTTTTTCCGAATGCCTTTTTGAGGTCCTCTCCACCTCGAATTCGCCTCTCTTAAAACGTGAGGTGTCTTCCCCTTTTTCTATCTTCCCCAGGTCTTCCAATCCCTGCCCTTCCTTTCCAAAAATTACAAATTTGGGAGGGGCCACCCTAGCAATCTTTTGGGTGAACCATCTTGCTAACCTCGGCTGAGCTGGGGCTTTTCGCCGGGCGGCAATAATACTTTCAGACAAAGATAGAGCCTGTCACGCTTTAAGTTATATGACTGTGTTTGTCTTGTGATTTTCGCTAGAAGGGTTCCTTGCGAATACCTCAGGACTGTTCTCTACGGAATTCTGTACAAAAAGCTTAATATTGTAAAATTAATTTATATGGATAAAACAAGGTATATGACGAAATTTTAAACGCGCCACAATATATATATATTGTAATATACTTTTTTGTATATAAAACATTTATTAATTTAATTTACAAATCTGATCAATTTTAACAATTTTTGTTTATTAATTTACGTGAAGACACGGTCTTAATCCCAGGGGATTTTGGGTCTCTCAAGAGATGGAGTATGCATCAGCTGAAAATAGAAAGAAAATAATTGGTTGTTAATTTTATTCAGAGCAATGAGCAAGTTTCACAGATTTTAGATCGCTTACCCACAATTACTGGCCCAACAAACATCCACCTCTCGAATGTTTGTGCGTCTCTGGATCTCTGCTCCACTCGCCTCCCTTTTGGGGTCTGATGCACTCGCCTCCCTTCTCGGGGTCGAGCCACGTCCTCTCGGGTCTGATATGGTCTGGTCTGCCCCACTCTGCTCTGGTCTGCTCTACCCCACTCTGAGGTCTCTACCACGATCTGACGCACTCGCCTCCCTTCTGCGGTCTCTACTGCCGTCTGATGTCTCCTCTCTCCACTCTCTGACGCACTCTGATGTCTCCTCTCCCTCACGCACTCTGATACCGTCTGATCTGGTCTCCTCTCTCCACTCTCTGACGCACTCTGATGTCTCCTCTCCCTCACGCACTCTGATACCGTCTGATCACGAGCCACCCATCGGCTTCCCTTATAAAGCTTCGGGCGGGACTTCCCCTATTTCTTAACATTTCGGGGTTCCCCGCCCTCATTTCTCCCGCGGGGGTTCACCATCGTTCAGGCAAGCCGGCCT